>CM060983.1:194171493-194623993 GCA_030765065.1 Deroplatys truncata | reverse complement strand
AATTTGAGAAAAAGTATAAGTATTGGAAAATTTAAGGGAATAACAAGCAATATCTCGAAAATGACATAAGTTGTGTATTTTAACGCGATCTACATTTTTTGTGTAGTAAAATTTTGTCTATCTCTTATGGTTTACCTGTTATGCAAAAGTCGTTCACAATGAACAATACTTTTGGAGACATTCCCAGAAAATTCAAGACATACATTTCATTTCTCATGACATTATCTTAAAAATATGATATTTTAATCAAAATCGTTAGAGCCATTTTTGAGAAAATTAAAATTTTCGAAAAATCTTCCATGTAAAGGGTACTCTGGGGTGGGGGGATTTTCTTGAAAACCTTCGTGTCGCATCTCTGGAAGATACTGAGCCTAAATACCAAGTTTGGTGCTTATCCGACTGTTCATTTTTGAGTTATGCTGTTCACAGACACACACACACACACACAGACACACACACACACACACAGACACACACACACACACAGACACACACACGGACATGTTTCCAAAAATGCTTTTTTTGGATTCAGGAGGTCTCAAAACATGTATTTCCGGTGAAATCTCGGTATCGAATTTTTGGGTGGAATGCAATACTTCCCCTACTTACTATACGTAGTAGAGAAAGTAAAAATAGAGCCATTTTCCAGAAAATTTCCATTTTCGCATCTTTGAAGTTTAGTATTTCATTTCGTTTTTGAGTTATGCTGGCTGTTTTTACACACACACACACACGCGCGCGCGCGCGGATCTTTTTCTAAAAGTCTGCTTTTGGTTTCAGGGGGTCCAAGACATGCATTTCCGGTGAAATCTCGATATCGATTTTTTTTTAACCTTCTCTACCTACTTATGCATGTGATAGAGAAAGAGAAAGTAAAATTCGGTAGCAGAAGCTGCACCTGGCTACTGTAGGTATGTTTTTCGCATTTTCTTCCAACCGACTGCTCAAACGTTTGTTGCATTAAGCAAACATTTCGTAAACATGTTATTTTTTACATTTTCATTTGAAAAAAAGATCCACAGTTTGCAACAGATTTCGCATTTACAGTATTTTAGTATTTTGAGTCAATTTCGCATTTTCAAAACATTGAACGGTGATTTACAAGTTCTGAGAAATGCAAATTCAAACTGCATATTACGAGCAGCAAATGGTTGTGATAGATAATATGTAATTATATCACTTTAATATTCGTTTTGGAAACATAATATCGGAGGCAGACGGAAGTATACCTTCGCTAAGAAAAACAGACATTTTTAGAAGTACAATAGGCAAGCTTTCTCTAAGGTGCCAAAATGTCGGTGGTCAGAAATCTTTGTAGCTGTACGGAGCTCACTTCAGTTCTCATGCGAACGTTTAGAAGATTTATATTTCACCATGTGTAAGAAAGCTAAAGGTGGGTTCCTGCAATATTTATCCACCAAAAACAAAATTACGCTTATTTTACGGAAATTCTGTTAACGAATAATATTAAATGAAGATATCACGTGACTTGGTAGGAGAAACAAAAAATTACATGGCGAGATCTGAAATACACGGAATCACTTGCACTTTGAAGGTACGCGGAGTCGTACGTGTATGCAGGATGCGTGCAGAGACGGACATGTTAAGCTTACAAACTGGGGTACGCAAAAACGGCCAATGTAATTCATTAAGTGGAACTACGCGATGTTATGTAGTGCTGGCGAGCGTGAAGTTTTCCGTATTATAGCAAAGGATGTGTATCGCGAACAATTCGCCAAATCGGTCTCTGACGCGAAGATATAAATGTTTGTGTGGTCAGAACCAAACCGCGGGAGCGGCGCTAAAGGGAACAATATAAAGTGCGTGTGAATAAAGTTATTTAGCCATAAACGGCATCTTCATTGGGCATCGGAAAACACGACTTGAGATAAGAGATTCATCATTGCACCCCATCTAGCTCCTGTATCTCTCACTCCCATTCCCTCCACGAAGAACCTGCCCCAAAATACAAGAGTGCAAGCCTTTAGTAGCATTTCGTGCTAAATTGCAAAACCATCTCTAATAATAACCAGCCATATTTTTAAAACTAGTGCATAACTGCATTACGGTGTAGTTTTTAATTATATGTAATCCCCCCCACGAAAGATTACGAATTTCTCTGATGAATTTAAATCAAATAATTATTGTGCCCGTGTCAGATCACGGCATACTAAATGAATGAACAATCGAATATGTTACAGAATACTAAACAATGCTACCACAGTGAGAATGAGAAAATATTTAACCTCAAAATAATCTAAAATCAGAATACAAGCCACATTTTTTCAAGAACATAATTTATTTGGAAATTAACAGTATCTGGATGTGTACTGATTAAAAACACAATTGAATGGCAATCAATTAATCACTGCATACTGATACTATCACGGTTCAGTAACGAGATGACGTTTTATCCGACAACATCGCATCCTTGCAAGCATGTTATAAGATAAATGACCGTCACTGGTCGATATGCCATGCATTACTAAACGTTATGGGTCAACATCAAATACGCGGCGTATGAATGGAACAGTCACCCCAATATTTCAATAGTTTGGAAAAACAGGCCATTTATATCAGAAAACATCATTCACAGAAAAGTGTGTTCAAAGTAAACATACATAAAAAGCTTTGCAAAGAAATATATCACATAGTTTGGACATACCAAAGTTGCCATACTCAGCAGGGTACCAATTTATAAAGCAAAGCTTCCCCTAAATGATCAGCTTACAGTATACAATTAATTATGATCCCCACCCCATGAAGTGATCCAGAATTTAGAGTACAAAAGAGCTTTATATTAATAAATCTGTGTTACATTCATATATGACTAACTCCTATCGTTAAACACCAAACTTGGTATTTAGGTTCAGTATCTTCCAGAGATGCGACACGAAGGTTTTCAAGAAAATCCCCCCACCCCATATTACCCTTTACATGGAACATTTTTCGAAAATTTTAATTTTTTCAAAAATGGCTAACGATTTTGATTAAAATATCATATGTTCAAGATATATTCATGACAAATGAAATGTATTATCTCGAATTTTCTGGGAATGTCTCCAAAAGTATTCTTCATTTGAACGACTTTTGCATAACTGGTAAACCATAAGAGATAGACAGAATTTTACAACACAAAAAATGTAGATCGCGTTAAAATACACAATTTATGTCATATACATTTTTTTTTTGTCGAGTGAACCATTTTCGAGATATTGCTTGTTATTCTCTTATATTTTTCAATGCTTATTTTCTCAAATGGGAATTCGTTATTCATTTTTTTCCTCTTGTATATGCAAAGAGTATTAATCTGAGGCAAAGAGAATGGTGCTGCACATAGCCACCAGCTATTAAGAGATATGTATATGGTTAAAGGTCACTGCAAATACAAAACAAGGGGAACATAGTACGCCATAAGCGATAGTCAAATATTTTAGAACCCGTCGTTATGTGTAAAATGTAATTCTCTTTGCATGTCAAAAGATCGTTTCTGCAAATGTTTATATCGATTAATATGCAATAGATGGTGCATAAGAGTTTGTAAAAATAGTTTGTACAAGAGTAGGGAAAGTCATGTGAGTGTAACACATCAATTTTTTTTACTTTAATTACGCTAATTAATTAGATATTCCATGATATATAAATTGTAATTTTGAAAGATAAACATACCCATATTATTTAAATACTAATGTACAAAATGGCATATAGAGTTTTATTCACTAATCTGGTTGTTTCCCAAAAAATATTTAAAACTTTAAATGTACCTTTTTAACAATCTTTCTCAGTAGCCAAATTAATTATGTGATATCTTGAGCAATTTAAAAGTGTCGTAAAAACCATATACTAAGTTTTTAAAGTTAATTCTCTCCGAGTTTGTGCTGAAAAATTCAACAAAACTGGTTTGAAGCTACATCACGTGGAACATTTCTAATGCGCAAAAGTGTAAGAAAAATAAAAATCGCGTAGAAGGCTTTGAAAATAAATATGAAGCTTCAAAGTATTTCCTCGACACAAAAACTATTTTTTTAATCTTTTGTAAATGCTGACCAAATTTCAGCTATGGGTACCCTTTCCACAGGCTGGATCCATGAAGCTGAGTGTTCGGGATATTTGTGTTTCCAAGATAAAGGAAAGCCTTCCCCGCCCCCCCCCAAAAAAGAAAACATTCGAACAACTCGCTCCAAGCGAGATTCAAAGTCATAACCGGTGGATTCCTCTGCAGCTCCGATATCCATTACACTACACAGTGTGCCGTTCTCCGTGATGTAGTGGTTACCATGCTAGCCTCTAGTTCCCGAGGTCGCGGATTCAATCCCGGCGGAGGACGATGGATTTTTTTTCGGCCGCAAAAATCCTTAGCATGGTTTCCTTCGGAAGGGAAGTAAAGCCGGTGGTCCCGTCTCGTAGAAGAGCTGCAGTCTGATAAAGAGGCCTCTGAGCAAAATTACCGGTCTTTCACGCCCAATATACAATGGGACCACAGCAATTAAAGAGCGTTCATAAATAAAACTCAATTTAATTTTCACTATAGAGTGGACTAATTAAATTGATGGATCACATACGAGACTGAAGAATGTCTGCGGTGATTTTGGTTTTCATTAATCTCATACCGAATACCAAAATTTTATTAGTACTTCCCAGTAGCGCCCCTCGCCAACTTCAGGAACCGTTTAATCTAATTAATGGCTCCATAAAGCGTAAAATTTCGTGAATGTCAAATACGAAAATAGTTTTCAAGTTGCCAAACTTTTTCATTATTAATTTCTCTACTACTTACCTAAAGTAGGGGAAGCATTGCGTTCCACTAAAATTTCAACGTTTTGAAGTCCCTAAATCCAAGTAAGGCATATTTTGAAAAATCTTTCACAGAAAAATCTCTAACCATTAAACTTCGTATTATTTAAGTACAGCGTCTTCCAAGGTACGACACGAAGAGTTTTTTTAAGAAAATTTCCTCCCCTTTATATTGAAAATATTCCTTATTTTTAGTTTTCTCAGAAAATGGCACTAACCATTTTATATTAAAATAGCATTGCAATAATCTCCACGGCAAATAAAACGTATAGCTTGAATTTTCTGCGAATAACATGTGAAGATGTTTTCATTGTGTATGACTTTTAGATAATTGGTAAACCGTAAGAGATAAACAGAATTTTACTACACAAAAAGATGTAGATCTCGTTAAAGCCAGCAATTTTGGCAAATCTCCTCTTCAAGTATCCCCGTTGAATATGCTTATAAAATCAAAAGGAAAGTCAATAAATTACCTTAGGAGCGAGTTTAGAACAGGATGTGATCTCCTCTATATCTGGTGCCCACCCCTTTTAGGTGTTTTATTTATATAGGCAAATCGCGTCAGGAACACAACAAACGTAGTGGGTACTGCCAACCTAAATAAAAAGTGAAATGCGCAAAATATGCGATGTGCTGTTGTTTCTGCGAACGTGAATCATTCCAGTTTTAGACGCGCAGACCCCTCGGCTACGCCCTGTCGTCGCTTCGCAGGCAACTTGCTACACTCCTCTCCTTCTAGAAAACATCCCTGGGCTACGCCTTGAGGCTGAGTTTCTTACCGGCTTTGGCGGCATTAGTTATTCATATGTTGCCAGCATTACGTTAGAGCAAGCGTATGATATAGACTGTTGGACTTGTAACACATCATTTTCAGCGCTGTGGGGGATACTCAGAGGAGAATGTCGGCAATTCTATGCCAAATGTTAAGCATTTTCAATATGTTCTTTGTTATTAATTTGAATTTTCAAATACTTTTTTCAAGTGGTAAGTCGCTATTCGTTTTGTTTCTCGTGGTCAGGCAATGAGCATAACATTTCATCCGCCTTTTAAAATCTGACTATTGCTTTAGCCTGGTGTATACCCGTGGACCCCTCCACCCAAGAGTGTCATATCTTGAACGCCAAATTTTTCTAAGTCCTATACGGCACACGCCTTGTTTACACCATACGCAATAGTTGTGTAGCCGCTGCAGCAAGTTATTGAAAAGCAGTATTAAACATGCTACCGTCCATGTGTCCTCTCTGCAGGGCTGTGGCAAAGCGTAGGGTACTTCTGTGGTTAAAACGCAGGTTCGCTTCTCGCATGTGGCAAACACTTTTTTTTCTTTCTTCTATTAATACTGTACGCATAGCTTATTACTTATTTACATACTTATATACATTACTTATTTTCATTATATGCATTTCATACACGGTGTTTGGTTATAGTTCATAACAGAATAGTTATTACGATGCAAAATACGTGGCTTTACAGTTTTATCATGGTCGCATATCAGCATCTTGTCGGATATCAAGGGATGGTCTAGGTATGTTGTGGCAGCTTGACGATACACTAGACACAGTGCACAATACACGGTAATACTTGAGAATATTTTAATTCCTTCTGTAGGACGAGATATCCTCATCGAATTGTTGAATTCGTACAGGATAATCACCCTATCCACATATGTCAAATTGGTTCCGAGAGGTAGGATATCAGGTGATGGGCTGCCTCCCTGTTCACAGATTTGAACCCTATTGAAAATGTGTGGGCTGAGGTGAAAATGGAGCTGCGCCCGAATTTCCTGCAGATGTGCGAAGGGCAAAAGATGGCGTCTGGGCATAAATTCAAGAAGCCTGGGAGGTTGTAGCTTCTCGTCCACGTTACTACAGGGATTTAATTTCATCTACAACCCAAAACTCGAGGGCAGTTATAACTGCTCAGGGTCCATACACCCGAGATTAATTTCGTTTATTTTTTTTGTGTGTGTTTTAGGTTTAGAAGATAATAGTTTATTGGCATTTATTTCTTTAGTTATTTAAACAGAGCGTTTTAGTAGTATTATGTTTTTGTGTGCATAGATATGCCTAAAATTTAAGATGCTAAAACTTATATTAATGCAATATTATGTTCTACACATCCAGTCACAAAATTAACATAAAAATAACAATAACTAATGCGCAAGCAATGCCTTCTTAACCTCTCGGCCAACGAGAGGTTCCGTGCTCTGTTTTCAGTAGCTTATAAGCGTCACCACCGAGAAACACCGATATAAGGTGCCTATTGTGCTCTAGGGCTCACACCATTCTACAGTTCCTGCATGTGCGCTTGAATACAGCTGTTACGAAGGTACACGAAGCCCTCCGATCGTTACATGGAATCTGCGGATGACTCATTTTTTTTATCCACGGATGTACAACGAAATTTGGAAATTTTAATGAAAGTTTGCCTCGATTAAGGGGACAAGGTACTTGAAATGGTAAAAAAATCACATTTTTTGTTTTGTTTTAGGCACCAATAAAATCTCTTATTATTTCCAGTTTCAAAAAATTTATACTTTTTGGAGGGTAAAAGGTTTTTAAGACGTTTAAATACCATTTAAATGCTAGTCTGCATTCCTTTAAAGCTGTCATGCAACGCTCCATTTTAGAACATTTTTGTATCTTTCAACAACGAACGATTATATCATGTCCAGCGAGCAGTTCAGCAATTAACAAAAGAGGCCAGCACCAAGAGAAGGCAATCAAAAAAGCTGCTGTAATCCAGGAATGAAGGTGCAGATGATTATGGCCCTGGAATGTACTGAACTGTGCAAGAATTTTAACGTTCCAACTTTAAACTCAGTTTTTTCAAAACAACATTTTTGGGTACTTATGTACGTTTTTCTCAGAAAGTATGAAAGTTAGATATTTGAAATTTTGAGTACATGTATACAACACATAGTTAAACTTTCTGAACCACAATCATAATTTTATAATGTATATTAGTGATATTAAGAAAGAAACAACATTGTAAATTTTACACATTTTTACTTTGCAACCTTATTTTTTTCAATTTTTAGTGAACCGATAACACGTAACTTAATAATTGAGGTTCAGAAGATAGCTCATTATACTAAGAACAAGCATGCAAAAGTGTGATTCTGTATTGCAAGTAGTATTAGAGAAAAAGCTACATGAATTCACATGTTTTAGGATTAAATTTTATCATTTTTCTGCTGAATGAAATAATTTTTACGGACTCGGCTACATAAGCTATCATTGCAAATGAACACTTGAAATAATTGCCATGATTTATAGAGAAATTCATAAAAAATACCAGAAAAAACCATTGAGAACTTTAAGGGCAGTGATAATTTAACACACTTAAGGTGTAATTTCCATGTGTTCAGGCTACATAGTCCCCTTAACAAGAAGTAGATAGAGTAAGCCTTTGTAATAGTAGTTTGTATAAGAGTAAGAAATGTATATATATGGAACACATCCGATATTTTATGACAAACGATGAATTTATATTAAGTTAGCAGTAAATCTGAAACGTTGGTATTTATTTAAAACGTGAACAGCGTTGAGTGATGATATAGGAGACAATATTAGATTTACACAGTGTGTTCTTATGTAATGTAGGTTATTGGATGCTAATATACGAAGTGTTACTGTTTATTTGTACTCTTGCTCCAAAATCAAACATAATTACCATAATGAACGACAACCTGCCACAAAATTCTGCATGTTTTGTACTTAAATTATTTCTTTTCTTTGCTTTCTTTCTTAGTGATTAACGTCCTTTAACTCGGATGATCATATTGGACGGTGAATGAACCAAAATGTTGAAAATATTCTCAAATGGACCCGGGGCCACTAGCTTAAGAGTTAGCCGACATTCGTCTTCTCAGGATGAGGGAAAACCCGGAAAAAACGTATTCAGGTAACTGACCCCAACAGAGGGTCTGCGAGCCAGACACGCTGCTCCACACTACGAGGTGGGCGCTGTTTTATTGCGCAGTGTTTCATTTTGTAATTGTAAGTGACCATAAAATTGCGAAAATGATGAGTGGAGAAAGGGAGTGCGACTGTTGCATATAATACTCCTCTTAAGGACAGAATAAATGCACAAAAATTGCCAAAAATGACATTGAGTAATTTACTTTTGTAGAGTAAGTACGGGAAGTATTGTATTCAACCAAAAAATTCAATACATGTTTTGATATCCCCTGAATCCAAAAGAAAAAGCATTTTTGGAAACATGTCCGTGTGTGTCTGTGAACAGCATAACTCAGAAACGAACAGTCGGATAAACACCAAACTTGGTATTTAGGTTCAATATCTTCCAGAGATGCGACACAAAGGTTTTCAAGAAAATTCCCCCACCCCAAATTGCCCTTTACATGGAACATTTTTGGAAAATTTTAATTTTCTCAAAAATGGCTAATGCTTTTGACTAAAATATCATATGTTTAAGATATTTTCATGACAAATGAAATGTATATCTCGAATTTTCTGGGAATGTCTCCAAAAGTATTCTTCATTGTGAACGACTTTTGCATAAGAGATAGACAAAATTTTACAACACAAAAAATGTAGATCGTGTTAAAATACACAATTTATGTCATAACCATTTTCGAGATATTGCTTGTTATTCCCTTAAATTTTCCAAAACTTATACTTTTTCTCAAATTCCTTATTCAATTTTCTTTGTCCTGGTAATGCAAAGAATATGGAATACTCCGAATAGCAACCAGCTCTTAAAATATTTGACGATCGCTTAAAGCCTACCATATTCCCCTTGCATCTACAAGAAAATTGGCAACAAGATTAACATCTCGATTAACATGTAGCATATGGAGAATAAGCGTTTGTAAAAATAGTTTGTACAAGATTAGAGAAAGTCATGTGAGTGAAACACATCAGATTTTTTACTGTGAATTCTGCACCATTCCACAGTAGAGGGGTAAACTTCAGCACAACTTTTAGGTGAAGCTTTGCTCTACAAATTGGCACTTCTGTTAAGTAGGCAGCTTTTGTGTGCTCAAACCAAGTGGTTTGTTTGTTTCTTTCTTTGCAATCATTGTGTGGGTTTCTTTTTCTCCATTTTTGCTTTGAGCAGCTTTTTCTGTGAATGACATTTTCTGATATAAATGACCCGCTTTCTCAAACTATGCAGTTAGCTAAATTAAATTGTAGGATGATAAAAACCTCTAAATGCTGTTATGAATCTACTATGGTATTAATAACGTGGGCATTTTTCCAATAAAAATAACTGCTGATACATTTTAATCCAGAGAAAAATATCCTATCTTCCTTAATAAACAAACAACAAGGCGTGTTTTAAAAGTAATTTTAAAATTTAATATTTGGCACTGCGGTCGCGATTTTGAGCATGCGCGATCACTTCCTCCCTTCACTAGGAAGCCTTACGCAGCTGTGGGCGATCGTTACTTTGTGTTTTCCTGTTGCTAGAGCGTTTAGAAATGTTTAAAACAATCGAACGACCCGTAATGCGCGAAACGTTACGCCAGCAAACATTCATCGCCAAATTGTGTGAAGTTTATGGAGAAACAATGATGAGTGACAATGCCTGGCGACACACAGCCAAACAAACTCAAAATCTGATCGCATCATTTGGTTGGGAACAATTCGACCATCCTCCCTACAGTCCCGATTTGGCACCAAGCGATTTTCAAGTTTCTTCATCTGAAGAAATTACTTCAAAACATTTCAACGTCGATGATGATATGAAACAAGAAGTGCAGACACGGCTTTCATCACAGACGGCATCATTCTTTGACGAAGGCACATAAAAACTGGTTTCCCTCACAAGTGCCTGAATAAAGGCGGTGACCATATGGAGTAAGGTGTAAAGTAATGAATTATAATAGTATTTGGAAAAATAATGTTTTGTTATTTTTTTTAAAAAAAAGGTACTTACTTTAAAAACACGCCTCGAACTTCTTTTTTAACGGATTCCCTCCTCTTTGTAGGATTTACACCCCCAAGGACTTACAAGTCAATGCCTTGTGTCAGTAGCCTGTCGAGGAGGAAGCAAACACTGGATCATAACAAATTCAGGTGCGGTGATCAGTCCAATGTTTGGTATGGCCGTAAGAGGAAGGAAATGAAATTCGCGGATCAAATTATCCAACCCAGCATTCCCCTAGCGACCGAGGAAAACTGCGAAAAAGTCAGATTGCTCGGCCCCGGGTGTTTGAACCAAAACAAACTTGTTAGATACAATTAAATCAGTGAACTCATAGGCATGCATCTACAAGCTGTAATTAAAAAAAATTCTGATGTCTTACACTCACATGACTTTCTCTACTCTTGTACAAACTATTTTTACAAACGCTTATTCTCCATATGCCTCATGTTAATCGAGATATCGAGATGTTAATCTTATTGCTAATTTTCTTGTAGATGGAAGGGAAATTGGTAGGCTTTAAGCGATAGTCAAGTATTTTAAGAGCTGGTTGCTATGTAGAGTATTCCATTCTCTTAGCAATACCAGAACAAAGAAAAAAAATGAGTAACGAATTTGAGAAAAAGTATAAGTATTGGAAAATTTAAGGGAATAACAAGCAATATCTCGAAAATGATTCACTCAACAAAAACAAAACATGTATATAAAATAAATTGTGTATTTTAACGCGATCTACATTTTTTGTGTAGTAAAATTTTGTCTATCTCTTATGGTATACCAGTTATGCAAACGTCGTTCACAATGAAGAATACTTTTGGAGACATTCACAGAAAATTCAAGATATACATTTCATTTGTCATGAAAATGTCTTAAACATATGATATTTTAATCAAAATCGTTAGAGCCATTTTTGAGAAAAATAAAATTTTCGAAAAATGTTCCATGTAAAGGGTAATCTGGGGTGGTGGGTTTTTCTTGAAAACCTTCGTGTCGTATCTCTGGAAGATACTGAACCTATCCGACTATTCGTTTCTGAGTTATGACACACACGCGCGCGCGCGCGCACGCGCACACGCACACACACACACGGACGTTTCCAAAAATGCTTTGTTTGGATTCAGGGGGTCTCAAAACATGTATTTCCGATGAAATCTCGGTATCGAATTTTTGGGTGGAATACAATACTTCCCTTACTTACTCTACGTAGTAGAGAAAGTAAATGGGTAACGAATTTAGCAGATTTACGATTGACGGAATAGGACTTTTAGTCTCCCCTTTAACAGGTGGATGTTCCACAGCGCAAAGCAGCCTCTAAGAGACAAAACATACTAAGATCAATCCCTTCTCAGATTTATAAGCTACGCGGTTACATAATGCAATAGCTCCAAGTCACGTGTTTTTTGCTGAATTTGACGAGAGCGAGAGAATATCCTTGAAGTAAGCTGACGTGGTCATCATATAACTCGCAGCACGTGTGTGTATCTGCACAGCGGTATAATACGAACAGCCTTGAGAAGTAAACCTGTCTGCTCTCCGTTTTGAAATGCGATATCACCCGCCGCATTATGTTTCTACAGGTTCCTGACAACAATGCGGCACAAGCGGGCCAGTTCAATAAACAGCGACTGTCTGCTTGCTTATCTTTCTTCCTTTGGCACGGGAGCGCAAGCAATCATCCGCACCGCGATTCATCCAACTTACATTGAGACAATACTAGAACAAGGTATAGTATATTAAATCACCTAGAGTTTTCTAATAAATATTACAAAATCTTATGTGTTGCATTCACATGACTTTCTCTACTCATCCATCTACTAACTATTCTTACAATAGCTTACCTATTCTTTAATCTACTTTTTGTTCATCGAAATAAACAATCATTGCATTCCGTTGTAGGTATAAGAAATATACAGATTTTTAGTCAGATTGTTAAAAACGCGGATCTCTATGTGAAATTCTATGCTCTTTGCAAGTGTAGATATTTAAAAATTCATATCAATAGCAAAGAATATCTCGGAAATCGTTAACGCTGCCAAAGTGCATTCCACATAACCTATGTGCCTTAAGATTGTAGCTATATCTTAGGGCTATTCCCAGGAAATTCTCATTTTATTTTTCAGGCAAATATATTTAATATATATTTTAATCAAAATCGATAGCCATTTTAGCGAAAATCCAAAATAACGAAAATTTTTTCCATGAAAAGGTAGTTTGGGGTAGGGGTGTTTTCTTCAAAACCTTCGTTTCTCATCCTTGCAAGATACTGAATTTAAATACTAACTTTTCGTTTTTCAGTCACGCGCGCGCGCCCACACACACAATGTTTTTTAGATTATTATTATTTATTTATTTCCTTTTTCTACTACTCGTATAATAAGGGAAGTATTGCATTCCACCCCAAAATTTGATACCGAAATTTCACCGGAAATACATGTTTTGTGGCGTTCTCTAATCTTGTCAAACCCTTATTCTCCATCTATTTCAAATTAATCGAGATAAGCATTTGCAGAAACGATCTTAATGCTGATTCTCTTGTAGGTGCAAGGGGACATACAAAAAGAAAAGAAAGAAAAACAAAACGAATAACGAATTCCCATTTGAGAAAAAGTATTAAGTATTGGAAAATTCAAACAAATAACAAGGAATATGCGGAAATGGTTCACTGCACACAAAAAAATGTATATGACATAAATTGTGTGTTTTGTGGTAAACTTTTGTCTATCTCTTACGGTCTACCAGTTTTGCAAAATTCATTCAGAATGAAGATGACTTTTGGGGGCATTCCCAGAAAATTCTAGATATGCATAGTGTCTTAAAATATCATATTTTGATCATAATATTTAGTGCCCTTCCTGAGAAGATATAAAAACACTTCGAAAACTGTTCCATGTAAAGGGTGGTCTGGAATGGGGGGATTTTCTTGAAAATCTTCGTGTCACATCTCTGGAAGATACTGAACCTAAATACCAAGTTTGGTGTTTATCCGACTGTTCGTTTCTGAGTTATGCTGTTCAAAGACACGTACGGACATGTTTCCAAAAATACTTTTTTTTGGATTCAGGAGGCCTCAAAACATGTATTTCCGGTGAAATCTCGGTATCGAATTTTTGAGTGGAATGCATTACATCCCCTACTTATTATACGTAGTAGAGAAAGTAAAAGCATTTTAAGAAAAAGGTCCGTGTGTGGGTCATGTCTGTGAACAGCATAATTCAAAAACGAAAAGTCGGATAAATGCCGAACTTGGTATTTAGGTTCAGTATCTTTCTAAGATACAACACAAACGTTTTCACTCCAGGCTATCCTTAACATGGAATATTTTTCGAAAATTTTGATTTTCTCAATGATGGCTCTAACGATTTTGATTAAAATATCATATGTTTAAGATATTGTTATGCTAAATCAAATGTATATCATAATTCTCTGGGAATGTCCCCAATAGTCCGCTTTATTCTGAATGGCTCTTTCTTAACTGGAAAACCGCAAGAGATGGACAAGATGTGACTACACAAATAAATTAAAGAACAAATGTAGAGCTCTTTAAAATACATAATGTAATATATATTTTTATGTAATTTTTTTTAGAACCATTTCCAAGATATTCCTTGTTATTTGTTTAAATTTTGCTATACTCATACTTTTTCTCAAATGGGAATTCGCTATTCGTTTTTTTTTATGTCCTAGACATGCAAAGAGAATGGAGTGCTTCACATAGCAACCAGCTCTTAAAATATTTGACTATCGCTAAAAGCCTTCCATACTCCCCTTGCACCTACAAGAAAATTAGCAATAACATAGTTTCTGCAAATGTTTGTGTGAATTGACTTTAAGTAGATGGAAAATAAGCGTTTGTAAAAATAGTGTGTATAAGAGTAGAGAACAGGCTATCCTGTGAGTGCAACACACCAGAATTTGTTTTTTAATTCAGTTACTCTCAAACAGTATATTTCCAGTGAAATCTCGGTATCGAATGTTTAGGTGGAATGTAATACTACTTCTACCCGCTATATAGGTAAGTAGTAGAGAAAGTAGAAACTTCCAAAATATGAGAGAAGTGATACCGTTTTCATGGGCAGTTGCGCACATTATTTCTGAATAGAAATTGCGTTAAGAAACCGGTAATTTTGCTACAATACCCTGTTTTCACATACGTCTCGTATATTATACCTACAAATTCTTGTTTTAGTGTTAATCCGTTATTAATGGTTCAAATTGTTCAATACATAGCCATTCTTTTTAAGTCCGGTTGTTTTTCACTTGTTTCTCGTGATGTCATTGGAAACAGTACGGAATTTTAAGGCCAGCATACAACATCTAGTTCTCAAACATTTGACTATCGCCATTCCTTTTGTATATAACGAAATGTATAATGTAGCTATTTCCGGAATTGTTTATCTCAATTAAAATTAAGTAGATGGAAAAATGGACCTTCGTAAGAATAATTTGTATGCCCACTAATAAGCGATATTATATATTCTAAGTTCCTGGGAACTTAATCACGAATATTGTTAATAATTAAAGGTTGGTAGAATTAATAGTAAAAATGGCATGATAATTTCTCAACCATTTATCAGTGCTTAATACTCAGCACTTAACATATCAACAGATGGCAGGCTATTTTTGCTATTATTACATATTAATAGTACTGGAAATGTAAAGGAGACAATTCTAACAAATATTTAATACTCACGCTTAACGTACAACGTCTTCTCCACACGTATATGGAACGTACCTGTAACAGTAAAGGAAAAATATGCGTTACACTCACATGACTTTCTCTACTCTTGTACAAACTATTTTTACAAAATCTAATTCTCCAACTATTTCATATTAATCGAGATAAACATTTGCAGAAACGATCTTTTGACATGCAAAGAGAATTACATTTTACACATAGCGACTAGTTCTAAAAAATATTTGACTATCGCTTAAGGTCTACGAAGTTCCCCTTGGTTTGTATTTGTAAGGGCAATATAGTAATACTCATACAGTAGCCTTTAAGCATAGACATATATCGTAATAGCTGGTTGCTAGGTGCAGCAACATTCTCTTTGCCACAGATTCATACTCTTTGCGTATCCAAGACAAAAAAATGAATAACGAATTCCCATTTGAGAAAAAGTATAAATATTGGAAAATTTAAGGGAATAAAAAGCGATATCTCGAAAATGGTTCACTCAACAAAAACATTGTATACGACATAAACTGTGAATTTTAACGCGATCTACATTTTTTGTGTAGTAAAAGTTTGTCTGTCTCTTATGGTTTACCAGTTATGCAAAACTCGTTCACAATGAAGAATACTTTTGGAGACATTCCCAGAAAATTCAAGATATACAGTTTATTTGTGATGAAAATATCTTAAACATATGATATTTTAATTAAAATCGTTAGAGCCATTTTTGAGAAAATTAAAATTTTCGAAAAATGTTCCATGTAAAGGATAATCTGGGGTGGGAGATTTTCTTGAAAACCTTCGTGTCGCATCTCTGGAAGATACTGAACCTAAATACCAAGTTTGGTGTTTATCCGACTGTTCGTTTCCGAGTTATGCTGTTCATAGACACACACACACACACACGGACAAGTTTCAAAAAATGCTTATTTTGGATTCAGGGGGATCTCAAAACATGTATTTCCGGTGAAATCTCGATATCGAATTTTTGGGTGGAATACAATATTTCCCCTACTTACTATACGTAGTAGAGAAAGTAAAAATATGAAAACAAGAGCAACTACATGTAAACGCAGAGAGAAAACAGATTTTGTGAGAAGCAAATTCTTCCGCAGAATCCTCACTTAAACATTACCTTGAACAGGTTTTAAAGAGTTGTTGCCCAAGACAAATGCCCTTAAGTTATATAGGGTGGACCATAATATAACCAATTTAGTTGGCCCTAATTGTAGGTTCCCATTTAGCAAAATTTAATTGACCCTAAAATGACCACCGTAACGTCCTCCAAATAAAACACAACTAACGGCATTTACTTTTCCCCATACGAGAGACACTATTTATATTTTGAGCCTAATAATTAAAACAAAGTAATTTCTGATTGAAAAATGTTTTATTGTTTTTCAAAATATTTCCCTTTATGATCAATACACTTTTGCATCCGTTTGAACCATTTGTCAAAGCATTTATTCCAGTCTTATTGAGACACCTCCAAACATGGTTTTTGAAGACTTCAACGGCTTCTTCTGCCAATGAAAATCGTTGTCCACGCAATTTATTCTTGATGTTCGGGAAAAAACAAGAAGAAGCCAAATCAGGACTGTATGACGGATGACCAATCAATTCTATTCTTGAGCCTTCAAATACTCTGTTGTTAGACGAGATGTGTGCGCGCTCGCATTGTCTTGATGAAGAACAATCCTACGGTTCTTGTTGGTTTTCCTTACTTCACCGAAGACTTCCGGCAAATAAATGGTTGTGTACCATTCGGCATTGACCGTTTTACGTTCCTCTAAAGGCACTGTTGCCACATGGCCAGTTTTGCTGAGAAAGCAGAGGCGACCATTCGCTTTGAAGTGCTTCGAGTGCGAACAACTGTTGTTGGATTTGCTTCATCTTGAAACACCCATACAGTCGACTGCTGTTTACGTTCCGGCTCATACACATAGATCCATGATTCATCACCTATTAGAATCTTATATATGTCTTTTGAGGCACCGTCATTGTATTTCTTGAGCATTTATGTACACCAATCGACACGAGCATCTTTTTGAAATTGCGTCAAATCATGTGGGATCCAACGAGATCAAACCTTTTTCACAGCTAAATAATCATGCAATATTTTATGTATGCTGGTGAACTAATGCCTGGGGTTGCCTCAATCTCACAATATGTCGCATGACGATCTTTCATTATTAGTTTTTGCACAGCATTAATGTTTTCTGGCACAACAACTGAATTTGGACCACTTTCATCACTTCATCATTGAGTGAACGTCGGCCACGATTAAATTTGTTATACCAGCGTTTCACGGTGACAAAGGATGGAGTTTCGTCGCCAAATGTGGAAGTTAGTTGATCGATACACGAACATTTTCACGAGTTAATTCCATGCTTTTGTTGACACACAATTTTCAAGTTAGTGTAAACAAAACAAATGACGCTCTATTGACACCGCTCCATTGGAAACGTCAGATGGCACCTACAACATTCAGGGTTTCCAAGGCTCAAAATATAAATAGTGCTCCTCCTAATATCAAGCAACTTTTATTAAAGACATTTATTTTTACAACGCTAGTTTTGGAGATGTTGTAGATTCTCAACTTAAATAGTCCACCCTGTATAAGTACAATGGTTTATTATATGCCAGTGATTTTAAACATGTAATAGCTGTTTTTTACGTCGAAAAGTCAATCATGGTGTAACTCAAATATGTTTTAGGCACGTCTACGTCCGTGCTGCTTTAAACAAACTCAGAAAATACCTATTTATATCATCAAGTTTGCAAAATAGGGCTTTAGTGGATAACGAAATACTGGACGAATCCGCTACAGCTATTGTGTGTCACATACAATCGTTTTTAGCAAAAGTTCTCTAAAGTATATTAAATTAAATGCATAAATGTAATATAAGTAGATACTCTATTAAATATTAAGAGGCATAGTCAGCCTCATGTTAACTAACAAACTCTGACACAAATATTCATAGCGATTAACAGTAGTACGACCGTGTTTTTAAAATAAGCACCACTTTAATATTTTGCGCTGCAGTCGCGATTTAGAGCATGCGCGATCACTTCCTCCATTCATTAGGAAGGCAGACGCAGCTGTGAACGATCGTCACTTTGTGTTTCCCTGTTGTTAGAGCGTTTCGAAATGTTCAAAATAATCAAACGACCCGCCGACTATGACGTCAGATCAGTGATTCATTTTTTTGAATGCAAGAAATGTTACGCCAGCAAACATTCATCGCCAATTGCGTGAGGTTTACGGGGAAACAATGCCCGGCCACACACAGGTAAACAAGTTCTGATCGCATCATTTGGTTGGGAACAATTCGATCACCCTCCTTACAGTCTGGATTTGGCACCAAGCGATTTTCATCTGAAAAATTTCCTTGATGGAAAACATTTCAACAACGGTGGTGATTTAAAACAATACGTGCAGACGCGTTTTCATCACAGACGGCATCATTCTTTGACGAAGGCATACAGAAACTAGTGCCTGAATAACGATGGTGAAGTAGTAGGGTAAGGTAATGAATGATAAAAGTATTTGGAAATTAATGTTATTTTTTTTAAAAAAATATCCGTGCTTACTTTTAAAAACACGCCTTGTATATAAAAGTGTTCTGTATGAATAATTTGTAGAACTACGAAGAAATGTGATGTGCGTAGAGGACGTAGTGTGACTGTTACACGGTTTATTACAGCCTGTTGTGGCTAAAGGTAACAATACAAGGAATCTTACTGTGACCAGCATTACTTTCTTCTTCCAATTTATAATGATCTTTGATTAAGCTTGATATAATATATGAAGTCAGTAGCCTTTTTGTGTAAGAACGATAATATTCCTAAAACATTAGTAATGCGTTTTATTGCCTCATGTGAAGCAGGCTTTTGGGGCGAAGTTAAGAGAAAGTGCGCCCTAGCGCCGCTATCACTGCCATTTCCTGAAAGTTATCAGCGTCCTTAAGGAGAACAAACATCACTACTCCTACTACTGACCTTTCTGATAGATTTTATCAAGGCAGTTCCGATTTTCGTACTCGTTATAGTGCCACCATTCCCTCTTACACACCGCAACTTCCGCCTATGGAGGATATCCTTATATCTTCCATGCATTCGATATCCGGGAAGTTGTGGCAGTGTCTGGAAGATAATTCAGCGGGTTCACTCAATGGGAGTTTCGGTGTTTGATATTCTTCCCCTTTCCCAACGCAGGGTTCGCATTCCAATCCAAGAGAGGGGGATTCGCTGGACATGGGAATCCTCAAATAATTGGTCTTGCTCGATCAGAACACAACACTAAGGCGCGCTGAAAAAACAACCGCTTTTACTTTCTAAACTACTTACCTATAATAAAACTGGATACCGAGATTTCACCGGAAATACGCGTTTTGAGGCCCACTGATTCCAGAAAAGCTATATTTACAAAAAAAAGTATGTGCATGGATACGCCTTGAGAAGTAGTTTGTTATAGGAGTTGTATTATATTTCAACTGTTGGGGAGCCGAACTTGAAATTCGTTGCAATCCCACGTATGGTAAATAGTTTCTGGTAGCCTTCGCCCCAAGTTTAAAAATATTAGCTTTGTGATTTGACTGTTTCTTTAGATATTATATATTTATGTTTGCCTCGGCTGCGTCAGTATTATTGTTAGAGACATGGAAGTCTTGGCAGGGTTGTGATACGACTAAGAATGTAGGCTTACACAGATTTTAATTTTTAATTCACTCCTTTTTTATTAATCCTTGACACAAATTAAATAGCTGCGAGATACTTTTATTTAAAACTTGCACTTTTTAACACGTAAACTATTTTTGTCTCACACGAATACGTATTTAGTTTCTCGAGGACACACCTCGCGTCTGGTTATGATCACTGTTTGGAGGCAACTGAATTGATTTCAACCGTGTAAACTTGTAAATTTCTGTATTTCAAGTCTCTGATTGGCTAATCCTACTCCAATAGTATACCTTCATTTCACTAAAGCTTTTTCTGGTTGTTGATTGGCTATTTTATAAACTGTCACTAAAATTGCATTATTATTACCCCAAGAATCACAAGTAACATTTAAATTTACTAATTCATTATTGCCTCAAGGTTACCTCATTGTTAGCAACTTTTGACCTATTTCTCACAGCTCCTACATTATTAAATTACGTAATGCATTCATATAACATTATTGAACATGTTTACAATAATATAAGCATATGCAATGACTTACATACATTTTACAAATTATTACATACACATATTGCTTCAGGGTGGGCTGCTATTAAATTTACATATAATATAATTAGACTGAAATCATTTAAGTGTTAATAATACTGCCTCAACCTCTATCTGAACAGTAAAACTCCAAAAGGGATATTCGTACAAAACTTGATTAAAGTTAAGTGTTAATAATACTGCCTCAACCTCTATCTGAACAGTAAAACTCCAAAAGGGATATTCGTACAAAACTTGATTAAAGTTCAGCATCTTCAAATGATGCGATACGAAGATTTTCAAGAAAATGTCCGCCAAACTGCCCTTTACATGGAAATAATATTTCTTTTATTTTCTTAAAAATGGCTACGATTTTAATCAAAATGCCATATACAACTAAAACGTACATATTTAATTTTTTAGGAATAGCCTATATAGTTCCCTTCATTCTGAAGAAATTTTGTGCAACTGGTAAACATTAGACAAAAAATGCAAATCTCGTTAAAGCACACAATTTACGTCAAAGATTTTTGCGATGTTAACTATTTCAAAATATTCTTTGTTATTGGTTTGAATTTTCATTTCTTATACTTTTTTTCAAGTACCGAGTCGCTATTCCTCCACCCCCTTTGGTCATGCAAAGAGCATGGATTTCAAAACCATCACATAACGATCCGTTTTTTAAAAATCCTACAATTGCTATTCTTCTTATACTTGCAAGAAATGTGTAATGAAAGTTTATCTCGATTAACAAGATGTAAGCAGAAGAATAATTTTTTTAAAGAATAGTTTGTAGAAGAGTGAAAAGAGAAAGCTATGTGAATGCAACATATTTTTGTAATTCTGGAGTTTTTGTACTTTCTGGATAAGAGATTCACAGCACATAGTATACACCTATTTACAGGCTGGGCTATTTAAGTTGAGACTGTACAATATCTCCAAAACTAAGTGTTGTAGAAAGAAATATATTGAATAAAAGTTGTTTAATATTTTGGGGGGAAGTAAATACCTTAGTCGCGTTTATTTAGAGGGCTTTATGACGATCAATTTAATTTTTTAAAATGGGAACCTACCTTTTTAAGTAAGTACTGGTGAAAGTAAAAGAGAAGAAAACTACGTTTCCTCAACTGGTTGAAACACATGGAAGAAAAAAAAATCTGATGTGTTACACTCACATGACTTTCTCTACTCTTGTACAAACCATTTATACAAACGCTTATTCTCCTATGCTGCATGTTAATCTTATTGCTAATTTTCTTGTAGATGCAAGGGGAATTGGTAGGCTTTAAGCGATAGTCAAATATTTTAAGTGCTGGTTGCTATGTGGAGTATTGCATTCTCTTTGCATGTTCAGGACAAAAAAAAATGAATAACGAATTCCCATTTGAGAAAAAGTATTGTAAAAATTAAGCGAATAACAAGCAATATCTCGAAAATGGTTCACTCAACAAAAAAAAGTATGACATAAATTGTGTATTTTAACGCGATCTACATTTTTTGTGTAGTAAAATTTTGTCTATCTCTTATGGTTTACCAGTTATGCAAAAGTTGTTCACAATTAAGAATACTTTTGGAGACATTCCCAGATAATTCGAGATATACATTTCATTTGTCATGAAAATATATTAAACATATGACATATTAATCAAAATCGTTAGAGCCATTTTTGAGAAAATTAAAAGTTTCGAAAAATGTTCCATGTAAAGGGTAGTCTGGGGTGGGGGATTTTCTTGAAAACCTTCGTGTCGCATCTCTGGAAAATACTGAACCTAAATACCAAGTTTGGTGTTTATCCGACTGTTCGTTTCTGAGTTATTCTGTTCACAGACACACGGACATGTTTCCAAAAGTGCTTTTTTTCAGGGGGTCTCAAAACATGTATTTCCGGTGAAATCTCGGTATCGAATTTTTGGGTGGAATGCAATACTTCCCCTACTTACTATACGTAGTAGAGAAAGTAAATATCGGCTGCAAAATATTAAAATATGTTGGCATAACTATGCAAGTGTTGTCTTCATATCTTATAATAAAACTTCAAAGGCTTCTAAGTTTATTACAGTTTAATCTGGTCAGCCTATGTGCGTACAAACTGTTGCCCTTTTCGTTTAAGCATATAGTAATCTGTGGCCCAATTACTATCCAGCAACGCATAGGTAATAATTTTGCGAATACACGAATCATAGAATGCGTTAAATCTTCAGTGTAGAGGGTGTACAAAATACATGTAATATAAGTGCCAGTACTGCTTCTTTCTGTCACATATGCTGAAATTCTTCCTGTTACTACAATAAACACGTATTAAAGTTTTTACTTCCTACCGGATTTCTACTCCTATTTTACGCTACATAACACGAACTATGCATAAAAACTGGGAAACTTTTACACGAGGGAGTTGATTTTACAATTCACGTCCTCCATTACTGAATGTTCGCGTCAGTTTACTGCTGGTTACTAGTGGAGCAATCGCATTTTAAATCCGCGCGTTATGCTTTTCTTTTCCAGCTCAATGAAGGGGGACCATGATTGTGATTGATGAAGGATAGACACAGATAACATCTGCTCTATCATAGCGCTGTATACCAATTAGCGCATCCATTCAGCTTATAATTATAAGTTACAATATAAAATAGGTCGAATTTAAAGCTTCATGCCCGTGTTCAAAATCTGAAACAGCGTGAATCTATGCTTAAGACCGTTAAAATGCCTCAGTTTCCATAAACAGACTCCACTCCCGTACATTTTACGGGCAAACCGTTAAAGTCAATCAGCACTTACGGATTAGAGACAAAACCCCGCTTGAATGGCAGACATCTTACACTTTCTAAGCATGAAATAAACGCAAACAATGAGGGCAAAAACAGCATAAATAAATCTAAAGCCAGAACCCAAATCATGACTGACTGCGACATTTTCTCCACTACGTACTAGAATTGCATTCAGCTTCCAGAAACCATGTATAATGCACATCTGGGAGAATGCTAATGTGAGTATTGAACTCGGTTATCTATCGTGCAACGACGGTCAATTGCCTTTCAAATGGTGATGCGCTTGCCTTTGAGGTAATATCTTGCATGAAAAGGTCTTTTCCAGGCTTTCATTAGCATCGATGTCTTTACAACTTCAGGCTCTACATGGTTAATAAATTAAGAGCAGTTAATTTTAAAACCGTTAAAAGTATTACTTTCTCTACTACGTACAGTAAGTAGGAGAAGTATTGTATTCCACCCAAAAATTCGATACCGAGCTTTCACCGGAAATACATGTTTTGAGACCCCCCTGAATAAAAAAAAAGCATTTTTGGAAACGTGTCCGTGAACAGCATAACTCAGAAACGAACAGTCGGATAAACACCACACTTGGTATTTAGGTTCAGTATCTTCCAGAGATGCGACACGAAGATTTTTAAGAAAATCCCCCCACCCCAGATTACCCTTTACATGGAACATTTTTCGAAAATTTTAATTTTCTCAAAAATGACTAACGATTTTGATTAAAATAACATATGTTTAAGATATTTTCATGACAAATGAAATGTATATCTCTAATTTCCTGGGAATGTCTCCAAAAGTATTCTTTATTGTGAACGACTTTTGCATAACTGGTAAACCATAAGACATAGACAAAATTTTACTACACAAAAAATGTAGATCGCGTTAAAATACACAATTTATGTCATACTTTTTTTTGTTGAGTGAACCATTTTCGAGATATTGCTTGTTATTCCTTTAAATTCTCCAATATATTTTCTCAAATGGGAATTCGTTATTCATTTGTTTTATGTCCTGGACGTGGAAAGAGAATGGAATGCGCCACATAGCAACCAGCTCTTAAAATAACTATCGCTTAAAGCCTACCATATTCCCCTTGCATCTACAAGAAAATTAGCAATAAAATTAACATCTCGATTAACATGAAGCATATGGAGAATAAGCGTTTGTAAAAATGGTGTGTACAAGAGTAGAGAAAGTCATGTGAGTGTAACACATCAGGTTTTTTATACCCCGTCTTTAACTACATTGTCTAATCGGCGGCCTTTCCTTTGGAACTTATTGTCTATTGGCAATGGAGTTGTCTTTGGGGTTCTTGCACTTTTGGTTTTAATAATTAAATCATACATTTATACTTCCAGCCTCTGCTAGTATAAGAAATAATCTTGGCTAGAGAAAAATTCCCATCCCCCAGGCGGGAATCGACCCCGGGATCCTCGCACAACAGGCAGGTGCCCTACCGACTGAGCTACAGGGCCAACCAAAGTAGTTTTGTGTTATAGCATTTTTTAAATGAAGCCATCTTGACCTGCAGCATCCATAAAGGTTTAAATGATTTAGAAGGGATGCAAATACTTCCAATCGATTACTCCGCAGTTTCTGTAACTTTCTCTACCTCTGCCCATGCTTGGTGGAGGATGTATTGAATTCCACTTGGAAGTTGGACATCGAGATTCCACTGGGAATACTGACTGTGTGTACCCCTCCTGTTACATCCACATGACTTTCTCTATCGTTTATTAGTGGATACACAAAATTTTCATTAAGAGCTTATTGTTGATTTTAATCGAGATAAAGTTTTGAATGATTATGTTACATTACACATATAGATAAAAAATATGATGTGCTACACTCACATGACTTTCTCTACTCTTGTACAAACTATTTTTACAAACGCTTATTCTCCATATGCTTCATGTTAATCGAGATGTTAATTTTATTGCTAATTTTCTTGTAGATGCAAGGGGAATATGGTAGGCTTTAAGCGATAGTTATTTTAAGAGCTGGTTGCTATGTGGCGCATTCCATTCTCTTTGCACGTCCAGGACATAAAACAAATGAATAACGGATTTGAGAAAAAGTATAAGTATTGGAAAATTTAAGGGAATAACAAGCAATATCTCCAAAATGGTTCACTCAACAAAAAAAAATGTATATGACATAAATTGTGTATTTTAACGCGATCTACATTTTTTGTGCAGTAAAATTTTGTCTATATCTTATGGTTTACCAGTTATGCAAAAGTCCTTCACAATGAAGAATACTTTTGGAGACATTCCCAGAAAATTCGAGATATACATTTCATTTGGCATGAAAATATCTTAAACATATATTTTAATCAAAATCGTTAGAGCCATTTTTGAGAAAATTACAATGTTCGAAAAATGTTCCATGTAAAGGGTAATCTGGTGTAGGGGATTTTCTTGAAAACCTTCGTGTTGCATCTCTGGAAGATACTGAACCTAAATACCAAGTTTGGTGTTTATCCGACTATTCGTTTCTGAGTTATGCTGTTCACAGACACACACGCGGACATGTTTCCAAAAATGCTTTTTTTTTGGATTCAGGGGGCCTCAAAACATATATTTCCGGTGAAATCTCGGTATCGAATTTATGGGTGGAATACAATACTTCCCCTACTTGCTATACGTAGTAGAGAAAGTAAAACGGTAAAGCGATCGTCAAATGTTTAAGAAATGGATGCTATACGCTGGCCTTAAGATTCCGTACTCTTTCCATGCAATCGCGAAGTATAACTGAATATCGACAGACTTTAAAAGAATGATACAAAAGAAAGTATCCTTCATAACGAATATCTCGAAATGGCCTACACCACAAAAAGTTATTTGAAATAAATTATGTGTTTTAAGAGATCTAGGGTTTTTGTGAAGTACCTTTACGATTATCGCTTAACCGTTACCAGTTATACAAGATTTTACACGTACAAAATCCCTTGCAAATGAAGGGGACTTCAAAGCCTATCTCAAGGCAATTAAGATATACATTCTTTGTCATTAATATCTTCAATATATGGTATTTTAATCAAAACTGTTAAGAGCTATTTTGAAAAAGTCGAAAACTTTTGGTATTTTAATCAAAACTGTTTAGAGCTATTTTGAAAAAGTCGAAAACTTTTTCATGTAAAAGGAAGCTTGTAGTTAGGAGATTGTCTTGTAAATCTTCGTGTCGCATCTTAGGAAGATAATGAACGTAAATACCAAGTTTGGTGTTTATCGAACTTTTCGTTTTTGAGTTGTGCTGCTCATACACACCCCTTTGTCTAAAAATGCTTCTTATTTATTCAGGATTATCAAAACATATATTTGCGATGAGGTCCTGATATCGAGTTTTTGGGTGGAATGCAATACTTCACATATTATATACCTGTGCTACTATACTTGCATGCATTCTTCTTCTATAGCAATTGAATGGGTGCTCGCAAAAACCGACTAAGAGAGAATAGAGAAAAGTCAACCTTTGCAAATGCCAATAAAGCATCTCGCCTTTACTTTCTAGCATACATACGAATAAAACAGCAATACATCCATCCACCTTAAAAGTTACAGTCATCTGCGTGGTCTTCTGTTCATAGCGACAAGAGAGCCTAATTGTTCTATAAAAATGGCACGTTTTCAATAAATTTCATAAAAATAACATGCTTTGCATTTCATCACGCAGATTTCCTTGAGGTTAGCGGAGCTAAAAGAACATAACGGAGTTTCTGCAATAGATCGGAGCATTTAATTTTTTTAAATTGATAGTCTGTTTTTGCGAGCACCCATTAATTTATATATTGTGACTATTCGGTTTTCACTGTCACTTAATTAATGTGATTTAGTACAGCTCCCACTGTCGCTTCACTAATGCGATTTAGTTCACTTCTCACTGTCGCTTCACTAATGCGATTTAGTTCACTTCTCACTGTCGCTTCACTAATGCGATTTAGTTCACTTCTCACTGTCGCTTCACTAATGCGATTTAGTTCACTTCTCACTGTCGCTTCACTAATGCGATTTAGTTCACTTCTCACTGTCGCTTCACTAATGCGATTTAGTTCGGTTCTCACTGACACTTCACTAATGCGATTTAGTTCGGTTCTCACTGACACGTCACTAATGCGATTTAGTTCGGTTGTCACTGACACTTCACTAATGCGATTTAGTTCGGTTCTCACTGTCGCTTCACTAATGCGATTTAGTTCGGTTCTCACCGACACTTCACTAATGCGATTTAGTTCGGTTCTCACTGTCGCTTCACTAATGCGATTTAGTTCGGTTCTCACTGTCGCTTCACTAATGCGATTTAGTTCGGTTCTCACTGTCGCTTCACTAATGCGATTTAGTTCGGTTCTCACTGTCGCTTCACTAATGCGATTTAGTTCGGTTCTCACTGACACTTCACTAATGCGATTTAGTTCGGTTCTCACTGACACTTCACTAATGCGATTTAGTTCGGTTCTCACTGACACTTCACTAATGCGATTTAGTTTGGTTCTCACTGACGCTTCACTAATGCGACTTAGTTCACTTCTCACTGACACTTCACTAATGCGACTTAGTTCACTTCTCACTGACACTTCACTAATGCGAGTTAGTTCAATTCTCACTGACACTTCACTAATGCGACTTAGTTCACTTCTCACTGATACTTCATAATGCGATTTAGTTCACTTCTCACTGACACTTCATAATGAGATTTAGTTCACTTCTCACTGACACTTCATAATGAGATTTAGTTCACTTCTCACTGATACTTCATAATGAGATTTAGTTCACTTCTCAGTGACACTTCACTAATGCGATTTAGTTCACTTCTCACTGACACTTCACTAATGCGATTTAGTTCACTTCTCATTGACACTTCATAATGCGCTTTAGTTCACTTCTCACTGATACTTCATAATGAGATTTAGTTCACTTCTCAGTGACACTTCACTAATGCGATTTAGTTCACTTCTCACTGACACTTCACTAATGCGATTTAGTTCACTTCTCATTGACACTTCACTAATGTGATTTAGCTCAGTTCTCAGTAACACTTCATTACTGTGATTTATTGGTTCTCACTGCCACTTCACTTCACATTGTACGTAGCAGCCTCTTCTTCTTTCCGTTTCACTCTCTGGTGTCGAACAGAACACATCTCTAAACCTTCGCAGTAGCAGCACACAGTATACATCATAACTGTCATCACCACCTCACTCGTAGAACGCAATGCATAGTCATGACTTTATGCCGCATCAAAACTGGCGGTCACGCTTCAGTTCGTGGGAGGTGAAGGAGAGAAACTTCCAGAAGTATCTGATCGCTCGATAGCGCTTGTTTACAATGGACGAGAGCGCTCCTCGGTCTACTTAACTCCCCTTATCTCTTCAACCGGCCAGTCGGTCGGTCGTCTTCCTTGTGATAAGCTCAGGCCATAGCTACTGCGTCAAATATTAATATTGAAAAAATAAATTAGTTTACTTCAAAAAATGCAATCGCCGCAATTGAAACAAAATTAAATCTAGCCCATGCTTATTCATTCCTTTCAGTTCATTTGGATTTTATAGGACAAAATATCAGGTATCTGCAATTTTTATATGCTACAACAATGTGTTTTAGGCGTCTAAACCAGACTCCTTCAGTATCCTATTTGGGTTTTATGAAGTACAAAATGGGCTCTAAAATAAACACAGAAAATCGGCGTCAATATAGAAATAATCATCAAAGTGTAAACGAACGAGCAAATTGTTTCACAAAAAGCAATGAAACAAGCAATAGGATACACCAAGCTGAATAATGCGACTAAAACCGCTTAGGTGTTTTTTTTTCCAAACTACTAAATGCATAAAATTAAATTTTACAAAATGGCATCAATGAATGTGTCATTGATGTCATTCTAAATTATTCTTAGAAAGTTTATTTTTCTATCTACTTCATTTTAATGCGGATAAAAGTTTCCTGAAATAGCTATATTATTACACATTTCATTATAGATACAATGGAAACAGCGATAATCAAATGTTGAAGAAATGGCCGTATTCCATTCCGTACTCCTTCCATACCATCGCGAGAAACAACTGAAAATCGACGGGACTTAAAAAGAATGACAACCAAGTATTGAAAAAATCGTAGCATTAACAATCGATATCTCGGAAATGGCTGATGCTACTAAAGAGTTATTTGAAACAAATTGTGTGTTTTAAAGAGATCTAAATTTTTTGTACAGTACGTTTTCGTCTCTCTCTCTCTCTCTTAACGTTTACGTTATACAAGATTAATTTTCTTTCCAATGAAGAGGACTTCACAAGCTATTACCAGAAAATTTAAGATATACATTTGATTTTTCATGTAAATATCTTTAATATATGGCATTTTAATCAAAATCGTTAGAGCTAGTTTTTGTAGAATAATCCATTTAAAGGGTAGTTTGCGGTTGGGGGATTTTCTTGAAGATCTTCGTGTCTCGTCTTTGGAAAACACGTAACTTAAATACCAAGTTTGGTAGCAGTTATGCGGCTTTTCGTTTTTGAGTTATGCTGTTCACAGACAAACACACATACGACCTTTTTCTAAAAATGCTATTGAATCAGGGAGCTTTAAAGCATGTATTTCTGATGAAATTGGAATGCAATACCGACCTTCTCTACCTACTATGTAGGGGTAGAGAACATGACATTAAAATGGAAATAAACCTTTTTTTTGGGGGGGGAGGGAAGCTTCACCCTTAAAGCATTACCCATACCATCTCCTAAACGAAACACATCTCTAGACCAATTTAGTTAGAAACAATAATTACAGAGAAATTAATCACGCCGCCACCAGTCGAGCTGAGTAAAAACCAAGTTACGAGCGAAAGCCTGTCTCATGCAGCCTTATTTATCCTTCCCTATTTTTAACATTTCAGAGGTAGACGCTACTATCGGGTATGTTCTACAGAGGCCATTAGTTTTGCGCACTCATGCGGAATTGCATGATCCGAAATGGATGTCCTTTATACACCGAGTTCATCTGTTATAGATTTCCATTCCTCCTTAGCTCGCTCGAGTTCACAAGAAATCAGTTGTTTCAAACAGTGCTCATTAATAATAGGACCCGAAATAAACATGTTGTTATCTCTGTTGACTTGAAATGTTACAGCCCTCGCTTGGGAGTATCAGTTACTTTTTCCAATTCTGGGTGCAAACAAACATCATCCAAATGGCACTTATTCTGTAACGTTGAACATAAAATAAGTTTCTCTACCCATTATATAACTTATACACAATATTTTTACGAAGTATTATTTTCTTTCCATTTCATGTTAATCCAGATAAATCTTTGCAGAAACAGCTTCAATACACATTCGTTTAAGGTAGACAGGGGATAGAGAAAACGAATGGATAGTCAGATGCTTTAGTGGCCTAGAAGTTTCAAACTTTTTCTACGACATCGCGAGAGTACTTTTCAAACTAATAACAAATGATATCTCGGAAATGATATCTTGAAATAAATTTGTGTGTTTTAAGGAGATTTACAGTTTTTTCTGTAATACAACTCTACCTTTATCTCTCATTGATTTACCAGTGATACAGGTTATTCCCAGAGTATTCAAGATATATATTTTATTTCTCATGTAAACACTTCAAATCTATACTATTTTAATCATAAACGTTAGAACCACTTTTTTAGAAAATCAAACATTTATAAAAATGTTTCATGGAAAGAGTAGTTTGGGGTGGGAGATTTCGTGTCGCATCGTTGGAAAACGCTGAACGTAAATATCAAAATTGGTATTTAACCGACCTTTTGCTTTTGAATTATTCTGTTCATAAACACAAACATAAACGCTTTTGTAAAAATTCCTTCTTTTATTTTCTGGCTTCAGGAAGCCTCAAAACACGTATAACTTGCGAGATCTGACAGAATTTTTGGGTAGAATATAATACTTCCTCTACTTACTATAGGTTACTAATAGAAAAAGTAAACTTAATTCCTATATACATACTTGCTAGCAGCTACGAGTAAGAAGTTAACTTTTCACTTTCTATACTAGGTATGTAAGTAGGGAAAGTATTGCATTCCACCCGAAAATTCGATATCGAGATTTCACCGGAAATACATGTTTTGAGGTTCCCTGAATCCGAATAAAGCACTTTAGGAAACATGTCGTGTGTGTGATTGTCTGTTCAGCAGAACTCAAAAACAAAAAGTTGGATAAATACCAAACTTGGTATTTGATTTTACTGCCTTCTAAGGATGCGACACAATGATTTTCAAGAAAATCCTCCACCCCAGGCTACCCTTTACATGGAAAATTTTTCGAAAATTTTATTTTCTAAAAAATGGCTCTAGTGATTTTGATTAAAACACGATATGTTTAAGATATTTTTATGGCAAATGAAATGTATATCTTGAATTTTCTGGGAATATCCCAAAAGTTCTCTTCATTCTGAATGACTTTTACAATACTGGTAAACCGCAAGAGATAGACAAAATTGTACCACACAAAAAATGCAGATCTCGCTAGAACACACAATTTATGACATACATTTTTTTTTGTCCAGTGAACCATTTCTGAGATATTCCTTGTTATTTGTTTGAATTTTGCCATATTTATGCTTTTTCTCAAATGGGAATTCGTTATTAGTTTTTTTTTATGTCCTGGACATGCAGAGAGAATGGAATGCTCCACATAGCAACCAGTTCTTAAAAGATTTGACTATCGCTTAAAGTCTGCTATATTCCCCTTGCACATACAAGAAGGTTAACAATAAGATAGTTTCTGCAAATGTTTATCTCGTTATGAAGTAGAGAAAGTCTGTGATTGTAACAATCTTTTTATTATTATTGTTCCATTTATACGCCACATTTGACTGCAATGGCCAAATCGGCGCCTTTTCCCTTTGGAATATATCGGCAAAGATGTTGGAATCGGCAGTGGATTTCTTATTTTTCTTTAGGTTTTATAAATTAGATCACACATACCTCCAGACTCTGGAGAGGATAGGGAATAATCTTAGTTAGAGCCCCTAGCCGGGAATCGAACCCGGGACCACTAACACAGCAGGCAGGTGCTCTACCGTATAAACAGGGGTGTAATGAAGAATTAAAATCTGTTTCCCTGCAAAGTTCCTTTCTCAGTTCGAGAGCTCGCGGTTTCAGCAAATGAGGGTCTATTTATTATGTTGAGGAAAACATAATAAATAAACAGCAGCAAGGTTAAACGTCAGAAAGGCAACGGTCCACAATCGCATTTTCCCGTTCAACTAGTCATCTACCGCCTACGCTGTGCTACCAAACAGCTGTACTCACCGTTACCTTGACCTCGGTTCATACTGCTAGCGCTCCTTTTGCAATTTACTCACAGGAAGGCCAATTCAGCCAAAACGACCATGTGCGGTGCTAACAGTTCTCAATTTAACATCCCCCCACAGAGAGTAGTACTTAGGAGAGACGTTTCAGTGGAAGCTGCGCAAAAGCTCTGAAAATAACTCAGAAAGTGAGACAATTTTATAGGAAAAGGGGAGGGGACGGGAAAAGAGCGAAAATGTAGTGCAGAGAACAAAAGAAAGAGAAAGAACACCATTTCTGCTAACAAAAGAAGCCGAAGAAATAAAAAGAAAAGAAAGTAGAAGGAATTTAAAAGAAAAGACGATACCTAGGATATTTAAGCTCAAAGTAACGTGGTTACAGAGGAATAAAACAAACAAAAACATCGATAAGAAGTTTGATGAACTAAGAACTAAAAGAGCATTTAGAGAAGTGAAATAAATAAAGTGGATGAAACACTACAATTACATCAGTTCGTAAAGTTCTCGTCTTTTCTTTTGTTTAGTCAGTGTATGCTGTTTAAAAATAAGTCGAAAATGAGCATAATGTTTACATTAAATAAATATGTTTCAAGATACGTAGACTTTCAGTAAGAGATTAATCCCCTGGCCGCGTTACGAGCGCTGCACATGTTAAGCTGGTGGTGGGCTACCAACTACTCCTTTATTATTATTATTATTATTATTATTATTATTATTATTATTATTATTATTATTATTATTATTATTATTATTATTATTATTATTATTATCATCATCATTATTATATAATTATTATTATTATTATTATTATTATTATTATTCAGAAGAAAAACTAATAATAAAATAACAAAAGAATATAATATGACAATCTCCCTCATCAAAACAAAAGTGATGGTCTTCAAAGGAAAATAAAGTATATTAAAAATTGTTACAGAAGATAAGATTGCGGAACGGGTAGTAGAATTTAAATACTTAGGATGCAGTTTATCATATAAAACAATCTGATCTATTAAAAAATTTGAAGTCTTTAATATTTTAACGGCACTATAAAAAGATGTTTATTAAAAAAAAGCAAGAAAACACACAATACTAATATTTTATAAAGTAATGGCGGTGCCAAAATTACTGTATGGGAGTGAATAATGGATTATTAATTGAGAAAAACAAAAGGAGGCTAGAAATAAATGAAATGATGTTTTTAAGAGCAGTGGCAAGATATACGAGAACAGATCATAAAAATGAATATATAAGAAATGCATTTATATATACATACAGGATAGACCATTTAAGCTGAGAGTATACAATATCTCCAAAACTAAGCGTTGTAGAAAGAAATGTCTTGTATAAAAGTTGCTTGATATTATGGGGGAAAGTAAATGCCATTAGTGGTGTTTCGTTTGGTGGATATTATGATAGTCATTTTAGGGTCAATTTAATTTCTTTAAATGGGAACCTACATTTTGAGTGTTAATTTTCTCATTAGAAAATGGTTTATAAACTGCTATTTATTTTGTGATGAGGAACAAGGAAACAAAATAAAAAATGCTGGTTCCCAATTACGAAACGTAACTTAAGCCTCTAATGACCATCCATGGATAGCCCAACCATTTATAGCGCTCTTCGTACACAGCCATTCAGAATTTTCGTTGTTATTTACAATTGCGAAGTGCTTTATACAAATGTTGTTTAGTTTTTTCTGAGGAGTGAGAAAACAAGGAAGGAAGAAGACATATTTTAAGGCGGAGGCGTTGTAAGATTACCTATAATCAACTGGGATTACTTTACGCATCACTTTACACAAACTTAACTTTACGTACCTGTGACCGAAAGCTTTATCTCAAACTCTACCAACGGTGTTTGACGTGCCGGCACATGAAATTGGATTTCATGCACTGTAATAGAGAATAACGGTTGCTAACCTCTCGCGCATATATTAGCGAAACACTGTATTAAAAACTGCCTCAAGGAACCGCAAAAAGTTTAAAAGTTTCTATAGCTTTAAACATTCTCGGTTATTTTCAAATCAGTTAAGGCAATGTGTCCGAAACTGCTGTACATTTACCAAGGCATTATGCTTCATGAAACATGTTTTTATCTTGCTCAGGAAGAAAGTACCTTTCTGCCTAATGCACGCAAATATCTCGATTCTGTTCGAACTTGAATTCTCTTTCATGTTACAGACGCCTTTGGTGGGCGAGAATCTCCAGGCAGTTTGTAGAGTAAACTATTTTGAAAACTGTACCTAGATACAACTTAACGTTAGCACCGCTGGTCGTATAGGAGGCTCGAGTCGTTATGAGAACCGCTCGATTGAAGCCCAGAATTGCGCCGAAAAGGCATAAGCCTAATTTGTAGAGGACTTCAATTTTCCGTCTTTACTTTTATGTGCGAGTGCACTAGTTAATTACCATCAACCATAAAAGTTTTCCTCTACCACGTACATGGTAGGTAGAGAAGGCATTGCACTCCACCCAAAAATTCGATACCGAGTTTTCACCGGAAATACATGTTTTTAGACCAAATGAATAAAAAAAATTGTTAGAATAAGGTCCGTGTGTGCGCCTGTCAGGTGTCTGCGTGTGTGTTTGTGAACAGCATAACTCAAGAACGAGAAGTCGAATAACTACCAAACTTGGTATTTAGGTTCAGTATCTTCCAAAGATGCGACACGTATATTTTCAAGAAAATCCCCCTCCCTAAACTACCCTTCAGGTGGAAGATTTTTCGAATTTTTTGCTTTAAAAAACTGCTAACGATTTTGATTAAAACACCATATATTAAAAACATTTACATGACAAATAAAATGTATATTTTCTGAGAATAGCATGCGATCGGAAGGAATTTTGTATAACCTTGTATAACTGGTATCTACTTCAAACAAACTTTCATGTGGCCCAAGCCATTTCTGTGTAATACGTTAGTAATAGTCGGATTTTCGTTTTGTTTCATTTAACTACATTGGTCTTACCGGCGGTCTTTCCTTTTGGAACTTATTGCCTGTTGGCAATGGTGTTAACCTGTGTAACCCTTGTCGTTGGGTTGCACCTTTGATTTTTAATCATTAGATCATACACATATTCACACTCTCATTCCATGCTTCCAGACTCTGGGGAGGATAGGATTAAAAATTCCCAACCTCGAGCCGGGAATCGAACCCGGGACCCCTCGTACAGCAGGCAGTTGCTCTACCGACTGAGCTACGGAGCCAGCTGTCAACATTCAGTTGTTTCTTGCGATTGCATGGAAACAGTGCGTAATTTTAAGGCCAGCATATATCGTCCAGTTGTTAAACATTTGACTATCGCTGTTCCCTTTGTATCTATAACGAAATGTGAAATGTAGCTGTATTTGCAATAGTTTATTTGGATTAAAATGAAGTAGATGTGGACTATACTACTCACTAACAAACGGTAGTGAATAGAGAGAGTATGTGAATATATTACATCAAATTGCTTTCTTTTCTTTTATTATGGAATCCATCTGCACAAGAATGCGCTATACAGATCTGAAAACAAAGGCATTAAACAAATAAATTAATAATAATATACATAACAAACGGAGGTCAGTCACATAAGGCCATTCTGGGACCAAACAGCGTTAGATAAAAGAACAGTCATTGTCAAACTAAAATCTTATTCGGACGTACTTTAGAAGAGACCAGCGGTAGACGACAACAGGTGAAATGCACAGCGCCGGGCACAAAGCTGAGCCGACGAAAGAATGAATGAGACTGAGAAGGAATATATGTATGTAGAGATGGTAATGAATATAAGATCATGATGTAACTGTGTTGCGTACACATCAAGGGTCATTCAGTAAGAGCCGTAAAACGCAATAGAATAGATTATTGAAATAATGGAACAACTAATAATGTAAAATAATGTTGAGAAATAGCTTTACTGTAAAGTAACTTGTACCACAGATTATAATTAATGTAAAAGCGAGCATATAAGAAACAGTGTATAGTAACTACCAGGCGAGCGAGCAACAGGGATTAATCCACATGCACATACACGCTAATGCTCACAGGTTTAGACCAAGTCACAGAAAATAGAGAGAGAGGTCCGAGATTAGATTAAGACAGATAGTGGTCCAATTCCTGGAAGACAAGGGGTTTGGAAAAACAGAAAGAGAAACGAGTATTGTAAAGTGAGACGGAGATAGTGGGTTTTATCAGAGAAGTCAAAGGAAAGCATGGCAGCTAAAATTGGAACATTTTATTTTCATAGCACACTACATAGATAACCAATGAAAATAGTTGTTACATATAAAGGTGCGAATCCTAGCGTCATAGCAGGAAGGTAGTAGGAGGCCTTAGTAACACGCTCTCTAGTGGCGTAGCCTGATTATAAGACTCGGGTATACAACTCAACGTATATTGTGAAATTCGTTAAAATCTGACCTAAACTAAACAGAATTGCCCATATCAACATATTTAATCTCAGCTAGAGAATCTCCTTTTTCTCTCAGAACTTACATCTGCAAAGCAAATAAACCTCTCTTCAACATTTCCGTCAACGGTTATGTATCGCAAAACGGTAGAGTTGTTTACTACTTATGTCAGGAGTTTCATCTAATATCAATGAAACAAAGAAGGCACTAGAAATTCCTTCTTAATTTCACACGTCATGACGGCACTCACACTTTAAATTAAGTCATTCTGAATATCAGGTGAAGTTGCACAGTCGACTTTTCCAAGTGCTCTTTCAGAAATGTGTCCTATATTGCTAATCCATTTAAGTACTCAATATAGTTGTCCCTGTTTGAAGATCCTTCACTCTCATTATGACCACGAAGAGCAAGTGCTTGCTTTCCTAAAAAACAATTATAGCCCGTACAACATGAGAAAATAAAGCTCCATTCCTTTTCACTTCATTGTTATGCTGTTCAACTGAGAGCTTATACTGACTATTCAAAGAAAATTCTATTCTGGGAGTTTTACCAAAAAGTTTTAGTTATTTTTGGGCTGCCTTATAAATGTTATTTAAATCTTTATAACCGTTGGAATTCCAGATGTATTTTTCATTTGATAAAAGACATGACCAACAAAACACAACCATGAATCACTTTCATAAACTTTGATGTTGAAATGCCTTACACATTTTTAATATTAGTTGTAATACTGAGTATGGGCTTTGAAGAACCTGCTTTAATTACAACTTCGTTTTCAGAGAAATTTAATGACTGGAAGCTTCTTAGCTTGAGCTTGTCGATCACACAACAGTTTGTTTCCATTTTCGTTGCGACAACCACACTGAAACAATGTATTGTTTGCTATTGCACTTCGTGACCTTTCGGATGTACACTGCCTGTGTACATACCTTCCAGAACCCGCGCAAATCTTAACCTACATTTGCTTTGGTAGCGAGTAACCAAGTGTCCAAAGCCCGCTCAAATTTTCACACACACATAAAGGAAACAAAACAACTCGCGAATTACTCCCTATTCACGTTTATAAATTCAATTGTATGAGCACGATTTTTAACACGAGATGTACTCCAACTGAGTACATACCATGGGTCACCAGGGTCAAGCACACAGCGCCAGTTTCCTCCAGCTGACGGCAGGTGCCGTTGACCACAGCTTTGTCTCGATACAGACTGCGTTCAAGTTATCGCAGCGTGGCGCGAATTCAAATTATAACATTTAGGAAAGCTCGATTTTTAATGATATTAGAACGTTGTGTACTGTAAAATTACAATAAACACCAATTTTGTCGCCAGTTTGAGGAAAATTACAGGGTAGGTAACACATCTCTCACAACCATTGATGATACGTCTCTGACACTCTGATTTTACTCCAAAGATGTAACACTATTGATTCGGACGAAAGATTTTGTGCATGTATGTGGTGGGAAAGTATTGTGTGATGCAGTTAGGTAGGTCCACGTAAAGAATTCACAGTAGCGGGAAGGTTAAATGTACAGTTTCTGCATTATTTGTTTTAAGCAAGGGAAAGTTGCTAGCCGCCTCAATGGGCACTACATGTTGAAAAAATTAAGCTATTTAAGGGAAAGCAAGTTTATTATTTGCCTTCACCTACATAAAATCGTGAGAAAGATCAAATTAACTAGCTAGGATCGGAATTTCTTCTCAGCTCTAAGACAAGCAGCCCGACAAAGAGCGTCGGTAAGGAGAGCCGAAGATCAGTAGTTCGAGTCCCGGCCAGTAGTATTGAAGTTTTCAAGTCTGATTCAACTTTCCGGCTTAACAACTATACACGGCTAGTGTGAAAGAACAATTTATTATCAAAACATACAAGTAGTTTTCTTCTTACTTGGTAGGAAAGTTACATGCTGTGTTACAGGCATGTGTTTTACAAAATCTAACATCATTTCTAATTAAAAGCTATAAAAAGTGCAACGCCCACGGATAATTTAATTCGACAAGAGACAGGAAGGTAAAAGTATTATCGTTTAACAATCTAAATGCATAATGCATGGTGTTTTCACAGTGCGAAGGTCAACCGGCTGGTTTAAACGTAAAACACAATCCTTCTGACGGTTTGCATAAAGTAAAATAGCTATTTCCAAACAGCAATAACTAGTTTCACAATTGACAAGCTGCAATTCTTTACCGGATACTTATGCTCGAATCATAGTAATCCAAAACTGAAATGCGATCAAGATTTTCGAAATGGAGAGAGTATTTGAATGTAGGTAGATGATCTACAGTGTTCCGCTGATAGTAATTATTAAATCAGTTCTGTGTACATATAAGGGAATATAATGTATATTCAATACATAGGGCCACTCCGAAAGGTTTCCGGTCTTTCATGCTCAATATAGAATGGGACACTAAGAACCATAGTAGTCAACGAGCATCCATAAATAAAAAAAATCTGATGTGTTACACTCACATGACTTTCTCTACTCTTGTACAAACTATTTTTACAAACGCTTATTCTCCATCTACTTCATCTTAATCGAGATAAACATTTGCAGACTATCTTATCAATTCTTGTAGATGTAAGGGGATAATATATTTACAAGGGCAATTTGGAAATACAGTAGCCTTTAAGCACATACATATCTCTTAATAGCTGGTTGCTAGGTGCAGCACCATTCCCTTTCTCACAGATTAATACTCTTTGCATATCCAAGACAAAAAAATGAATAACGAATTCCCATTTGAGAAAATAAGTATTGAAAAATTTAAGGGAATAACAAGTAATATCTCGAAAATGGTTCACTCAACAAAAAAAATGTATATGACATAAATTGTGTATGTTAACGCGATCTACATGTTTTGTGTAGTAAAATTTTGTCTATCTCTTATGGTTTACCAGTTATGCAAAAGTCGTTCACAATGAAGAATACCTTTGGAGACATTCCCAGGAAATTCAAGATACACATTTTATTTGTCATAAAAATATCTTAAACATGTGATATTTTAATCAAAATCGTTAGAGCTATTTTTGAGAAAATTAAAATTCTCTAAAAATCTTCCATGTAAAGAGTAATCTGAGGTGGGGGTATTTTCTTGAAAACCTTCGTGTCGCATCTCTGGAAGATACTGAACCTAAATACCAAGTTTGGTGTTTATCCGACTGTTCGTTTCTGAGTTATGCTGTTCACAGACACACAGACACACACACACACACACACACACACACACACACACAGACACGGACATGTTTCCAAAAATGCTTTTTTTGGATTCAGGGGGTCTCAAAACATGTATTTCCGGTGAAATCTCGGTATCGAATTTTTGGGTGGAATACAATACTTCCCCTACTTACTATACGTAGTACAGAAAGTAAAAAGAAGAAAACCCGAGTATAAATATGTGGCAAAGAGAATGGTGCTGCTCATAGCAACCAGCTATTAGGATATATGTCTATGCTTAAAGGCTACTGTATTTCTATATTGCCCTTGCAAATACAAAACAAGGGGAACAAGGGCCTTAAGCGATAGTCAAATATATTTAGAACTGGTCGCTATGTGTAAAATGTAATTCTCTTTGCATGTCAAGAACATAAAAAAAGAACAACGAATTCTCAGTTGAGAAAAAGTGTAAGTATTGCAAAATTCAAAGAAATAACAAGGAATATCTAGAAAATGGTTTATTTTACAAAAAAAAATGTTTCTGACATGTATTGCGTGTTTTAACGAGATCTACATTTTTATGCAGTAAACTTTTGTCTATCTTTTGCGGTTTACCAGTTATGCAAAAGTCGTTCAGAATGAAGAGGACTTTTGGGGATAACCCCAGAAAATTCAAGATATACATTTTATTTGCCATAAAAATGTCTTAAACATATAATACTTTAATCAAAATCGTTAGAGCTGTTTTTGAGAAAATAAAAATTTTCGAAAAATTTTCCATGTAAGGGGTGGTCTGAGGTGGGGGGATTTTCTCGAAAACTTTCATGTTGCATCCCTGGAACATATTGAACCTAAATACCAAGTTTGGTGTTTATCCGACTTTTTGTTTCTGAGGTATGCTGTTCACAGACAGACAGACAGACAGACAGACAGACAGACACACACACACACACACACACACACACAAGACATACACATGGACATGTTTCCAAAAATGCTTTATTTTTTATATGTCCTGGACATGCAAAGAGAATGGAATGCGCCACATAGCAACCAGCTCTTAAAATATTTGACTATCGCTTAAAGCCTACCATATTCCCCTTGCATCTACAAGAAAATTAGCAATAAGACAGTCTGCAAATGTTTATCTGGATTAACATGAAGTAGCTGGAGAATAAGCGTTTGTACAAGAGTAGAGAAAGTCATGTGAGTTTAATACTTCATATTTTTTAAAGTACTTTCTTGAGGGGATGTAATATATTTGGAGGTCGGAGCTTACTTATATGAATAAGCATTTGCTTATTGCCTGAAGGAGCAACATATGTGATCTGAAAATCGCTACTTAAGGGCTTTCTTCAAATAAGCGATGACTATGAACTTGACCGTAAGAGTGTTGCACAGCAAGTGGTGTTTAAAAAACTCTGTTCATAGAGCTGCTAAACTTTTAAAATTGAAACCTCTAACCAGGGACTATTGTTCATATATTACAACCTCGTGACGACGAGCAGTGCCAGGAATATCTCAATGCAGATGCACACCACTTGCAACCTACGTGTAACAAGGTTAGTAGTAGGGGAAAGGTCCCTAATTTGAACCGCCTCTTAAATTGAACCGCTCCGATATTTTGCAAACTGTTCGACACATGTCACCATAATCCTAGCAGAAGTGAAGCATGCTTGGAGTTGTTGACTTTGCATTCTGAGCTGTGCTTTCAGTTGTATGAAGTGTTGTGTGTTTTTGGCGCTTCAGAAGTAATATTTGACTCATCTAGCTAAGCTTATATGACCAATTAGGCAACTTTGAGATGATCTATATATATTACATGTTATGAAGTGTTTATTTAGCAACAATATTCATGCACACGTTTTTTCAAGCAGGTCTCTCCTTGTCACATAGATGCTAAAGCTTCCAAAATGGGTGCCTCGTAAATTGAACCACTGTTTGAACCCTATATTGAACTGGTTCAATTTAGGAAACCTATTGAAGTGCTAGGATTGCTTAACTGTGAATAGTATTTCATGTGAATAAATATCGATATAATATGCTAAGTAAAAAAAATATGTTAAAAACAGTGGATGACATGAATATTTGAATGCGAATTGTCTGAAATTATGGACATGATCCGGTGTATGAGTTGTGGGATATGGCTTCACCAAAAGTCTGCGAAATTTAGTGCCAAGAGGAAAGTGTTTTATTGTGAAAACTGCGTATAATTGGATTCTTTTGTATGAGGGTAAAAATTAGTAAAAACTCTATATTTGCCTATCCCAAAAACCAAGTGATTCTCACTATATAAAAAATCAAAACGTTCAGGGAAATTGCTATTCTTATCACAATTCTGGACTCTACTTTTGTTGCTGAAAGCATATTTGTTTTAAATGTACAATAAAATATGTGTATTTTGTATTAATAAAAATACTTTAAAACTTAAAAGTATGTGGTTCATTTTAAGACACGGGTGGTTCAATTTAAGGACCGCCTTCATAACCATCTCACTTTTTAAATGTTATTTAATTGATAATTGTATTCATTTTAAATTGTGTTGAGGATATTTACAGCGCAAGGGTTTGTCGCTTTAACGCTCGTGTTTCTGAAAATTTTTATTTGAAATTATAATTATTATTTACTATTTAGGCTTAAGTGGTTCAATATAGGGACCTTTTCCCTACTTATTATTAGTGCTTGTTACTATTATTCACAAGTATGTACATCGTGGGAGTTCTAGAATGGAATACCCTCCAGCGTAATAGACAGCGTGCGGAGCACACATACACGCGATCCGGCCAGGCCATAAAACAACCGCTCTGTAGAATCCCAGATGGTACTCCAATACCTACATTTTTAGAGTACTGTAAACTGTAACGATAAGCGTGTTCATTATTTCAATTTGAGGGTTTGGTAACCCTAATACCTACACGTTTCATCCAGAATATTTATCAAATACACCCATGCGACGCTAAATAAGAAGCTTATAATTCAGGATTAGTTTGTGAACCTGCTATGCCAAAGTGTTCACGCCGGTGACGTAAACAAACAACCATTCCTGACAGATTATCACGACGAATGCCACATCGACGCTAATGCAGTGTAGGGAAGATGTATAAACTCCATTTATTATACACCCACGGATAACATGTCGAACATCTGTACCCAGGCAAGCTCATAAATAAACTCACAACTGCAGTATTAAATGATTAATAGCAGACCGGTTTACTGATTCTGACAATTTGCAATGCAAGTCGGTGAAAAGTAAAGGGTGTAAATGGATTTTTGAAACATTGCTGGCTATAGAAAAACTATTAAAACTGGAGTGAATGGAGGCAGCTACACGTGATGGATTTGCGCACATAGCTGCACGTAATGTACAGTAAAGCGCGAGGGAAATAGAGCAGAGATAATGCACAACTATAGTAAAATGCGGAAGAACAAAGAGGAAGGAAAGGTAAGGGGGGAAGGGACAGACATTCAAAGATTCACTATGCGAATGATTAAAAATCGTATACGCCCAGGGGTAAAGCTGCATACAAAACAAGTGTTCTCATTTACCCGTATTGATTTATATGCTGCACGACCCAGTTACTACTCGCTTATTGTAATAAGTTTGCTTTCTGAGGTAGATAACAAATCCATTGTAGCATGGCTGTCCTGGGGTTCTCTTCTTGAGTATGCAGCCCGCCCATATAGGATGGGGTGCTAACTTCACTAAACTTGGTCCGAAAATCTCTGAACAACGGTCGCCTTTAACTTTTCTTTCTTTTCCATATATGAGGGGCATTCAAATGAAACCTGGTCAGTGCGTCTAGCTTTGCATTATACATAAGGTGGCACCACATAACTACCATCTATTGGTAGAGTGACTGCAGCATGCGCAACGTTTGACGTTGCATAGCAACAGTGTGATTTCACGCCGAAGAGAAGGTGGTCACACGAGTTATCGTCCACTACTGAACATGAAGGCGAGTAAGCAGGAACAACGAGGAGTGATTCGATTTTTAGCGGCGGAGGGAGTTAGAGGCCGTGAAATGTATCGACGGATGAAGGCTGTGTACGGTGAGTACAGTCTGTGTCGCTCAAGTGTGGTGGAATGGCGCAAAAGATTCCTTGAGGGGCGTGAGTTATTGGAAGACAATGCTCGTCCTGGACAGGCTCATCGTGTCACCACACTGAAATGATTACGGAAGTGAATGCTTTAGTCTTGGACAACCGCAGAATCACCGTGGACGAGATCTATTGGTTACTGGGTATTAGCGTGGGCACCATTCACATCATAATGCATCAACACTTGAAATTTCGAAAAGTTTGTGTGCAGTGGGTTCCCCACCAACTGACCGCCGATCAGCGCAATACTCGAATGACACTGTCTTTGAGTTATCTGCAACATTATCATGAGGAGGAATACGGCTTTCTGTCGCATATTGTCACTGGTGACGAAACATGGTGTCACCATTTTGAACCGGAAAGCAAGCAGTGGAAACATGCGACTTCACCACCTCCAAAGAAACCAAAGGCCGTGCACACCAGTTCTGGTAAGGTCATGATGTCCTTTTTTTACCACAAGGGCCCACTGCTTGTCGAGTTCCTGGAACGGGGAACCAGCACCAATGCCCAGCGTTATCAAGCTACTTTACAGAACCTTAGACGAGTCATCAAGTCGAAACGCCCAGGCATGTTGTTCAATGATGTTATTCTCCTGCATGATAATGCCCGCCCACACACTGCCAATGCGGTGAAGACGACATAGCAGCAGTTTCGATGGGAGACGCTGGAACATCCACCTTACAGTCCAGACGTTTCACCGTGTGACTTTCATGTTTATGGACCTCTAAAACAAGCTATTCGCGGACATCGATTCACAACAGACGACCAAGTGTGTGAATGGGTCCAGGTCTTGACCCGACAGCAGCCCACTAACTTCTTCAAAGATGGAATCGACCGGCTAGTGTCGCAATGGAATAAATGTGCCAACAGTTTTGGCGACTATTTTTGAGTTAATAAAATCGTTACCATTACTTTACACAAGTGAGGGTTTCATTTGAATGACCCTTATACATATAGTTATGTAGTCCCGACGTTGTATAGGCTACGTCGTAAACACTGTCCACTGTTTCGCGTCGTATCATTTTCGACCGAAATGACTCAGCTTTGCAACGCTATGCGAATAGTGACTTGCACTCGTAGCGCAACGGTGTGCGCGTTGGCGTTCAGTGGTAAAGGTCCCAGGTTCAAATACTGAAACTGAAAGTACTTTTATGTTTACTAAATTTAACGAGAACTGATAGTTTGGCATGGAAGTGTCGTTTCACCTAATTAGTTTAATTATGTGAATTTCATTAAAACACAAAGTGTTACTTGTTAGAATATACAAATCCACTTTCTAGTGCATTCTGAAAGAAATAATTAGCTAGAACGTTCTCGAAACACGAACAGAAATGAATAAAAAAATCTGATGTGTTACACTCACATGACTTTCTCTACTCTTGTACAAACTATTTTTACAAACGCTTATTCTCCATATGCTTCATGTTAATCGAGATGTTAATCTTATTGCCAATTTTCTTGAAGGTGCAAGGGGAATGTGGTAGGCTTTAAGCTATAGTCAAATATTTTAAGAGATGGTTTCTATGTGGAGTATTCCATTCTCTTTGCATTACCAGGACAAAAAAAAAATGAATAACTAATTTGAGAAAAAGTTTAAGTATTGGAAAATCTATCTCTCATGGTTTACCAGTTATGAAGAAGTCGTTCACAAAGAAAAATAATTTTGGAGACATTCCCAGAAAATTCGAGATATACATTTTATTTGTCATGACAATATCTTAAACATAGGATATTTTAATCAAAATCGTTAGAGCCATTTTTGAGAAAATTAAAATATGGGGTGGGGGATTTTATACAAATAAAAAATACTAATAAGAACATGATTCAGTGAACATAATTCAGCCTTTACAGCTTTTTCTAAACTGAGCATCGAGAAATGGTGGTATTGTCCCATCACTAGAGTTAACCTTTCATGCTACATTTATATTTGTGAAATAAAGTCACTACGATAGCCATAGCAATATTCGTCTTTTGTACCAATGATTTTGAATTACCCTGTATATCCACCAGAGCTGCACTTAAGGCTGTTGCACCCTTACCAACAGCCGTTGAGGAGCACAGAACTACCTCCTTACTACCCCAACTATCTAGATTTCAACCAACATTCTACAACCTCTATCCTACCCCATACTTTGTGGTAAAACACTGCAAGGGTGGGTACGCTGCAAATACATGCTGGTGCTTACCCCATTAGTACTGGACTGCTTAACAGTTGGTTAATGTCTGCGAATTTTACCAGAACTGACAATTTATTGAAGCACAGATTATTGCTTTAAACTAAAAACAAGATGTCCCCCAATCCTTTAGCAAGAGCCGCCACTTAGGGTGGTAAGAGGCTTTGGATCTCAAAAGGGGGAGTTTATGAATAGGGTTCCGTCAATGATACATGCAGCACGCGCACACAGGATGTAACATACGCGGAAAGATGCAAGTAGGTGGTGAAATCATAGAAGAAAAATCTATGTTGCACTCGTGTAACTTTCTCTACTTTTGTACAAATTATTTTTACAAATACTTATTCTCCATCTAGTTAAAGTTAATCGAGATAAACATCTGCAGAAACTAATCTTATTGCTAATTTTCTTGAAGGTGCAAGGGGAATATGGTAGGCTTTAAGCGATAGTCAAATGTTTTAAGAGCTGGTTGCTATGTGCAGCATTCCATTCTCTTTGCACGTCCAGGACATAAAAAAGAATAACGAATTCCCATTTGAGAAAAAGTATAAGTATTGGAAAATTCAAGCAAATGATGAGGAATATCTCCGAAATGGTTCACTCGACAAGACAAAAAAAAGTATATGACACAACTGTGTGTTTTAATGAGCTCTACAGGTGCAAAAGCCATTCACAATGAAGAGGACTTTGGGTACATTCCCAGAAAATTCAAGATATACATTTCATTTGTCATGAAAATATCTTAAACATATGATATTTTAATCAAAAGCGTTAGCCATTTTCGAGAAAATCAAAATTTTCGAAAAATGTTACACATAAAGGGTAGTTTGGGGTGTGGGGATTTTCTTGAAAATCTTCGTGTCGCATCTTTGAAGGATACTGAACCTAAATACCAAGTTTGGCATTTATCCGACTTTTCATTTTTTAGTTATGCTGTTTACAGACACGCACGGACCTTTTTTTCTAAAAATGCCTATTTTTTTTTATTCAGGAGGCCTCAAAACATGTATTTCCGGTGACATCTCGGTATTGAATTTGTCGGTGGAATGGAATACTACCTCTAGTTACTATACGCAGGAGAGAAAGTAAAAAATTGACACTCGCATGACCTTCTAACAAATACTTTTAGGAAAGCGTATTCGTCTGTCTACATAATTTTTAATCCACATATACGTTTGCAGAAATGGTTTTAAAACACTTTTCGTTAAGGTTAAAGGAAGCATACAATAGACGATAGACCGATCTTTTAAAAGCGGATGAATACTTTGGAATCGTACTCTCTGCAAAATCAGAAGGAGAAAGGGAATAGCGACTTAGCAGTTCAAAAAAATAATTCAAACCAATAACAAAGAATATCTCGGAAATGCTTAATATCACGAACCTTTTTTTCTCCCTATTCATCCTACGTCGCTTTAACTACGTGACCATATCGCAACGGATCTGTTAGGAGGTATCTTGGACTGGTGTGTGTCGGACAGTTAGCCTTCTAGATCTCTTCATTGTATCACACCATCTTGCTTCGTCACGTGTCCACAGATGACGTGTTGCTAGGCTACTGCATCTCTGCTTCTGCACGTGCGAGGCAGATGGCATTACGGTGTCGTCCATTCTACCTATTTTCATTATCTGAGGATAGATGCCAGAGCATTCGATATTGCCATCTATTTTAATTTTTACTATTGTCTTTTACTTAAGGTGGAACCCTGAGTAGTCATTTGGACATTAAGTATTTAATTCGGTATTTAGCTTGGCGACTGAGGGAAACCACGAAAAAAAGTCAGATTATTCGGCCCACGGGTTTCGAACCCAGGACCTCCCGAATACTAGCCGAGCCACAGACGTTACCACAAATGGTGTGTTTTAACGTGATCTACATTTTGTGAGTTGCAAGTTTTTGTCTATCTCTAATGGTTTACAAGTTATACAAAAGTCATTCAGAATGAAGAGGACTTCACAGGCTATTCCTGGAAAATTCAAGATATACATTTTATTTGTCATGCAAATATCTTAAACATTCCAATCAAAATGTTAAGAGCCGTTTTTAAGAAAATCATATAAGACGATTTTTTTTTAATTTTTTTCCCCCTATGTAAGGAGGCAGTTTGGGGTGGAAGATTTTCTTGAAAATCATCTTGTTGCATTCTTGGAATATGCTGAACTTTAATACCTAGTTTGATATTTATCGGAGAGTTGGTTTTTGGATTATGCTGTTCACAGACACACAGACCCACAAACAACTCAGAGACGCGCACATGTACCTTTCCCTTAAAATGTTTTCTTTTATTCAGGGGGCCTGAAAACATGCATTTGCGTTGAAATCTCGATATTGAATTTTTTTACAGCACTTCCTAAACTTACTAAGGTAAACAACGAGAAAGTAAGAATTCTAGCTCAAAATTTGGACTTAATTAAACAAGACTGAGAAGAACTGCGAAAACCTCAGTAATGCAAATTGGCCAGCCTGAAGATTAAAACCTGCTACTACCCGAATATGGGTCTAAAACTGTTCGGTTGCAATGACTTCTAGAGGGAAATATTAACGGTTCCAAAGCATTGCATGTTTTGACTAGCTAGCCAACTTAAGTGTCAGCTGTCGAGCCTACATGCCTTCAAAAAGTTGCTTACCCTCGGTAAAACAGCAGTGTGTGTAGCATAGGTGGCTGAGTGTAGTTCAAGAGCTATTTTAATTGCATCACTCTGTATTTCACTGTAGTGACATTTTATATGGAAATTAATACTGGACTCAAAAGTAACAAACAAACCAAGGTCTTCAAAACCATTCCATATGTTACAGATGGTGAAAAGTTCCTTCGAAAAGGCAGCAAAAATAAAATAAAAGCCTTCAAGTTGAAGATATCAAAAGTTATGACCGAGGTTATTACATACTGATATTTTAGTTAGGTTAAAAATGGTAAAATTGCCATATTTAACTACTAGTTAAAATGGTACAAAAATAGTAATCTAAGAAATGAAAAAAATGGCTTTAGGAGTCAACACTATGAAATGTTGAAACTTGCTAATACTGCGCATGCGAAGAAGAAACTGCTAACCCAACTGTATTAATGAAATCCGAAAAATTGCTATGTTTTATTTACTTATAAATAAACGCGTTAATAATTTATTTGGGTCCGTCATAATGGCATTCTCGGTCAAGATTTACCGTGGTAAAATACTTTTTACCATATATAATTATATTAGCTTAAGCATAGTTCCAAGAACAATGCAGAAATAAGGGGAACCAAAGGATTTAGTGCAATTAGTACATTTTTAAGAATGTTAAGATGCATTAATTACACTGCGACGGACCTCCTCTTCGGCTGCTCGCCGTCTTGCTTCTGGTGTGGGTGTTGATTTGCTGTAAGAGAATGCCTGTACACCATTTCTGTAGGTATTGGCCTATGCTCTTAATTCTGATCAAAGGAGTGGTCACAGGAAACGAAATGTAACAGTTTTCACTTTAACTGTAATTTATTTGCACACTTCTCATATCTAGAATGCTATCCCATAATTATTTTGCTGTGTTATGGGGGCCTATCTATCAAGCCGTACCTTCCACCCTATGTTGCTTTTTTAAATTGCTAACAGCTTATTCACACGCTCAGCCATCTGAGTGGCATGAAGTTCACCTCTCCCAACTAGCCGAAGAAATTGTATAAAATCGTGTGAATGCCGGGCCCCTGCTTTATTTATACATCCGCTAAAGAGTTATTTTCTCCACAATTATTTTAAAGCAATATTTTGATTGGCTGATCACAGCGTCGTATAAGAACATATGCTATCTTATCTTTTATCCTGACGAATGCGGACTTTCCCGTTTCGGTCCCTGCCTCTCACTATTCTTTTCAGCCTCTATTCATATCTCTCATTCAAACGTCTCTGCTGGTGTTCCCTGTGCTTACAGCCACCGTAGATATCTCCACCTGGTACCTGCTGCTTAGGTACGGGCACCTAAAGTGCACAGTTGCACCGGTAGTTACATTTACCATATAACATATTTAAACTTATATAATATTATTTACATTAATGCAGATATTTACATTGATGCACCATTGTTCCTGCTGCAATACATATAAGAATCCAGGTAAGTGCTAAAGTTTTAATTTGCCATTGTGGTGTGGGGGTAGCGTGTGCAACCATATGCAATAGGTTCCGCGTTCCAATCTGGTCTGAGGTAATATTCTTTTTTCTGTCTCTCTTTTTCAGAAGGCGAATGTCTACCAAGCTAAATGGAACTTAAATCACCGCGAAAAGAAAGCCAAGAAAAAAAATCTGACGTGTGTTGCACTCACATGGCTTTCTCTACTCTTGTACAAAGTATTTTTACAAACGCTTATTCTCCATATGCTTCATGTTAATTGAGATGTTAATCCTATTGCTAATTTTCTTGTAGGTGCAAGGGGAATATGGTAGGCTTTAAGCGATAGTCAAATGTTTTAACGCTGGTTGCTATGTGGAGCATTCCATTCTCTTTGCATGTCCAGACACAAAAAAAAATGAATAACGAAATCCCGTTTGAGACAAAGTATAAGTATTGGAAAATTTAATGGTTCACTCAAAAAAATATGTATATGACATAAATTGTATATTTTAACGCGATATACATTTTTTGTGTAGTAAAATTTTGTTTATCTCTTATGGTTTACCAGTTATGCAAAAGTCGTTCACAATGAAGAATACTTTTGGAGACATTCACAGAAAATTCGAGATATACATTTCATTTGTCATGAAAATATCTTAAACAAATGATACTTTAGTCAAAATCGTTAGAGCCATTTTTGAGAAAATTAAAATTTTCGAAAAATGTTCCATGTAAAGGGTAATATGGGGTGGGGGATTTTCTTGAAAATCTTCGTGTCGCATCTCTGGAAGATGCTGAACCTAAATACCAAGTTTGGTGTTTATCCGACTATTCGTTTCTGAGTTATGCTGTTCACAGACACACAGACAGACAGACAGACAGACACATACACACACACACATAAATGCTTTTTTTTTTGATTCAGGGGGTCTGAAAACATGTATTTCCGGTGAAATCTCGTATCGAATTTTTGGGTGGAATACAATACTTCCCCTACTTACCATATGTAGTGGAGAAAGTAAAAATATGCGTAATAGATGAGCATATTTTTCTACTAGATTGCAAGGCAATTTTTTCCACGTGTCCATTTAAGTTAATGCATCTATCTTTTCTTAAAACTTGCAGTTAAATTTAATAACATATCTATATCGTATTCAGAGAAACTTGGGACTACTTTTGCTTTACTCTATTGCACGCTGAACAAGTACATGCATGTGCTAGAGCAAAGAGGCAGAACAAGTGAAAAAGAGACGACGCGTTGTATTTCCGAGTGCTTTAGAAGGGTTTACCTGCAATGAGCGGTGTGCTCAACCAAGGTCAGCACCTGCCAGCCAAATAAGGTCATCTAAACTAAGGTGCACCGACGTGTGATGATTACCATGGACAAATTCTTGCCACGGTAAGGTGAAGGTCCCTGGGGGGGTTTGTTAAACGAGAATGGTGCACACGGCCATAAGTGCAAGATTTATTGAGCGTCTGAAGTTCGCTCTCAGCTCCTTTACTACCCAATTTCTGATAACATACCAATTATTTGAATCCAGTTCATATACACAGGCACTGACCTAAATCTAACCTCGGGTTAAATTTCGAAACCACAGGACACTGTCGTTTCACTGCGACTCGCTATGGCCTGACGGCCTCCACTCGCCTCATTCTTCTCTCTTTCTACCTTTCTTTCTTTTGATTACTGACACTGTTGGATACTAATTATATTCACTTAGTATTCTTCTCCTATAAGAGTTTTCAAATCTCAGAGGTATTCAAAACTCAAATGTTGCCGGTTCTTCAGTATAAACCCCGTGAATTAAGTGAGTCAAAAAGCGCCAAATACTGTCCGAACTGTAAACTAATCGGAGAAGGAAACTAAGGTAGTTCCTCAAACGTGAATTTGACGAATTATAAAGTTGTCGCGTGTTCAAAAGTGTCACAGTGGAAAATCTGTATCAATGGAATTAGAAACCTTACCAAATATGGTTTCCTCGGCTGCAGGCATTTACAGTTTCAAAAGCATCTAACGTTTGACAAACAAACGTAAGTTTCAAAGACCAAAAACTGTAGTGAAACATGTTCGTTTATCACATTGTTCTCAGCTAATATTGAACAAATCTGATGTGTTACACTCACATGACTTTATCTACTCTTATACAAACTATTTTTACAAACGCTTATTCTCCATATGCTTCATGTTAATCGAGATGTTAACCATATTGCTAATTTTATTGTAGATACAAGGGGAATATGGTAGGCTTTAAGCGATAGCCAAATATTTTAAGAGCTGGTTCTATGTGGAGTATTCCATTCTCTTTGCATTACCTGGACAAAAAAATGAACAACAAATTTCCATTTGAGAAAAAGTATAAGTATTGACAAATTTAAGGAAATAACAAGCAATATCTCGAAAATGGTTCACTCAAAAAAAATGTATATGACATAAATTGTGTATTTTAACGCGATCTACATTTTTTGTGTAGTGCAATTTTGTCTATCTCTTATGGTTATGCAAAATGTTATGCAAAAGTCGTTCACAATGAAGAATACTTTTGGAGACATTCCCAGAGAATTCAAGATATACATTTTATTTGTCATGAAAATATCTTAAACATATGATATTTTAATCGAAATCGTTAGAGCCATTTTTGAGAAAATTAAAATTTTCGAAAAATGTTCCATGTAAAGAGTAATATGGGGTGGGGGATTTTCCTGCAAACCTTTGTGTGGCATATCTGGGAGATACTGAACCTAAATACCAAGTTTGGTGTTTATCCGACTGTTCATTTCTGAGTTATGCTGTTTTCTCTCTCTCACACACACACGCACGCACGCACGCACGCACGCACACACACAGACACACACACACACACACACACACACACACACGTTCTCTAACATGTTTCTCCACCTTTAATTCTCGTTTAATAACGATAGTTTTTGACGTAAGAAGCAACCTTAGCAATAGTCCGTTTACATTTACTACTTTAACACTGCAAAACTTCGGTTACTCCTTCACACATTCCAAATTCTAGATAGAATGGGGAATGGACATTGTATAGAGAAACATCTTCTTTGTTGCATTCACATGGCTTCCCTATTCGCTCTTCTACACACTTATTTGCAAAAGCGTGTTCTTCTATCCACTTTTCTTAATCGAAATAAGCTTGGTATACAAATTACACATTTCATTGTAGGTAGAGGAAGAATACAGCAGGCTAAAGCAATTCTCGATTTTTGCTTTCTCTACTCCGTAGAGTAAGTAGCGGAAGTATTGCATTCCACCCAAAAAGTCGATATTGATATTTCACCGGAAATACTGTACGTGTGTGTATCTCTCTGCCTGTGTGTCTGTCTTTCAGTTTGTGAACAGCATAACTCAAACATGAAAAGTCTCAAAACTTGATATTGAGATTACTATCTTCCAAGATCTTCAAGAAAATCCCCCCTCCCCAGACTACCCTTTACATGGAACATTTTTCGAAAATGTTGATTTTTTTCAAAAATGACTAACGGTTTTGATTAATATGTCATGATTAAGATATTTTCATGGCAAATTAAATGTATATCTTGAATTTTCTGGAAATGTCCCCAAAAGTCCTCTTCATTCTGAATGGCTTTTGCATAACTGGTAAACCATAAGAGATGGACAAAATTTTAGTACACAAAAAATGTACACAATTTATATTATACTTTTTATATGTCGAATGAACCATTTCCGAGATATTCATAATTATTTGCTTTAATTTTCTAATATACGTTTTCTCAAATGGGAGTTTGTTATTCTCCCCCCCCCCCTTTTCCTTTTATACATCCTTGACATGCAACCAGCTCTTAAAAGTTTTGACTATCGCTTAAAGCCTACCATATTCCCCTTGCATCTACAAGAAAATTAGCAGTACGATCTCGATTAACATGAAGTAGATGGAGAATAAGCGCTTGTAAAAATAGTTTGTTCAAGAGTAGAGAAAATCATGTGAATGCATCACATCAGATTTTTAATAAGCGGGTCACTATGTGACAGCTTTGAAATTCCATGCTCTTTGCATCACCATGAGCGAAAAAGCAAAACAGCGATTTATCACCTGGAAGTAGTATAAGCATTGGAAAATTCAAACCAATAGCAACCGAATATATCGGAAAGGTTAACATCACAAACATTTTGATTTGACATAAATTAGGTGCCTTAACGAAATCTACAATTTTTTTCTATAGTAAGATTTTGTCTAGAGGGCGGCGCCGTGGCCGAGTGGTTAGACCGCTCGCCTCCCACCGAGGCGGCCCGGGTTCAATCCCAGGGTCCTGCATGTGGGATTTGTGGTGGACGAAGCGGCGTCTGGGCGGGTTTTCTCCGGGTTCTCCGGTTTCCCCCGCCATTCATTCCACCAACTGCTCCATTATCACCTTTCCTTTCATCCATTTCACCAACATTTCGCTTCATCTACTTCCTTCATCCCATACCAGGCATCGGGCTGATCACCCATCCTGGATGCTCTGTCTGATCCATGAGTGTCTGCTCCTCGACGGGCCTCTGACCCCAGGCACCCACTTGTAAGTCCTGGGGGGTGTAAGTCCTACATAAGAGGAGGGTAAACAGATAAAGAAGAAGAAGAAGAAGAAGATTTTGTCTAGGATCTATTCCAGTTTACCAGTTTTACAAAGGTCATTCAGAATTAAGAGCACTTCACAGGCTATCCCCAGAAAATTCAAAATATACATGTTCATTTGTCATGAAAATATCTTTATACTCGTATAACATATTGTATTAAAGACATTTTTGAAAAAAATAACGAAATTTTTCCATGTAAACGGTAGTTTGGGAGGGGAGAGTTTCTTGAAAATCTTCTTGCCGCATTCTTGAAAGAAGCTGAACTTAAGTAACAATAACTTCTCGTTAAGTTATGCTGTAAACACACACGAGAGCGCAGACATTCTTTTCTTGGATTCAGGGAGTTTCAAGCATGTATTTCCGGTGTGTTCTCAATATAGATTTTCTGTATGTAATGCAATACTTCCTCTACTTACTACGAGGGCTACTCTGACAGTTTTTACAATGGGCAACAATAAGTAAGCCACTTTTCCTGACTTCAGATAGAAGTTCAAATAGCAAATGTGCAAGTCTGGGCGCGCTCCAACAATGTGCATCGTCAGCACCGCGTGTGTATGTATAGCAGCAGGCGCTGCTGCACCATACACTAAACTGTATTCACTCTTAGATTGATCCGCGTCAAAACAAACCCCAGGTGACCAGTGCACTGTTATGTCACACTTTCAGACCATGTGGCCAGTACAAGTGGCACGTAGTGCAAAAAAGAGCAGAGTCCTTATTTCGATAACTGAAACGGTGACTAGCCTATTCTGTTAAGGGTTAAAGATGATAAAAGTGATAGTTGCAACAAAATAAACGTTTGCGCATATACTAGTTAATTCTAAAATAAATGAGCGAAAAATAAAGTAATAGGTATGCATTAACTTAATTTATTCGCTCTCTGGAAGCGGCACTTTATTAACTGTTGGCGGCTCTTTTTAAAAAAGAAATTGTGCACTGTTACGCGAATTGCATTATTCTCAAAATCACTACATTCTTGCATCGCGTATTTCATATGCTTTCCTTTTTCCGGGTGTAGCCACTTTTCTCGTTTCAGATTTTTCTGCACAAGCACTGTTTATACTTGTGCTCGAAACACCGGTAAACTCAGGATTTCACCATTTCTTTCGCGGAAAGTGTTGGATATTTCTCACATAACTTATAATAATGATTCAACACTATTGTTTTTTCACTATTAGCCAATGGTTTGCGCAGTTAATGCTTTACGTGATTCGACGAAAACACAAGAGCGAATTCACCGTCCTCCATAATACTAAACACAACTGCTCGTTTCTGGCTGTAAACAATATTCTGCGCCTACACGGATGTCAAGTGACTCATACGAATTGTATTATAGGACTTGTAGCTCTGTTTTACGGTATAAATCAGCGTTAAATAAAATCTTAGGTAATTGTATAGAATATTATACTATTTAAGGATAAATTCATTCTAAAATTCAGAGATTAGCATGGGACCACTTTCCTGGGCGCATCGCTACCGTGTTGCACCACGGTGCACTGACCACGTGGGTTTGTTTTGCCGAGTGAATATAGTTTAGGGTGGATCTCAAGAGAGAGCATTTTCTATGACTTTAAAAGTCCGATTAGGGGAGAGGATGCCGTGAAAGATTGCATTGTGCATTTGGGGGATCTTTGCTCTTCGCAATTCAACATTTATCGATGGTATGCAGAATTTCTAAGAGGAAGGAATCTCGCGAAGATGAAGACCAAGCAGGACGGCCGGCTACTGCGACAATGGATGAAAGCAGACACATGTTGCAGGAATATCATCGTTGCACATACGGTCAGATTCAAGAAGCCCTAGATATTGGATCGGCAGCAGTGAAAACAATCCTCAAAAGGAAAACTTGACGTCAGGAAGCTCTGCAGTAGCTGGATGCCTCACCGCCGCACAAATGATCAGAAACAAGTACGTCTGCAATGGTTCTAGGAAATGATAGAAAAATTCAATGGAAGAAGATCCAAAAACACATTTAACAGGTGACGAAAGCTGTATTTACCAAAAACTAAAGGACAATCATCGTCTGAGTCTTCTAAGGAGAACATTCCCCAACAAAAGTGAAGTGAACGTGTTAGCAAGATGATCTGTTACTTCTTCTCAGCTAGTCACCACATTGTGACGATTCGCTTAAGGGGCAAAAGTCCGTTACTGCCAGAATTATTCAATGAAGAGAGAGAGAAAAGCGTCCTAAGACTGGTCTGCGTGGAGTTTTGTTGCACCATGACAATGCCTCTGTCCACAATGCACAATAAACAACCACATTTCAGCAGAGGTCAGCAGTCAAATATTTGTCCCATCCTCCTTACAGCCCAGATCTGGGCCCATGCAACTTTTTTCACTTCCCCAAAATGAAATAAAAAATTCGATGTCAACGATTTGACATTTCAGCTGCTTGCGAGGAATGTATTTGCACTCTCTCCAAAGAAGAATGGCGTTCAGCATTTGAAAAATGGTTTGAAAGGATGAGACGGTGTATAGAATGCAATGGGGATTTTGAAAAGATGCAAAGATTAGACCTAAATTTGTAATATTTCATTGCATCAATTCTGCTCTAGGTGTTTACTACATGCATTGTGACGTTGCTTCGTAACCTTGTATGTTATAGTCTTTTAGCACGGCTTTGCTATATTAGGCATTATAAGGTAATTTAATCCAATGGAAATTTATTATGCATGCTGCATCAAATATACATGCTGCAGCTCATGCCAGAATTGGATTATCGTAAATATCTGTGTTATATGACCACGCCACAGCCAGTTTAGATAAGGTAGTTGGTAGTAGCCGAGCGATTCTTTAGTTTTATAGATCAGTCGTTTCCTTTCGGCATGAATTTTGACACTGGATCCGTATGATAAATTGTTCGCCAATTGTGAGGCTTCGGAGGGTAGCATGTTAGCTCCGAATAAAAGTTTATAAAATGTGCTAAAGAACTGACAAGCAGTACCAGAACGGTCTAATGTTTTTGAGATGGACTTCAATTTCAGAATAAATGATGTCCCTGAAACCGCTTTTTCATTCGGTTATGAGGCTTGCGTCTATGTGAATATGTAAACGAAGTGAAAAGCGGGAGGGAAAGAGTCACATCATCTGCTTAGAACGTTGCATAAATTAAAAAATGAAAGAAAAAAAACTGATATTTTCCATTCACATGACTTCCTCTATCCATTATTGTTTATTAGTGTGAATACAAATTATTCTTACGAAAGCTTATTACTTTCTCTACTACGTATAGTAAGTAGGGGAACGTTTGTATTGTTTTGAGACCCCCTGAATCCAAAAAAAGCATTTTTGGAAACATGTCCGTGTGTGTGTTTGACTGTGAATAGCATAACTCAGAAACGAACAGTCGGATAAACACCAAACTTGGTATTTAGGTTCAGTATCTTCCAGAGATGCGACACGAAGGTTTTCAAGAAAATCCCCCCACTCCAGACTACCCTTTACATGGAATATTTTTCGAAAATTTTAATTTTCTCAAAAATGGTTCTAACGATTTTGATTAAAATATCATATGTTTAAGATATTTTCATGACAAATGAAATGTATATCTCGAATTTTCTAGGAATGTCTCCAAAAGTGTTCTTCATTGTGAACGACTTTTGCACACGATGTGCAGTAGAAAACATATACTGAGCCGTAATATACTTTGTGACTAAGTACAGGACAAAATAATAAATAACTCGTAATAACTGAACTACATCACAACTCAAAACTGCACTTCACACTGCACAGCAGAATCACAACAGCGTGACTTTGTTTATAGCAGCCGTGCGTTATCATGTTTTTATCATATTTCCACACGCCCAGTGGAAAAACACCGCGCAGACGGTAATATTGTTCATAAAATACCCCTCTGGGGTAACTTAAAACAGAGTGTTTAAGACAAACCCACACACCCTGGAAGAATTAAAACAAAATATCCGCCAGGAAATTTCTCAACGTGAACTACAGTGAGTGATGGATAGTTTCCTAAAGAGGTGCCAAAAATGTACGGGCAACGGCGGTGGCCAGTTTCAGCATCTCCTTTCGTAACGTTGGTAAGTAAAGCCTTTAAAAGTAGTTTTAAAAATGTATGATTTCATCCGGGTCTTTCTATGAAAACGCAGACGGCAACGAGCGCTTGAGGACGCGGGCAGGAAAAACACCCCGTAGGCGGTTCGGAGTCTTTTGGCTCACCCTGTATTACGATAGCAGCACCACTTCTGTAGCTCACACATTTTACAGTGCAATAGTACGATATAAAGTTTATTGTTGCATGCGGCTCACAGGAAAACTTGCAGAAATTACTTCTTCTGCTAAACTAGACCAGAAAAAGTCAGGCAGTTTTGTAGCCCAGGACAAGCTAAGAAAGCTGCTGGTCAAAACCTTCAACTTGAACAGCAATTATTCTGCGAACTTGTATACTTCCGGCCAATTAGTGTGGCAGCTGTTCATTCTGACCCGCATTATCCACTTTGTTGCAATATTAGACAGGTGCAGAGGAGCTTTAGCTTTCTTTTTCAAAAACTGAACAATGGCCTGAGGCATTCGAAAATAAACGTGAAGCACTAATATGCACATTCAGGTCCACGCATGCTAGTACAATCACGCAAGAATGTGTCGTTTTCAAAAGATCATTTCTGATGTAGCCGAAAGTGTGGTTTATATATTGTACACTCGCTTCCATTTATGCCGTCACCGCAGCTTTGAGAGGCATTCTACTGGCCTTCACAGGTGAAGCATGCATAGCAAGGATGAGGTGTGCGTGTGTTTACCGCGCATGCAGTGGCATCCTTTTTACGTGCACAGTTCTAGGTTATTCGCATATGAATAAATAACTTTGAGCAATAGCTTCACTCATCACCTATAACTATGTTTAAACATATAAATAAATAAACCCCGTTTTGCACAATATCTCCATGAAAATTTTTTTTAATGGCATTACAAATTGAATTGAGTTTTATTTATGGACGCTCTTTTATCTACTTTGGTCCTAAGCGTCCCATTCTACATTAGGGGGAAATTTTGCTCAGAAGCTTCTTTATCAGGCTTGAGGTTCTTTTACGTGCCGTAAATCTACGGCATCCAACGCCCTCCGCCGGGTTTAACCCGCAACCTCGGGAACTAGAGGTTAGCAAGGTACCCCCAGACTTCGGAGGACGACAAATAGAGCTATTGATCTAAGTTATATATTCATATTTGAATAATCTAGAAATGTGCCACATAAAACAGGACGCCCTGCATGCACGAAAACGTCAACAGATACACGTACCTCTTCTTTGATATACATGCTCCGCCGTGAAGGCCAGTAGAATGCCTCCCAAAGCTGCGGCGACGGCATAAATGGAAGCCAGTGGACCAGGCATAATCTAAGATATTTTGATAGTGAATTCACACAGTTTGCAGCCTAAATACATTAGGGTATACTGAAATAATATATTGCGATACAATGCGTTAAGTGCATCATTGGAGAACGAGGAAGAGCTTGAAAATGCCATACAAGGTGGAGTATTTTCTACTTCCGAGATTCTCCAATGCACTTAACGCATGTGTCGCAATATACTACAGTGATTCTGGAAATAGTGCTTACGCGAAAATAAAATCAATTCCTAGCAGCTGTTGAATATGGTAGCAAGTTTACCAACATTAATCGTGTTCGAGACTTTGAGGGGAGAGGTCGTGTCAGGACGTTCCAAGTACACGCAGGTATAAACAAGTAGCGGCCATGGGGGTGGAGTTGATGGTTTACCGAGCAAGGATCGGAATGCGGACGGGTAGGGGATCGTGGATAGCAGGTAGTCAGGTATTAGGTAGGACGAACGTAACGTCCAAGTGTTATTTTATGGCGTTTGTTTTAGTAACTTTGCTCGTGATAGGAGGTGTTGAATTAAACCCAGGACCTGTGACTGATGAAGGATGTGGGAGCTGCAACAAAGCTTTAAGGACAAGACTACAATGCAGCAGCTGCGAGAAGTGGTACCATTTTGGCTGCCAAAAAATTAAGAGGGACCAGAACATCGAAGAAAACTGGGAATGTAAGGACTGCAGGGGAACTGAAACGGTCATCGCAAATCAGAAGAAACTGGAGAAGCTGCAAGAAGAAGCACGGGTGTTACGCGAGAAGCTCCAACGCGCGGAAGAGAAAATTCGGAAGTTAGAAGAAGAGAATAGCCAACTCAGGGAGCTCAGGAAAGGAAATGGACAAGAAAAGGGGAAACCATGTTTGATAGTCGGAGACTCTATTGTGAGAAATGCGGGGAACCCGAATGCAGAGGTAGCTTGCTATCCTGGCATAAGGACTGAAGGACTGCTGGGGGAAATCGAGAAAAAGCAAGAGGAGATGGAAGACAGCTATAAGACGATTGTATTGCACGTTGGGAGCAATGACCTGCGGAGAAGTGTAAACTACGTGATGGGAGACATGTACGACTTAGTTAAACGGACAAGGCAGCTATTTCCCTCAGCGAAGATCGTCGTTAGTGGAGTTTTGAGACGACGCGATGTCAACTGGAGGAAGATAATGCAGGTAAACGACTCGTATGCATGGGTAGCGGAGCGACTGGGCGCGAAGTTTCTGGACCCAAATTCGTGGATTGAAGACTGGGACTACGGACGGGACGGTGTGCACTTAAACCGAAGTGGATCTTCGGAGTTGGCAGCTTTGTTCGGGAGGGTGACGACGTGGAGCGATGGCAGCAAGCGGCAGAAGCAACAGTGACAACAACCTCGGAGGAACGAAGATTCACAGGTAGGGGCTGGCTTTTTAAGGCTGTTACAGGTAAATTGCCGTAGTATTATGAATAAAGTTGTAGAGTTTTGGAATTTAATGGGGATATGTAATCCAAATGTAATTATAGGTACGGAGTCATGGCTAAATGTTGATATAAATGATGCGGAAGTTTTCAGCTCAGATTACAGGGTGTTTAGGAGGGACAGGGACGGAAGGGGATGGGGAATTTTTATTTGCGCTAAGTCAGAGTTACAAAGCAAAGCGCTATGGGTAGAAGAGGATGTAGAGATTATGGCAATTGAAATTATTGATCAAAAAAACGAAGGTAATAATATAACAATAATAGCTTGCTACAGACCACCTAGCGAAACTAATTACAAAACGTTGCATAAATTAATAGAAAAAATCTCTTCCGTAAAGGGAAACGTTATTGTAGCAGGGGATGTAAATCTGCCAAATGTAAACTGGAAAGGTCAGTTAATAGGAGGCGAAGACCAAAATCTTGTTAATTTTCTGGTTTGGGAACAGGGTTTGTTGCAAGTCGTTAACACAAGTACTCGGCAATCAGCCTTACTAGATGTATTTTTATGCAGGCCTCAGTCTTTGTTTGCTGAATGTGAGGTTTTGCCAGGTATCAGTGACCACCATTGTGTGCAATTAGAAGTAAACTGGGGGGGGGACGATTAAACCGGTTTGAATTAGAACAAACATCAATTAGCTGGAATTTCCAGAAAGCGGACGGGGCTGCTATTCAGAATTTTCTACGCGAGCAATATTGGTCTTTCGTAAAATCTGCCACTAGTGTAAATGAAGCCTGGGCTAGTTTCAAAACACTTACTTCGGAAGCAATTATGAAACATGTACCTTTTAAAGTTATGAAAAATAACGCTGATCCAGAATTTTATACAAAACGTATTAGGTCACTTAAAAGGAAAACAAGGCGCGCGTATCATAAAAGGAGGAAATCAGAATGGCATTTTATTAAATTTAAAGAATTAACCAAGAATTTACAAAACGAAAAGTTGCAAGCGCAGGAGCGGTTTTTAGAACAAATTTTAAATAAGGAAAGTGATGGATGGAAAGCATTTTACAATTATGTGAGGAGACGCAGGGGTAATAAAGAAGGCATACCAGATTTCAAAGTTAACGGGACTGCCGTAATAAATGATAAGGAAAAGGCGAACATATTAAATGCACATTTTGTATCGGTCTTTCATCAAATGGATGATAGTCCTGAACGGGAAAATAGGAGTGGTGGAGAATCGCTTTTTCAAATAATGGCGCCAAAATTACGTAAAAGGATCAAGATGCTACAGAATCGAAAATCAAGAGGGCCGGACAACGTACCTACTGAAATATTAAAAATAGGGGGAGAAGCCATGATTCCCTACCTAATGCTATTGTTTAACATGTCAATTAACAACCGTGCACTACCGGAAGACTGGAAATCCGCTATTGTAGTTCCAATATACAAAGGGGGTAATAAAACAGAAATAAATAATTATCGGCCTGTTAGCCTAACGTCGGTAGTGTGTAAAGTAATGGAGCATCTAATTGCAGAATACATATGGGAGGATTTAGAAAACAAACAGTGGTTCAACAAAGCGCAACATGGGTTTAGATCCGGGTATTCATGTGAAAGTCAAACAACTTCATTAATTCAAGATTTGGCAGATGAGGTGGATGCAGGGGGAAGGACTGATGCAGTGGTGATAGATTTTTCTAAAGCTTTTGACGTAGTGCCACATAGTTTACTCATCCGGAAACTAGCAAATGCGGGACTTGATAATCGCGTTGTATTGTGGGTAGAACAATTTTTGAAAGGGAGGACGCAAAGAGTAAGAGTAGGTAGAGAACTGTCAGAAGGGGGGACCGTAAGTTCGGGCGTGCCCCAAGGCTCGGTACTGGGCCCGTTACTGTTTCTTATCTTTGTTAATGATATCCATATAAACATTAAATGCCAGATAAGACTGTTCGCAGACGATTGTATTATTTACAATAAGATTAGGAATTCCATGCATGAGACTGCTCTTCAGGACGACCTAAATGAAATCAGGTGGTGGGCCGAAGCAAACAAAATGACAATTAATGCTGGGAAAAGTAAGTCCATTGTTTTTAGCGGAACTAAGGGGAAGATTATACATAACTATCAAATGGGCGGGGAACCAATTCCACAGGTGGACAGCTGCAAATATTTGGGAGTGTGCTTGTCAAGTAATGCTGGATGGGGGGAACAGATAAATAGTACATCTAGGAAAGCGTGGAAAGCATTGCATTTCGTAATGAGAATACTGAAAAAGGGGAGCGCAAAGACCAGGGAACTAGCCTACAAATCTTTAGTGCGGCCGGTTATGGAATATGGAGTAGCATGTTGGGACCCATACAGAGTCAATCAGATTGATTCCTTAGAAAAAGTGCAGAGAAGGGCTATAAAATTCATAAGGAGAGGTAAAGATTTTGGGTTTACAAAAGGTGAAGAGAATGAATGGGAACCGCTAAAAGTTAGGCGTAAAAAACATAGATTAGTTGCGTTATTTAAAGCTTATACTGGTTCAAATGCTTGGAAGGATGTTAGAGAAAGGTTAGAGAATCCAGCACACTACGGTCGAAACGATCATCTGTTTAAAATTAGGGGTAGAAAGTGCAGAACCGACGTGGGAAAATTTTCTTTTGTTAATAGAACCATTGAGGAATGGAATGAATTGCCTGTAGCAGCCTTTCAGGGCTGTCCTCTGGCCTTAAAGCAGTTCAGAAATAATATTAGCAGAATAAATGTTGGTTAATTAACTAGTGTACTCATTTCACAAACTATACTATTAAAGTTGACACTACCAGGTTGAAAATACTGGTAACTAAATATAAGGACCAAATGTAAATAGTTAAGTACCTCGAAAATAGTTACGTACTTTGTAAATTGTTAAGTACTTTGTAGATAGTTAAGTAAATTGTGAATAGTGAAGTAAATGGTGAATAGTTAAGTAATTGTGAATAGTTAAGTAAATTATAAATGGTTCAGTAATTAGGGATTTTAAAAGCTTAGTTAATATTTAAAATTAATCATTTTGTATTGTTAGTCTTGTTTATTATTATTATTATTGTAAGCTAGTCATGGTGATGTAAATTTTGTACGGTTTAATTCTGCCACCGGGAAGTACCCAATTGCAGAATAAATACATACATACATACATACATACATACATAAATACATACATACATACATACATACATACATACATACATTAACCTTGGTTGCGGACTGGCAATCGATTAAACACGCGTGGTTGTTGAACTTAAAAGTAGTATATTATGTAACAAAACTACGATGGTAGTAATTAAGACGCGATGAGTTTTTACAAAAAAACATCTGACTTTGTTAATTTTATGTAATTAAATACCGATCGGATGGCAACATGATAGCAAGACCTTGATTATGTTTACGAGTACTACAACAGATGGTACTACTATTTGGTTCAAGCAGTATATATTGATTTTTTGCAGGTAACACATCTGAACAATATTGAAACCAAGGAAATGAACTGTATATTAAAATTACAACTAACAGAATTTATTTTATTTTAAATATACATATTTCGTTGTTCACCTGGGGAAAACATCCCAGTGAACTGCAGCTTTGAATGTGTTAAAAGGTATGGGCGATAGGAGAGCTACACGTGCCGGTTAGTACCATCATAATGAATCGATGAATAAAGTATAATGGATGGCATTGTAGTTGAGTTACATCACATGTAATCGGCATATTATAGTGTGTTCGACCAAAACTATAATTATCTTGCAGCTTATACCTACCTAGCTACCGTATGAATTAAATTCTAAGCAAATATTAACAAATAAAAAGGAAGTATAGACCCAGGTAAGATATAAATAATCAAATTCAACCATAAATGACTATATTCCATGTTTGCAATAATAAATATATCAAAGAGAGCACAGATGCGGTAAAATAACAAACACGCAGGTAGGATAGATAGGGTGGAAAAAATCACACACAGACATTTTTCTAAATTTTTCCCCACATTTGTATGTCGCCTCTTGCATCTAAAACCATGTCGGGATTTGCCTTTCAAAGAATTGCTTATTGGCAAGCATGTTAACTCGTTTTACTATTGTGTAATATTTCTTTATAAACATTAAATTTACACACACATTTACACTCTCACTCATACATCCAGACTGTAGGGAGGATGAGGAATAATCTTTGCTAAAGAAACATTCCTATCCTCCAGCCGAGAATCGAACCCGGGACCTCTGGATTTGGAAACTAGCATGCCTACCATCAGACCGCAGAGGAAGTCGTTTTTATTTATTCATTCAGGTGTTCCAAAACGTTATTTCCGGTGAAGTCTTGGTACCAAATTTTTGTGATGAATTTAATACTTCCTCTACTCACTATAAATAAGTAGCAGAGAAAGTAAAAACACAGCAAAAGTGCACTCATCACATGTGAATAATACTGTTATGTCTTCGACAACCGCTGGAGCTTAACATCTCTAGAACGGAATCCAAAAAGCTGCTGAGGAGATTATGGAAGTCAAGGTGTGATCAAAGACAGTGAACAGTAGTCAGTATTTATGCTCCAAATTTGTGGATAACTTCATTTTATCAGTTTGGGGCAAAGCAATCATCTCCGGAGGTTTTCTAACTGGCGGGAAAGATAGCCTGAAGAGAGTGACTTAATACAGCACTGTAGAACCATGAAGAATTTGCAACTTAGTCTCATTTTCCAGACCTGGAGATATTGTGTTGGAAAGTCCATGGATAGCTGTAGACAGTTTCGAGAAGAGCATTCGTCAATACTTAAGGAAGGTGGAGTTTGAAGAACGGAACAAACAAAAACTTCCACGTCTCTAGTGAAACTGGAATCCTTGGGAGTTAAGATTTTTGCAGGTAAAACTGGGAATCAATGAAGAAGCAACTGCAGTCGCGTTGTCCTCTGGAGTACAAGTCAAAGCAAATGCACCCTATTTGAACAAAAGAGGTCTGCCGGTTTTGAGTTAGCTTCTTTATAAGCAGAAAAATCCCAGGCTTCCTGGATTTCTTCATCCAATTTATCCACGTTTGTAGAAATCCATTCTTTTTACTTTCTCTACTAGGTATAGTAAGTAGGGGAAGTATTGTATTCCACCCAAAAATTCGATACCGAGATTTCACCGGAAATACATGTTTTGAGACCCCCTGAATCCAAAAAAAAGCATTTTTGGAAACATGTCCGTGTATCTGTCTTTGAACAGCATAACTCAGAAACGAACAGTCGCATAAACACCAAACTTGGTATTTAGGCTCAATATCTTCCAAAGATGCGACACGAAGGTTTTCAAGAAAATCCCCCCACCCCAGATTACCCTTTACATGAAAGATTTTTCGAAAAATTTTAATTTTCCCAAAAATGGCTCTAACGATTTTGATTAAAATATCATATGTTTAAGATATTTTCATGACAAATAAAATGTATATCTTGAATGTTCTGGGGTATTCTTCATTGTGAACGACTTTTGCATAACTGGTAAACCATAAGAGATAGACAAATTTTTACTACACAAAAAATGTAGATCGCGTTAAAATACACAATTTATGTCATATACAGTTTTTTTGTTGAGTGATCCATTTTCGAGATATTGCTTGTTATTCCCTTAAATTAATACTTATTTTCTCAAATGGGAATTCGTTATTCATTTTTTTGTCTTGGATATGCAAAGAGTATTAATCTGAGGCAAAGGGAATGGTGCTGCACCTAGCAACTACCTATTAAGAGATATGTATGTGCTTAAAGGCTACTGTATTTTTATATTGCCCTTGTAAATACATATTCCCCTTACATCTACAAGAAAATTAGCAATAACACAGAGTCTGCAAATGTTTATCTCGATTAAAATGAAGTAAATGGAGAATAAGCGTTTGTAAAAATAGTTTGTACAAGAGTAGAGAAAGTCATGTGAGTGTAACACATCAGATTTTTTAATATCCTGTGCTAATTATTTGTCTTGTAGCCAATCCTATCGGTTGCGGTACAGCTACTATTTGCTTTAGACGCTGCAGTTCGATGATTTACTTCATTAGTAGTAGCGGTGCGCTAAAGGGCACAAGGTCACGTGTCCTCTCTAACTGAACCATAAATACCTTTTAATAATTTCTGCATTAATTGTCAGCTCATGAAAGGATTACAGCATTTTAGACGAAGCCCTGAATGTTTCATGTTTCAGCCCGCATTGTAGTATACATGAGAAGCGCGTTTCTCAGGCGAATGCAGACATTGGTGTATGTCAAACAGTGTTGCCAATCCTACTAATTTTTCAGTAGAACTCCGATTTCATCTGCCTACTGATCTACCAATTTATTTAATGAAAGCGAACAAAATCTCCTGATATTTTAATTGGGACAATTGCTAAAGCCAATAATGAAATTCCTGCTTTACAAATATGAGACCACATTCATGTAGTGCAATATTCAGGTAGCTTCCCTGTGGTAGTCTTTATAATTATTAATTATAGGCTAACTGATTATTAAATATCCGAAACACAATCACACGCACACCTATACACCAGACTCTGGATATACCTAGGAACTAGAGACTTCGATACCGTCGTCGATGTTCTATGGTATCGAAGTATGTCTAATACTTTAAAACTTGATATTTTTAGATTTTTAAGTTTTGCATTATTGAAAGTTGTTGCATTAACTTTGTGCTAGATAAGGAATGAAAGGAGCTGAGACTTCGCGTTATTGCCTACCACGTGTCCCCAAAGAGTTGTTGGACTATAGTTCTTGATGGACCTTGGTGTTTCTGCAACATCCATAGACTCTTGTGCCTAATGAAAACATGCAAAACAATGGGAGGAGGAGTAGAGGTACTCATGGAATTGCAGCGTTAACTGAGTTGCCAATGAAGCTGATTTAGCTGACGCACTAAATCACGTTTCTGCAATAGCCTGGTTTGGTGACTCACTCTCAGCCATTACATTTACCTACTCTGGTGACCAAAATCTGTGAACCCAGCAGAAATAATTCAGAACTTCAGACGTGATATAATACAGCGCGTGCACATATTTGTTCTCTGAAGAATGCTCGTGTTCTTAAACATAAATCTTTGTTTCCTTTATATCTCTGTCTTAATTTTTACTTTCTCTACTACGTACAGTAAGTAGGGGAAGTATTGCATTCCACCCAAAAATTCGATACCGAGATTTCACCGGAAATACATGTTTTGAGACCTCCTGAATCCAAAAAAAGCATTTTTGGAAACATGTCCGTGTGTGTGTCTGTGTGTGTGTGTGTGTGTGTGTGTGTGTGTCTGTGTGTGTGTGTCTGTGTGTCTGTGTGTGTGTGAACAGCATAACTCAAAAACGAACAGTCGGATAAACACCAAACTTGGTATTTAGGTTCAGTATCTTCCAGAGATGCGACACGAAGGTTTTCAAGAAAATCCCCCCACCCCAGACTACCCTTTACATGGAACATTTTTCGAAAATTTTAATTTTCTCAAAAATGGCTCTAACGATTTTGATGAAAATATCATATGTTTAAGATAATATCATGAGAAATGAAATGTATATCTCGAATTTTCTGGGAATGTCTCCAAAAGTATTCTTCATTCTGAACGACTTTTGCATAACTGGTAAACTATAAGAGATAGACAAAATTTTACTACACAAAAAATATAGATCGCGTTAAAATACACAACTTATGTCATATACATTTCTTTTGTTGAGTGAACCGTTTTCGAGATATTGCTTGTTATTTCCTTAAATTTTGCAATACTTATACTTTTTCTCAAATTCGTTATTCATTTTTTTATGTCCTGGACATGCAAAGAGAATGGAATGCGCCACATAGCAACCAGCGTTAAAATATTTGACTATCGCTTAAAAGCTACCATATTCCCCTTGCATCTACAAGAAAATTACCAATAAGATTGACATTTCGATATCTCGATTAACATGAAGCATATGGAGAATAGGCGTTTGTAAAATTAGATTGTACAAGAGTAGAGAAAGTCATGTGAGTGTAACACATCAGATTTTTTTCTTCAAACTTTTAATTGTATCTATATGCCTTTGTATTAAAGATGTATATGCTAATATGCGTGGGTGGGTAGTAAAGAGGCTTAGTCCATAATCTATGTCTCCGAGTGTTATATGCCTAATTTCGTATTACCGGGTGAAAAAATACGTATGTTATGTGGAGTTGTGAGTAGTGTACAGTGGTGTAACACACACATTGGTTTTAGTTGCTGGAGTTTCATGTAAAACACATATTAGTTTATATTTTCAAGATTGCAGAATAAAGAAGATTTGGTTTTTACTTTGGTTTTCTATGGCTAGAAAATTCTTTCAGCACCAAATACAGCTATATAAAAAGGGAAACATGAAAATTTTAATTATTACTATTATTATTATTACTATTATTATTATTTAACTAACAATAGGAGAGGTATAACCTGTGGAATTATCAAGATAAAAATTGCTTAAAATTGGAGAATTTCAAACAGGAACAATTTCAGAATTAGCATACAATACAAAATTGGTTACATGCGTTTATACACAGAAAACCACTACTAATAAGAAGAATTCAGTGAATAAGTTTTAGCCTTTACAATTTTTATAAAGTGAGTATCGAATATCAGTGCTCAAAAATCAATATCGTATCGAGAAATAGTGGTATCCCTATCACTACTAAGAACCCCTTTATAAAAACGAATAAATAAAACTAAATCTCGAGCCCAGCCGGGAATGGGACCCAGCACCCTTGGAACATTAGAAAAGTGTTATATCACTTTATGTAGGTGTAAAAATTAAAGGCATATGAAGGCGGGCCGTAGTAAAACTCCAGAAAATCATATTTTCTGATTACAGCTGAATAAAAATCCTCTCTCTGCGATACTTAGAACGCGAGATATGCACCTTTTATCCTCACATGGTTATCGTCACTAAACATTCAACACCGAAAAGGCTGAAAAACACAACCATTCCTCCCTTACAACGCTTACCTATGATATAAACGTACAGTATGCTATGAAAATACAAACCGAGCAGTTTGAAAAGAAATGCGTTAATGTTCGGCTCGTTTTCAGAGTAGTGGTGTGTTATTTTATTATTACAGTGACCAGGTATACGAGTGTTAAGTGTGCTTCAAACTCGAGCTGAAATATTATCAATACACAGGGTGGACCATTTAAGTTGAGATTATACAATATCTCAAAACTAAGCGTTGTAGAAAGAAATGTTGCTGCTTTATATTGTGGGGGAAAGCAAACGCCATTAGTCGTGTTTTGTTTGGAGGACGTTGGTGATGGTAATTTAGGGTGAATTTTTAGGGGAAGTATTGCATTCCACCCAAAAATTCAATACCGAGATTTCACCGGAAATACATGTTTTGAGGCCCCCTGAATCCAAAAAAGGTATTTTTGGAAACATGTCCGTGTGTGTGTGTGTGTGTGTGTGCGTGTGTGTGTGTGAACAGCATAACTCAGAAACGAACAGAGGGATAAACACCAAACTTGGTATTTAGGTTCGGTATCTTCCACCCCAGATTACCCTGTACATGGAATATTTTTCCAAAATTTTAATTTTCTCAAAAATGACTAACGATTTTGATTAAAATATAATATATTTAAGATACTTTAATGACGAATAAAATGTATATCTTGAATTTTCTGAGAATGTCTTCAAAAGTGTTCATTGTGAACGACGTTTGCATAACTGATAAACCGTGAACTATTTTCAAGATATTGCTTGTTATTCCCTTAAAATTTCCAATACTTATACTTCTTCTCAAATGGGAATTCATTATTCGTTATACTCGACATAGCAACCAGCTCTTAAAATATTTGACTATCGCTTAAAACCTACCACATTCCCCTTGCATCTACAAGAAAATTAGCAATAAGATTGACATTTCGATATCTCGATTAACATGAAGCATATGGAGAATAAACGTTTGTAAAAATAGTTTGTACAAGAGTAGAGAAAGTCATGTGAGTGTAACACATCATATTTTTTAAATGGGAACCTTTTGCCTTCGGCCTCTATTTTTACAATGCATCCTAATATACTCATTGTCCTAGATTCTATGCAATGCCATCTTTACAACTTGTGTCCCACCAACTACACGAGTCACCATTTTACATTAGGAGAGTCTGAGGACGGAAGATGGATAGATATCCTTAAGATTGGATTGGATTGGCTACGGGGGACTCGGCACTGATCCACAGAGAGGATATTGTAGTACCTATGCCCCACAAGGGAGGAAGGATGAGGCGAAAGGAGACACCGGGCGGCCGGAACCAGTAGTGACAGTACAGGTATGGCAGGATCCTTAAGTTTCCACACAGAGACTCCTCGGCAGATGGAGAGCAGCCAAGAGATCCCACCCCGCACAGAGAGGGTCCAACGCCCCTCAAGAGGGTCCGGATACCCCCGGAAGCTAGCCGAGAGCCGAGGGACCCGAGGGACGCAGAGTCACAAAGAGCATCCATTTCCCCTGCCGACACTTCCAACCCTGAATGAGACCAACTGATGAAAGATGAAGTGAAATGAGAATGGAGATGAAATGGAGGGGCAGGAAATTCCTGGCGTCCCAGGAAAACCCCCGAAAACCCGATAAGTCAGGAATAACGGCCACAGGAATCGAACCCACGACCTCCCGAACGCGGGTCACAGACGAAACGGCCTGAGCCATCCCGCTCGGTTATCCTTAAGGTACTTTAGGTTTATCTGGTATTTACAAAGACTGTAGCACACTAGACTTCTCCTATGTAATCCAGTGATGCTAATTAATGCTGAAGCTATTTTATTTCGTTTATTTGGTGCATTTGTTACGTACATTCGCAGTCCGAAATAACAAACGAGTACCATTTGTGCTTTGGGTCATAAGGAAACAAACACGTGTATTATTGCTTTCAGTGAAACACGTGTTACAGCTGCTATGCTTTCATTTAAAATATTTTTTGTTGTGCACTAGGCTTCATTAGCATTGCATCCAATAAACTGTTTGTTTACCTTGTTCTCAACTTGTTGGGTAGCTCCCGCAACTGCGATTCAAAAACACCTGCAACAAAACAAGAGAAAACAATGAGCAATCAATTTACTGGTTCAACGTAAAGCCCTAAATTAAAACACTACCTAGCGAGGCATGTTCCAAGGCGCCGAACTGAACGAAAACAAATGTCGGGGTCTCACGGCACTGGCTCGGCTACCCAATACAAGAACATTGACAAATGACTGCGCTGTAGCCGCCTTTTGTTTAGTAAGTCATTTTCCCTCCCAGAAATTCATGAATATGCGTTATTCGCAACGAAATTTCGTAATCAGGTAATACAGTGAGCAACACACATCGTAAATTAAGTACTTGGAAGACGTAAGGATTATTGCCATGAATGGTTACTTACAGTCAATGTGAATAAGACTAAAACATCGACTTTCAAGAATGGTTCAGTTTATAGTAGGGAGGAGACATGTACATATGCAGGACAGACTTTCGATGAACGGAAAATGGACGAAACACAAGGCAAGAGTAAAAGTAGCAGAAGCTCTCCGGATACGTAGAGGAATTCCAGATATCTCTGTAAATTTACAGGAGACCGTATACGGAGCACAGTTAGGTCCACAATGACACATGGATCAGAAATATGGGGTTGGGAACAAACAGGAAATTTGGGCCAAATGAAGACCGGAATTTTAAAAGGAATTCTGGGGGCAATGAGGGTTACGGCCAACTGCGGAATTATGAGGAAATTTGGAGTGCATAGTGAGGCGATAGTGCAAAATCAGAGAAATCGCTTTCTAATTAGGGCGACCTGCTACCGTGAACAGTTGAGAATGGAAGGGAATTTGACATGTGCATCAAAATTAAAGAGGGGTTTGGAAACCATATGGGCAATATTTGGATTTCAGGTCAGGCAAATAGGCGGAGTGCAGGGAGAAAAATTAAGTACAGCCTGTGTGACAAGGATATGTTGGACGCTACTGTCAGGCAGAGAAGACATGGGGGGATAGATAAATTTCCACTTATGTAAGACATCTGAGGTCTGAGAAGGATGATAGTAGGGAAGCGGGGGTGCAGCAATAGCTAATCGTTGGTGTTGGTGCTTTATTTTTTATGTCTTTTTTCACTTATTGTTAGTGTGCTGGGTTTACCGCCGCTTTGGGGGATGTGGATATTTAAGGTGCTATGTTTAAATATGCTTTTTTTCGCGCAATAATGTTTTCTTGAGTGCTAATTTTTTCTGGTTTCCTGTATTTCTTGTAGTTTCTTTTTATTACTATTATTATTATTATTATTATTATTAATCTGCTTATTATTCTTTGAATTATAACAGCACGGACGGTCTGCAAACTCGTACGATTGATAGAAATCTATGTATGTATACGTTATGTAAATAAATACATTCATTTATTAAAGTACTTGGCAGAGTATGAATTACAAACCTTAAAACATTAGAGCTGGTTTCTCTGATGTTTAAAATATTCTAATATCAAGAAGGCGGTGACCTAGCTTCAATGCGCTTTTGCCTACGCGTTGCGGCGTTCCTAGCAAACAACTGTTTATGTTTCTATTCAATTATTATCAAGTGATTTTCTTGGTTGTTTGAGGTTAGAATCGCCATGTCAATGTAAAAAAATTATCGATGCGTTACATTCACATGCCTTTCTCTGCTCTCTATCGTTTATTAGAGGGTTACTCTTACCAAAGCTAATTTTCCTATCTACTTCATTTTAATCGAGATAGACCTTTCCGGAAATGTCTGTATCACACATTTGGTTATAAATACAAAGAGAATAGCGATGGTCAAATGTTTTAGAACTGGAACGTTATACGCTGGACATCTTGAGAAACATCTAAAGATCGACAGGACTTGAAAAGAATGGATAAGTATTGAACAATTCAAACCATTAATTACGGCTAACTCGGAAATTGTGTGTTTTAAAAGAGATCTACATTTCTTGTGTAGTACGTTTTTGTCTACAGCTTAACGTTTACCAGTTATACAAATTCCTTCCTTATGAAGAAGACTTCACATGCTACTTCTACAAAATTCAAGATATACATTTTGCCATGTAAATATCTTTGATATGTTAATCAAAACCGTCAGAGAATTTTTTTTAGAAAAAAATTTCCATGTAAAGGGTTGTTAGAGATCGGAGGATTATCTTGAAATTCTTCGCGTCGTATCTTCGGGAAGGTACTGAAATACCAAGTTCGGTGTTTATCCCACCTTTCGTTTTTGAGTTTTGGTATTCACACACACACACATACCTACGGACCTTTCTCTAAAAATGCTTTTATTTTTATTTACTCAGGGTGCCTCAAAATATGTACATGGTAGAGAAAGTAAACCTCTGATATCTTGCATTCATATGACTTTCTCTACTCACTCCCCTACATACTATTCTCACAAAAGCTTATTCTATTTATTGTTAATCCAGATAAACTTTTGCACATTTGGTGCGTAAAGCGAGTAGCTATGTGATGGCTTTGAAATTATACGCTTTTTGCATGACCACGAGAAAAAAAACGAATAGCGACTTTCTATATATCTCGGAAATAGTTAACTCCCCAAAAATGTACATAAATGTGTTTTAACAAGACATACCTTTTTGTAATAAGACTTTGTCAATTTCTTACTATTTACATATTATATTAAAGCCATTCAGAACAAATGCATAGCCTGTTCTATGCTTTTATTTTCAATTTCTAATTTGGTTCGCAGCGGTACTTCACCAACAGTTAATGCTTGTGTTTGTTAATGAAGATCGTTGAAATCCTGACATTTAATATAGAATTGGTGTAAATGGTTTGAATTGTCTCAAACCCACAATATGCTCAACATTACAGAAAAACATATTTGGAAATTTTAAATTAGCAGTAACCTTTCTCTACACAACTTCTTTGATCTACGGTTCAAAAATTCTACCAACAGCGAAGCTGGGATGCCAGCTGCAATCAGGAAAATCTAGAATTTACCGGTCACTCTGCCCTCCAATTTTATAGCATTTCAATAACCTTTTTTTTTTTGTGGGGGAGGGGAAGGTTTTATACGAACAAATTTCTTCTCCTGTATGCACACACGACAATATTTAATTTCCCAACCCAATCCACAAAATATTCAACTTAAATACCTCGCTTACCCGCTTACCCGAAGCGAAAGAAGTTGGCGTCATGTGATTTCCCCAATTTCGCGATTGTGTAACTTGTTTAGCGCGCGGGTAAATCAATGTAATACAATTGCACATAAAAGCGCCCTAACATCGGTACGAGAGATGTGAAATAACTGTTTTTATGCACAGCTTGGAATAAAGAAAGCCTGTGTTGCCAATACAGTGGAACGAGAGACTTCGTAAAATTTGGCTCTGGAATTTATGTATCTTGGCAATCCAATGGTGAAATGTTCAAATTGTTTCGTTAACCAAAAGTATTTACACAGTTTCATGTAGATTGTACAAATAATTTAAAGATTATTATTTATGCAAATATTGCTCGTTACATAAAATGTTCTACGCGTCATTTTATTTAAATTTTCCAATGAAATTATTCCTGACATTAGCAAAAGACATTGAAAGCTTTATATGTTTAACTAAGACAAAACTTTTCTTCTTTTCTATGATCAACTCTAAAAAGTTTTCAATTATATAATTTATACAGTATTTTTAATCATTCACATATTAAAAAAAACAAGGATATTCAAGTTCTCTATGATTTATGCGACTAGTTTGACGTTTCTATAACATTGGCGAAAAATTGCATTGCGTAAAACATTTTATATAGCTGCTGAAAAATGTGGAATTTGTTTTTTAGTTGTTTCATTTATATATCCCCCCTTTATTTGTATGGTCACATTGATTGGGTAAACAACTTGGTGTTATTGCTCGCTGAACTGTTTTTACTTTCTCTACTACGTATAGTAAGTAGGGGAAGTATTGTATTCCACCCAAAAATTCGATACCGAGATTTCACCGGAAATACATGTTTGGAGATCCCCTGAATCCAAAAAAGCATTTCGATTTTGATTAAAATATCATATGTTTAAGATACTTTTCATGACAAATGAAATGTATATCTGGAACTTTCTGGGAATGTCTCCAAACGTATTCTTCATTGTGAACGACTTTTGCATAACTGGTAAACCATAAGAGATAGACAAAGTTTTACTACACATAAAATGTAGATCGCTTTAAAATATCGCTTTATGTCATACTTTTTTTGTTGAGTGAACCATTTTCGAGATATTGCTTGTTATTCCCTTAAATTCTCCAATACTTTTTCTCAAATGGGAATTCGTTATTCATTTTTTTTATGTCCTAGACATACAAAGAGAATGGAATGCGCCACATAGCAACCAGCTCTTAAAACATTTGACTATCGCTTAAGTACTACCATATTCCCCTTGCATCTACAAGAAAATTAGCAATAAGATTAACATCTCGATTAACATGAAGCGTTGGAGGATAAGAAATTGTAAAAATAGTTTGTACAAGAGTAGAGAAAGACATGTGAGTGTAACACATCAGACAAGAGATATGTGCTTAAAGGCTACTGTATTTCTATATTGCCCTCGTAAATATATATTCCCCTTACATCTACAAGAAACTTAGCAATAAGATAAGAGTCTGCAGATGTTTATCTCGATTAACATGAAGTAGATGGAGAATAAGCGTTTGTAAAAATAGTTTGTACAAGAGTAGAGAAAGCCATGTGAGTGTAACACATCAGATTTTTATACATAGATGCAGTCTTTTTCGAGGTATTTTTCGTCTATCAATGGTATACAGAATAATTTTGGAAACATAAAGAATCACACTTTGTTTAGACTGGATCACATTGATTTTGTAAAAAATATGAATCATCAAAAGAATAAAAAAAAAATTCTACATTCCGTATTGCATTATTAGAACATACAACTGTAAAACTTTCAAGTGGACAACTTCTCGATGTATTTTCAACTGTACCTTCAAGGGGAAAACGTATCTTTGTAAAACCGAGAAATGTTGACTTCGGAGTAAAGAGAACCCAGTTTTTTTTTGAGCTCGTAAGACAATTTGCATGTTATGATCTGGGCTACAATGTCTGCAACACACATGATCGATCCCTATTTCTTTGACGGAGCTATGAATCAGATAACTTATCTCATCATGTTATGAGAGTAGTTTATTTCGAATAGCAAGATCGGGTATGGTTCCAGCAAGATGGAGCACCAGCCCACTATGCTATTGCCGTCAGAGACATTTATAATGAGGTACTTTATGATCATTGGATTGGACGAGGTTCTGCCCATTTGCCTGCGCCTCTGGAGTGGCAAGTCCTGTTCTGTCATCGTGCGACGGTGCATTATTAGATTACGTAGTTTCTAAATGCGACTTTGTGCTCACCCTGTGTACATTGTGTGTAAAAACAGCTCCCCACGGTAATGATTTCGTACCGAACAAAATCAATCTCGCAGTTCAACTCCAGGCTTTGTTTATATTATTGCTATGACGTCACAGAGCGCGCCAAGGAGTTGTTTTCTACGAAAACAAGTGTATTGATTGGTTCATTGCAGCACTAGCGCCAGGATCGTGACTTGCGCATACAGCTGATATTTTACCGTGTTGATTGCGCTGCCGGGTTCCAGGATGACGGATGGAGCTCCTCTCATAATGTTCCTCTTTTTTCTTTCCCCCTGCAGCTGTCACCATATTATCTACTTTCTATTTCCTAGTTTCAGGGACCGGGATGGAAATAGGTCATAACGTTTCGTTTTCATTGCCGAACTGCATCTACAGGTGGCTGCGACCGACACAGCCACCTTCTGTCGGGATGTGGGTCACCGGAGCAAACGAAATATAGGTGACAATAGAACGCCGTTTGCCTAAAGCATTCCTGTAACTACACAATGACGTCAAGACTGCATTCAAAGTTTATACCCGAAACTTTTTTTATAACTTACCTATAGTAAGTAGAGTAAGTTTGAAGATCCCTGAATGAAAAAAAAATCTGATGTGTTATACTCACATGACTTTCTGTACTCTTGTACAAACTATTTATACAAACGATTATTCTCCATCTACTTCATGTTAATCGAGATAAACATTTGCTGACTCTATCTTATTGCTAATTTTCTTGTAGATGCAAGGGGAATATATACTTAAAAGGGCAATATAGAAATACAGTAGCCTTTAAGCACATACCTATGTCTTAATAGCTGGTTGCTAGGTGCAGCACCATTCCCTTTCCCACAGATTAATACTTTTTGCATATCCAAAACAAAACAAAAATGAATAACGAATTACCATTTGAGAAAATAACTATTGAAAAATTTAAGAGAATAACAAACAATATCTCGAAAATGGTTCACTCAACAAATAAAATGTATATCACATAAATTGTGTATTTTAACGCGATCTACATCTTTTGTGTAGTACAATTTTGTCTATCTCTTATAGTTTACCAGTTATGCAAAAGTCGTTCACAATGAAGAATACTTTAGGAGACATTCCCAGAAAATTCAAGATATACATTTTATTTGTCGTGAAAATATGTTAACCATATGATATTTTAATCAAAATCGTTAGAGCCATTTTGGAGAAAATTAAAATTTTCGAAAAATGTTCCATGTAAAGGGTAATCTGGGGTGGGGGGATTTTCTTGAAAACCTTCGTGTCGCATCCCTGGAAGATACTGAACCTAAATACCAAGTTTGGTGTTTATTCGACTGTTCGTTTGAGTTATGCTGTTCACAGACGGACACCAAGACAAGACATGTTTCCAAAAATGCATTTTTTTGGATTCAGGGGATTTCAAAACATGTATTTCCGGTGAAATCTCGGTATCGAATTTTTAGGTGGAATACAATACTTCCCCTACTTACTATACGTAGTAGAGAAAGTAAAAACGAAAAGTTTGATACATACCGGTTCGTATTTAATTCAGCATCTTCCAGGAATGCGACACGAAGATTTTTAAGAAAATTTCCCAAACCACACTACCCTTTAGTTACTTTTCACTTTCTCAAAAGTTGCCCAAATGATGTTTATTAATATATGATATACTTCAGATATTCGCATGGCGAATAAAGCATATTTATTTTCAACTTTATGTGACGCGAGATCTTTTCTACGTTAACGTCTGTGGCATATTTTTTACTTTCTCTACTACGTATAGCAAGTAGGGGAAGTATTGTATTCCACCAAAAAATTCGATACCGAGATTTCACCGGAAATACATGTTTTGAGATCCCCTGAATCAAAAAAAGCATTTTTGGAAACATGTACTGTGTGTCTGTCTGTGAACAGCATAACTCAGAAACGAACAGTCGAATAAATACCAAACTTGGTATTTAGGTTCAGTATCTTCCAGAGATGCGACACAAAGGTTTTCAAGAAAATCCCTCCACCCCAGATTACCCTTTACATGGAACATTTTTCGAAAATTGTAATTTTTTCAAAAATGGCTGTAACGATTTTGATTAAAATATCATATGTTTAAGATATTTTCATGACAAATAAAATGTATATCTTCAATTTTCTGGTAATGTCTCCAAAAGTATTCTTCATTGTGAACGACTTTTGCATAACTGGTAAACCATAAGACATACACACAATTTTACTACACAAAAAATATAGATCGCGTTAAAATACACAATTTATGTCATACACATTTTTTTGGTTGAGTGAACCATTTTCGAGATATTGCTCGTTATTCCCTTAAATTTTTCAATACATTTTCTCAAATGGGAATTCGTTATTCATTTTTTACTTTCTCTACTACGTATAGTAAGTAGGGGAAGTATTGCATTCCACCCAAAAATTCGATACCGAGATTTCACCGGAAATACATGTTTTGAGACCTCCTGAATCCAAAAAAAGCATTTTTGGAAACATGTCCGTGTGTGTGTCTGTGTGTGTGTCTGTGTGTCTGTGTGTGTGTCTGTGTGTGTGTCTGTGAACAGCATAACTCAAAAACGAACAGTCGGATAAGCACCAAACTTGGTATTTAGGTTCAGTATCTTCCAGAGATGCGACACGAAGGTTTTCAAGAAAATCCCCCCACCCCAGACTACCCTTTACATGGAAGATTTTTCGAAAATTTTAATTTTCTCAAAAATGGCTCTAACGATTTTGATGAAAATATCATATGTTTAAGATAATGTCATGAGAAATGAAATGTATATCTCGAATTTTCTGGGAATGTCTCCAAAAGTATTCTTCATTGTGAACGACTTTTGCATAACTGGTAAACCATAAGAGATAGACAAAATTTTACTACACAAAAAATGTAGATCGCGTTAAAATACACAACTTATGTCATATACATTTCTTTTGTTGAGTGAACCGTTTTCGAGATATTGCTTGTTATTCCCTTAAATTTTCCAATACTTATACTTTTTCTCACATTCGTTATTCATTTTTTTTATGTCCTGGACATGCAAAGAGAATGGAATGCGCCACATAGCAACCAGCGTTAAAATATTTGACTATCGCTTAAAAGCTACCATATTTCCCTTGCATCTACAAGAAAATTACCAATAAGATTGACATCTCGATATCTCGATTAACATGAACCATATGGAGAATAAGCGTTTGTAAAATTAGATTGTACAAGAGTAGAGAAAGTCAGGTGAGTGTAACACATCAGATTTTTTTGTCTTGGATATGCAAAGAGTATTAATCTGTGGCAAAGAGAATGGTGCTGCACCTAGCAACCAGCTATTAAGAGATGTGTCTATGCTTAAAGGCTACTGCATTTCTATATTGCCCTTGTAAATATATATTTCCCTTACATCTACAGGAAAATTAGCAAGAAGATAGAATCCTCAAATTTTTATCTTGATTAACATGAAGTAGATGGAGAATAAACGTTTGTAAAATAGTTTGTACAAGAATAGAGAAAGTCATGTGAATGTAACACATCAGATTTTTTGTCACTAAATTACACTAATTATACATATTGTTCCTAAATTATGCTGACTAGTTATGTATACTAAACACTAACTCGTTAATTTAACTACGCCTAGCCTAAACTTTAACTAACCGAATCACTATGCGTTAGACCTGCCTAATGTCTCCCATTAATTCCTGGAAAGGGTCTGATGAACGTTTCTTGTTGTTAAGATGCCACAAATACTGACAAATGGGAGCATCTAAGTATTCTCTGTATCGTTGAGGTAAACCGACAGATCCGTGTTATTAATCGGATAAGCCATTTCTAAAAGTTTTATTATTTGCATGAGTATCTCCAAGAACATACGAACTTCACTACATGTCCGCGCAATAAAACTCGAGAGAAAGCATGGTCAGGACTTTTCAAAAGTGAGTGGTTGCTAATCGCTTCCAGACTGTTGTGCACATGTATGGGATTTTTTTTTCTCCAGAGATTGGCTATGATTCTTACAAATAAAGCCCATGTTGGCTGCTATGCAAGAAGTCATCGGTCGTTTCAGTCAGCTTGCTCATGTGCATTGGGGAACCTTCGGACTTGGAAAATTTCTCGCGTCTCTCGCGTCACATGTTCGAAAGTATCTTAATTTCTTTATTGCTTAACTAATGGTAGGTAGAAGACGTTAATCTATTCCACCCAAAAATTCCATATCGAGATTTAATCGGAGATGCAGTTTTGAGGTCCTGTGTGTGTGAGAGTGTGCAACAGAGAGAGCGAGAGAGAGCGAACTTTTCGTTATTCTTAGTTTCTCAAAAATAACTCTTAAAATATCATTGCGTGAGATACTGACTTGAATAATAAAATGTATAACTTGAATTTACTGTAAACAGCTATGAAGGTCTCTTCAGTATCATCGAATTTTATATAACTGAAAAACCATACAAGAAATGGACAAAAACTAACTGCAGGAAAAATGCAGAGCTGGTTAAAATACACAAGTTGTGTCTCCGGGCATTACCCTTTTTGGAAATATTCTGCGTGGTGTGTTTACATTTTTCCAAGCCTAAGTAGGTCATCTCACGGTACGTTTGAAAGTTCGCAATCCTCCTCCTTCCAAAAGCAGGTTGTTACGACTTCTGCATCTAAACCTCCACGCCTTTGTTTAACATTTTAGTGCTGTATTCACAAATTAGTGTAACCCAGCACTTGCAGTTTAATTTAAAATCTTATCTAGGCAAACTGTGCCGCAGTAACTAAGGCGGAGAGAAGAATCACTTTTTATACGAATGATATAATATACAAGGTATGTATATGAATTTGTAATGGGTAGAGAAGGTCGTGAGAGGGTAACATGTGCGATTTTTCGTTTCTAAGTATAATGAATAACGTTTCTATAGTGCTGTTCTGCAATTCTCTATATCTTTCCTGAAATTAAACAGCAAAAATTGCCACAAAAAGCATTTTAAATGTTTGTGGGGTCTCCTAAATTGGAATTTCTTCTATAATTTTATAGAATTATACAGGATGCGGAAAAGAACTCAGTACCAAAAAAAGCATTTTGAAGTTAGTAGTGTTTGACGTCCGTTCTTAATACATACGGTACCATAGGCGGTGGACACTAATGATATATGCACATGCAATGTTTAATGATATTTAGGAAAAGGAGTTTTTAGAAAGAAAACTCTCCAGGCCTAATTTTTGGGTACCTTCCTGGCATTTGCCAGTTACAAGGACTGAGGGTAACCTGGAAAAATCCTGTCAGAGAGGATGGTCCTGTCAGAATTCACCCGCGGACCTCACGTCCACGAGTCTTAATTCTTAACGTCTTCGGCCACCCGTGTCGTATTTTGAGGTTAGAAGCATGGGGTCGCAGAAGCAGTATAGGCTCTTTATATTATATGGTAACCCACTCGCGGGCTCTCTCCACTGTGCGAGTGAGCCGGGAGTTGCCGAAAGATGCCTACTAAAATTCCTAACCTCACAGTAGATCTAGAAATGTTAATCCTTCTGCCCTCAAACAACCATCATACCTCGTAAAACTATTGTCACTCACTCGCCTAATCTGTAGCAGAAGTTTTTGTGATTTCTTGCATGGCATCTATAAGTTTCTGTACCTTTCGAGAATTTCAACGATACGAAATCCCCATAAATAACAATCACAACTCGTTAAGACGGGAGAGCGAGGGGACACTAATAATTCTGGCATTAAACACTTCTCTGATTGCATTTAATGATTCCAAAGTCGTACGTGGTGTTGCAAAATCTTCAAATTTATTGACGATCGCATGTACAGCTTTTCAACAAATTCCCTACGCATATGGCGAGCAGATATATGTTTAAAATAAATACGCGTTCTTCCACAGAAGAGCGAGGTCCCATGTTTACCGTATCGATAGAGGCACCTAACTGGACCTGACGCAGTAACACATAGACATACGCATGCAGTTTCGAGCGCGCGATTCGGCAGTTCGTATTCCCGGCAAATGGCAGGTAAATATCAAAGGAGAGGCCGCGAATGGGTTACCTACTCTGTATTCACTCTTAGGTTGATCCGCGTCAAAACAAATCCCAGGTGACCAGTGCACCGCTAAAATGTATCCTTCCGCCATTCGCACTAGAAATACCGTCACACTTTCAGACCATGTGGCGAGTACAAGCGGCACGTGGTGCAAAAAAGAACAGAGTCCTTATTTCGACAACTGAAGCGGTGACTAGCATACTTTGTTAAGGGTTCAAGGTGATAAGATTGATAGTTGCAACAAAATAAACGTTTGCACATATAATAATAGTTAATTCTAAAATAAATGAGCGAAAAATAAAGTAACAGATATGCGATAACCTAATTTATTCGCTCTCTGGAAGCGACACTTTATTAACTATTGGCGGCTCATTTTAAAAAAGAAATTGTGCACTGTTACGCGAATTGTATTCTTCTTAAAATCACTACATTCTTGCATCGCGAATTTCATATACTTTCTTTTCTTTTCCTGGTGTAACCACTTTTCTCGTTTCAGATTTTTCTGCACAAGCACTGTTTATACTTGTACTCGAAACACCGGTGACTCAGAAGTTAATTTCACCATTTCTTTCGCGGAAAGTGTTGGATATTTCTCACATAACTTATAATAAAGATTCAACACTATTGTTTTTTCACCGCTAGTCAATGGTTTGCGCGGCTAATGCTTTACGTAATTCGACGAAAACACAAGAGCAAATTCACCGTCCTCCATAATACTAAACACAACTGCTGGTTTCTGGCCTACCCGGATGTCAGGTGAGTCATACAAATTGCATCATGGGACTTGTGGCTCTGTTTTACGGTATAAATCAGCGTTAAATAAAACCTTAGGTATTTGTATAGAATATTATACTATTTAAGGATAAATTCATTCTAAAATTCAGAGATTAGCATGGGACTACTTTCCTGGGTGCATTGCTACTGTGTCGCACCACGGTGCACTGACCACGTGGGTTTGTTTTGCCGCGGATCAACCTAAGAGAGTATAATAACAAGAGCGCTTGATGAACATAATCGAAGTTTGACTTAATATTAAAAAAAAAATTGAGTTTTATTTATGGACGCTCTTTAACTACTATGGTTCTTAGCGTCCCATTCTATATTGGGCGTGAAACACCTGTAATTTTGCTCAGAGGCCTCTTTATCAGGCTTGAGGTTCTTTTACGTGCCGTAAATCTACGACAGGGACCACCGGCTTTACTTCCCTTCCGAAGGAAGCCGTGCTAACGATTTTTACGCCCGAAAAAATCCATCGCCCTCCGCCGGGTTTGAACCCGCGACCTTGGGAACTAGAGGCTAGCACGGTACCACTAGTCCACGGAGGACGACATTGACTTAATATGAAACATCATTTTCACGTCAGAATGAAGTGTAACTCACACAAGTATGTACGTACTGTCTCAACTAATGAGTACTGGTACGCAATGGGAAACTAACAATATGCGCGTACTACACCGAACAAGTCGGTATTACCACATCCTGTAGGTTTCACAACAGACACACACAGCGACAGTGACTAGTACTGTACTATTCGGCCACGTTCAGTACTACTTAATGGAGAGCGCCACTGCGTTTTGTTGACAATCAAGGCTAGAGATTAGAGGGGAGTGAGGGGCAAGGCGATAGGGCAATGTACAGTCGCACAATGAAAACGGTACCATATGTGCAGGCTTCGGCCTCGCTAGTAAATGCAACTCGAAACTGCTGAGTTTTCTTTATCCGACTTTCTTTCCAAAGACCCGCCCACTTGTATCGCAACCGTTTAGTTCCGCTTCCCACCACACGCATTCATATCGTGGTCGACTACTACAAGAGTGCCTTTGTTTACATCTAACACGCCAAAACAGGTTTTACAATCGGAGACTCTTGAAATTGATGAATGTAGCGCAGTAAAAAGCTTCTGCGACGCCTTGTTCCTAACCTCAAAGTGCTCTACAGTTTTTGCTCCACATTGCTTTTCCATACCCAGAATATATGAAATCGTAGGCACAATACTTTTATTTTAAATGTAGCTTTGAAACTTATAATGCATCTACCATTTGATATTCTGAAACCTGGACCACTTCAGAAAAAAAATCGTAATCACTGTTATATGGCAGCTATCGTTTTTCGAAGTCATGTGATCACTTTCTTTGCAAATATATGCGAGGTTTTTCTTCAGCTTTTTCTGTGAATGACTTTTGCTGCGATAAATGACTTGTTATCTTAAAAACTATTAAAGATACTAAATGAAACTTTAAGATAAAAACAGCTTAATATTATGTTTAATAAATTTAACGCTAACTCTTATTTCATACGACATCACAGACGGTGACATTGGTCATACATGAATGATAATTGGGTAAGGAAATTCGGGAAGAGAACGTTCAGGCCTAAGTTTAGGGTACCTCCCCGGAATTTGCCAGCTATGAGGGTGAGGAAAATCTGGAAGAGAACCTGTTAGGGTGGAGGTCCTCGCGGGATATGAACCACAGATGAGACCGTGCCTTAACAATCTCGGCTACCCGTATCTATCTGCTTTGGTTTTAGAAGGGTGGTGTTAGAAATTAAAGAAAGATGCTTATACGTTTTAACAAAGGATTGTGTAATTAAAAAAACAATCCTATCTTAGTAAACCACATGATTACTAAAGCTAGATCAGTGAACTAAGAGGCGCGGTCAAACTAAAAATGACCGGTCTCTTGAGCAGTTAAATTTTCCTTCCAGTTCACAACCGCCAACTTCTGTGCGCCGCTTTGGCTAACACTATAATACAAGCCACATATCACTAATTTTGGCTACCTCTACACCGTGTTTGACGTGGGGCAGTGGTTAAGGTCCTTATCCTCTACGCAAGCAGCTCGAGTTCGATTCTCCGCAGTGAATTGTTACCTTTTATATTTACAGCTCGTTTTACTGTACTGATAGTGCTTGTGCTACTTCATTTTGCTTACAATAATGGTGAAATTTGTGGTTATACCAGAGGCACTATTTATATTTTGAGCCTAATAATTAAAACAAAGTAATTTCTGATTGAAAACTGCTTTATTGTTTTTCAAAATATTCTCCTTTATGATCAATATACTTTTGTATCCGTTTGAACCATTTGTCAAAGCATTTTTGAAGGCATCAACCAAAATCATTGTCCACACAATTTCTTCTTGATGTTCGGGAACAAAAAGAACTCATTGGGTGTCAAATCAGGTCTGTAGGGCGGATGACCCATAAATTCGATTTTCTGAGTCTTCAAATACTCTGTTGTTAGACGAGATGTGTGCGCGCTCGCATTGTCTTGATGAAGAACGATCCTACGGTTCTCGTTCGTTTTCCTTACTTCACCGAAGACTTCCGGCAAACAAATGGTTGTGTACCATTCGGCATTGACCGTTTTACGTTCCTCTAAAGGCACTGTTGCCACATGGTCAGTTATGCTGAAAATGCAGGCGACCATTTGCTTCGAAGTGCAATTTTTGTTGGATTTGCTTCATCTTGAAACACCCATACAGTCGACTGCTGTTTACGTTCCGGCTCATACACATAGATCCATGATTCGTCACCTGTTACATTCTTATATGTCTTTTGAGGCACCGCCATTGTATTTCTTGAGCATTTTTGTACACCAATCGACACGAGCATCTTTTTGAGATTGCGTCAAATTATGTGGGATCCAACGAGAGCAAACCTTTTTCACGGCTAAATAATCTTGCAATATTTTATATATGCTGGTGGAACTAATGCCTAGGGTTGCCTCAATCTCAAATATGTCGCATGACGATCTTTCATTATTAGTTTTTGCACAGCATCAATGTTTTCTGGCACAACTGATTTTGGATGACCTTCACGAACTTCATGATTGAGCGAAAGGCGGCCACTGATTAAATTCCTTATACCGCGTTTCACAGAGGCAAAGGATGGAGCTTTGTCGCCAAATGTGGAAGTTAGTTGATCGATGCACTCTTGTCTTGATAATCCACGTCGAAAGTCGTAATAAATCATTGCACGAACATTTTCAAGTTAGTGTAAATAAAACAAATGACGCTCTATTGACAAAATGTTTGAAGTAGATTATGGTAAAAAATGACAAACTTTCGATTGGAAACGTTAGATGGCACCTACAACATTCAGGTTTGCCAAGGCTCAAAATATAAATAGTGCCCCTCGTAAAATTAAATTGACTGGACATGAAACCTCCACCCGAAGATACATTAATGTCATGGTTATCATTTACCGGTACGGCGGACTATAAATAAAGGCCACATTAAGGGGGGGAGGTGGTATAGTTTTACTCGTGAATTTAAAATGAAAGGGGAAAAATATTTGAGTAGCCCCACCGAAATTTGAACTTAGAACCTCAGGAACAGCAAACTCTCTACCACTGAGCTAAGAGTGTTGCAGTAAGTGTGGCATTTAGTCATACTCCACTTGAGAACCAAATATTCAGTGTTGAAACATTCTGAAACATGTGTGTTTGAAAGCTCGTATATGAATTCTTTTCTTGGAAGACTTGCGATTATAGTTGTGTTCCCCATTATAACTACTACAAGAATATACGAAGTATTGTGAACAAAACCTGGCAGTCCCAAGCGCTATGTCTCTCAGATGCCGGCAGTTTTAAATTGACCGAGTGTACCTATGCCTTGTAATAATCTCAATCTGATATCTTTAATAATTTGAAAAAAATGGATCATGAAGTTAGCAAGCTTATCATAGATGGGATATGGGTTTTAATCTTCTCTCAAACACAGTTGAAGCAAAAAAAGTGTACTAGCTTCATGAATTACTTGTACAAATATGAACTGATACGCACGCTAAAGCGAAGAACACACAGAAATAATTACTGGTAACTTGTTTCAAGAAGCAAAACCGTTCTAATAAGGAGAGCGCTAGGTGTTCTGTTTACTGCAGTTCCAAGACGGGCTCGATGCGAGTATTATTATAATAATACACTCCGCCTCATTATACCGACAGGATGCCAATATCACTTCCAGTTCAACGGCTGTGCGTTACTGTCACTCAGTTGCCAAAGGCACAAAGCTCTCCTGGAGTTTAATTATGAGCTTGCCATACTATGCATTGATTATGGAGGGTCTTTTATGTGCTGGACTACGAAAAGATATGAAGTGTAATGAGGAGACTGGAAGTGATGAAACAGATCATCATAAGACCAGCACTGCTGTCATGACTACTCTTTATACCGTATAGGCTGCAGCAGGATGGCTATAATATAGAGTGAATCAACTAAGACTACCACCGCAAATAACTACGTAACAAAGGCATAAATCGAAAAAACGACTGTCAGAGGGATGAAGGTACGGGACGTACTCATTAAGGTAGAATCTTATAGGCTATTAAAAAATGTAAGCAAACATAAATTTCAATATAAACGTCTTTTTTATTACTTTCTCTACTACGTATAGTATATTGTATGCCACCGATACGAAGATTTCACCGAAAATACACGTTTTGAACACCCTGAATAAAAATCACTTTTATAAATACTAGCATAACTCAAAAACGAAAAGTCAGATAAATACCAAACTTGCTATTTAGGTTCAGTATTTTTCAAAGATGCGAGAGGAAGATTTTCAAGAAAATTCCCCAACCCCAGACTACCCTTTACATGGAACAATTTTCGAAAATTTGTATTTTCTCAAAAATGGCTAACGGTTTTGATTAAAATGTCATATATTTAAGACATTTTCATTGCAAATAAAATGTATATCTTGAATTTTCTGGGAATGTTCCCAAAAGTCCTCTTCTTTCTGAATGGCTTTTGCAAAACTGGTAAGCCGTAAGAGATAGACAAAAGTTTTCTACACAAAAAATGTTGAGCTCGCTAAAACACACAATTTATACTTTCTTTTTGAGTGAACCATTTCCGAGATATTCCTTGTTATTTGTTTGAATTTTCCAATACTTATACTTTTTCTCAAATGTGAGGCAGAATCTTTAACACTTAAATGATTTCAGTCTAATTGTATAACATAAAATACAACAGCCCGCCTTAAAGAATATGTATAGTACAATATATAAAAAGTGTATATTACAGTCATTGTATATGCTTATATTATTGTGTACATGTATAATAATGTTATGTGAATGTATTAGGTAATTTAATAATGTAGGAGCTATGACAATAGAAGCTGAAAGTTGCTACAATGAGGTAAGAATGAGGTACCCTTGAGGCAATAATTAAAAAGCTTTATAATGCTACTAGTAATTCTTGGAGCAATAATAATGTAATATTTAAAACAGTGTATAAATAGCCAATCAACGAACAAAAAAGCTGAAAGTTAAATAAAAGTATACTATTGGAGTAAAATTAGCCAATCAGAGACGTGAAATAGAAAAATTTACAAATTTAAGCGGTTAACTGCCAGTCACTAGAAGGCAACGTACCTGAGCAGTTTGTTCGCTCGGTAAGTATTCAGTGCGAGACATATAAAATTCATTACGGCGAGAATATTATAAAGTTTACGTGTTAATAAATAATCTCATAACTCTCTATATCAGTGAAATGTTATTTAAATCGTTTGAAGCATTAATAAAAGGAGTGAAGTAAAAATTATAATTTGTTAAAGCCTACATTCTTTAGCCGTATCACCCCCTGTTAAGAGATACATGTTTCTACAAATTAATACTGATGCAGCGGAGGCAAACATAAATATAAATAATATTTAAATAATCATAAAAATACAAAGTTGATTCCTAAACTTGGAGCGAAGGCCACCGGAAAGTGAACGTTGGGGCGAAGGCCATCGGAAACGTTGTACCGTACGTGGTTGCAACTACTTCAAGTTTCGTTATACGTTTTTTTATGTCCTGGCCATGTAAGGAGAATGGAATACTCCACATAGCAACCAGCTCTTAAAACATTTGACTATCGCTTAAAGCCTACCATATTCCCCTTGCACCTACAAGAAAATTAACGATACGTTTCTGCAAATGTTTATCTCGATTAACTTGAAGTAGATGCAGAATAAGGGTTTCAAAAATAGTTTGTACAAGAGTAGTGAAAGACATGCGAGTGTAACACACCGGATTTTTGTTTTAAATGGAAACTTCGTATTATTTTTAAGAAATTGATATCGTGGAAAATAACATTAAGAGTGGCGTTAGTTGCACTGAAATTCGTTAGCTACAACCCGAGATATTGTGGCCTAAAGTTGACGTTTTGGAAGTTACTGAACTTAAATACCAAATTTCACGAGTGAAAAAAAAGCCCTGATAGTTACATTTATATCACCTTCTCTACACACTATAATTCATATTATATACGCCAGATACTACAAACCATTTCTATTTTGCTATTTACTTCATGTTAATCGAAATAAACATTTGCAGAAATAGGTTCATTACACATTTCGTTATAGCGTAGGAGGAGGACACGGAAACAGAGTCGTTAGTCAAATGTCACTATATGCTAGCCTTGAAATTCCACACTCTTTCCATTGCATCGCGAGAAACAACTGAATACCGACAGCACTTTAAAAAGATCAAGTACTGAAAAAGTAATTATATCATGCAAATTGTGTTTTAAAGAGATTTAATTTTTGTGTAGTATATTTTTATCTATACCTTATGGTTTACCCGTTATACGAACTTTTACAAAATTTCTTTCGACTGAAAACGGCTTCGCAAGTTATTCCTAGAAAATTCAACCTATAGATTTCATATTTTATGTAAATAATAAATATATGACTTTTAATAAAAACTGTATGTCATTTGAGCAAACCTTTGTAAAAATTGTTCATGTCCAAGGTAGTTAACGGTGCGAAAATTTTCGTGTCAAATGTATAAAAGTTAATGAATTTATATGCAAATTTGATATTTATCCGGCATTTCGATTTTTATTTATGCCGCTCTCTCTCTCTCTCACACGCACGCACACACACACGCGCACCCCCACCCCCACACACGTTTTCTAAAAATGCCTTTTTTGGATTCAGAGAGCCTAAAAACATCTATTTCTGGTGAAAACTCGGTATCAAACAGCCTGTACTGTCTCCTACCTACTATAGGTAGATGGTAGAGAAAGTAAAACGTTTATCGGGGATTCAGAGGGCCTCAAAACATGTATATCTCGTGAAAATCAAATTTTTGGGAGGAGTAGAATACTTCTTGCCATTATATATAGGTGATATAGAAATTAAAATGCTTTCTTTTTATTCCAGGGACCTCAAGACATGTATTGCTGGTAAAATCTGATATAAAAAGTTTGGGAAGGATACAATACCTTCTTTACCTACTAGGGTCGAGAAAGTAAAAAAATGTATTGTACTTTTTGGTTTGAAGGCAGTCTTTCATGATATGGCTAGAGGAACTACACATAAACAAGAGGAACATTAATACTGGATTGTTTCAGGTAACCGAATAATACTTAAAATAATATAAAACAAAAAATTCATGACACTTACTAGTAGAACCTCGCTTAACCGAACTAAAGGGTGGGCACTGCCGTTTCCATAATCACGGTAATGATTTTAACCACCGAAAGGAAGAAAATAAGTGTATTCCAAATTCACGTAATAATCTTTAATAGAAAACACCTACTGATACAATAAGTATTAAAATATGCGCTACAGTATTTACAAAGACTTTCATAAAATCAGCAATTTTCTCCTGAATTTTCTTCTTGCAACGCTTGAGAGCAAGTATATCACCATTTGATAAGCGTTACATCTGTTGATATTGATTCACTGTTTTGTTTTAGAAAAGCAAGGTAACCTAAAATCAGAAAGTTGTTTGTTATGGTTAGTGTCGTCTTTCTTGACTCCAAAACTTTGAATCCCTCGTCCTCTGTCGCTAACGGCTTTGGGTTTCTGTTCAATTCAATGCTTATTACAACACGCTTTCTTTTCGCCGACATCTTAAACACACATCAACCACACTGACCAACACCAACAGGAAAATAACAGTGTGTCTTCATGTACAAGAAGTTAACACTTGTTATATTGGTACAGTATTTCTTGGAATGTTGTGTAGGGTGTGAAGATTAACTGCATACAGGAGACGCAGCGTAACTCAGGTTGCTAAAATACAAAGATGGCTGGTGCCGTGGACAATGTTCTAACATGAGTCACTAGATATTAACCAGAGAAATCACTAGACAGCCTACTTACAAAAGACGCACTATTTCCTGCTTGTTCTAGCATTATGAGTCAATATCATATATGTATATATATACTGCTGTAATAGTCTTTTCTTCGGTGCAAGATTTGGCATCATTTTCCTTCTCCGCCATACTGCTGATAAGTAGAACTGCGCTATGGACTTAATTTAAGTAACCACGTATGCTATTAAACGTTCCAAATTACTGTACTGTAATAGTATGACGAACAACTTAGTTACGCTTTAATATGATTTGGCATACTAAAACCAAAGAATTAAATTTCTTGGTTTCCTTGTATGCAGGTCTTCATTCTCTATGAAACCCCACAGATACAGACAGCATTGTAAAAACAATTGCAAAAACAGTTCAAATTTCTATTTAGCTGCAAAGGTAAGACCTAATAATAATAACCTAATATTAAATCTTCGTAAAATTAGCCTAATTGATATTATAGTCAGTGCGTCATTTGGTGGCTAAGTGGTCGGCGTGCAAAGTTTTTTAACACCAGTGAATATAAAAACGAGGTGCCAACGTAACAGACACAATATAACCAGCCTCCTAATACTGTAACAGGTGTGTATTTGCGGAGGAGTTGCCGGTTGTGAATGGAACCTAACAACCCGAACATCACCAGATTCTAATGACTTATCCCATAATGATGGAAAAATGTCAAAAGTTGTACTTTAGTAACCTCTCATATATTATTACCTCTATACCAGCTATCGTCAAGTAGTGAGCAGACAGGTAGGCAGTTTGTCTGCTCACTGCATAAGCGTGATGGGAGCAACTGAAAGAGGAGCAAAGGGCAAAACGTTGACGTCATGCATATCTCCCTCAGCGCAGCGGTTGTTCTGTCCGGTAGTCTTCATTTACTATGGAGGACAATACGTCAAAGTGTAGGTCAACAACAACTCGTTTCAACCCTACTTGAGAGGGAATATATTTTATTACAGCACATTATAATGGTGTAAACGCAATATAATGGTTAAAGTGCTTAATTTGTAATAAGATGTATGTATGTTTAATCTATAGCACCAGTATTCCTCTTGTTATGCAAATCATATGGAAATACCAAAGGAAAGAAAGATCAGCCTTTATTGAAACAACCTAAAATGTGGAAGTTTGTGGATGTAAGTCCAGTATATTTTATCGTACTATAATTTATTGCTATTGCTGAACTTGTTTATGTCGGTCAGACTCGCAACTTGTTTATTTTGCTTTAAATATACGAATTATCATGTTTTAATAATTTATTATGCTTGCTTGTGTAATCCCTCCTATGATGCAATGCACAAATTGTCTCGCCACATTGAACAAAGCTAATTATATTTACTATCACTACAATCATCACCACCATTAATAATAATAATAATAATAATAATAATAATAATAATAATAATAACAATGCATTATCATATGAGCAATATAGTTCCGTAATACAATATGATTGTAACACATTCATTCATTCACTGTTTAACCTCATCTTATGTAGCACTTACACCCCCAGGACTTACAGGCGGGTGCCTGGGGTCAGAGGCCCGTCGAGGAGCAGACACTCTCATGGATCAGCCCGATGCCTGGTATGGGAGGAAGTAGATGAAACGAAATGATGGCGAAATGGATGAAAGGAAAGGTGATGATGGAGCAGTTGGTGCAATGGCGGGGGGAAACCGCAGAACCCGGAGAAAACCCGCCCAGACGCCGCTTTGTCCACCAAAAATCCCACATGCGGGTCCTTGGGATTCAACCCGGGCCGCCTCGGTGAGAGGCGAGCGGTCTAACCAGTCGGCCACGGCGCCGCCGGATTATAACACTTCAAATCAATTTGTATCGTAAAGTTACTCTCGCGCAGTGCAGTTACAGGAAACGCCACTGAGTTTACAAACCGGCCTGCTGCTCACTTTTCTTGTGGCAGACGCCAACTGGAGCGGAGTAGGAAAAATAGCTCCCTAGAGCTACGTATTGATGATGCCTGCTCTATACTATTGGAATTTAGGGTTGGACCAAATGAACACTGCCAATTGCCGCAGCAACGTTGCCAGCGCGAATTTGAGCACAGGTTTCTTTTTTCCTCCGGGTTTCGGTAAAGTGGTGAAAACGTTGAGAAACACTGGCATGGTCTAGGCTTGGCCTGGCAAAATCCTGTATCAAGACTCCTTGGCAATCAGTTCCTGTATACCATGACTGCTGTCAAACTTGCTTCAGTTTATTCCTGTCGCAGGAAATTAGCTAGCTCGGGCTCTCTGCGTATGTAAATGGTTTTGTTTTCTGTGGAATCTCGTGATGTACCACGTGATGTACGGATGCAGCTTGTTTCCAGCAGCATGTCATTCCTTCACAGAAATGTTTCTACCAGCGGGCTTATTTATTGAGCCACTAGTTCCAAACTTTCTTCCATAAATCTATCCGTCAGCCTCACTTTAAATATAAACCAATCATACACAGCGTGTTATTTTATTTTCTCTACTGCTTACCTATAAAGTACTGCATTCCACTCTAAAGTTCGATACCGACAATTCACCAGAAATACCTACACGTTTTGAAGATCTTGAAATAAATTACAAAAATAGGATGTGTTACATTCACATGACTTTCTCTACCCTCTATCGGTTAGTCGGTATACAGATTATTCTTACGAAAGTTTATCTTCCTATCCACTTCATTTTAATGAGATAAAGAGAAAAGTGACAGCCAAATATTTAAGAACTGGACGTTATAGGCTGGCCTTAAAATTCCACATAATCAAGAGAAACAATTGAAAATCGACAGGATTTTTCTCTAGCCAATATTATTCTCCATTCTCTCAGAGTTTGCAAGTATGAATGAGAGAATGTGTGTGTGTGTGTGTGTGTGTGTGTGTGTGTGTGATCTAATGATTAAAACCCAAAGTTTGCTAGGAATCCAATACGAGTTAAACCATTGCCTATATGCAATAATATAATCCAAATCCGCCGATAAGACCATTGTAGTTAAAGGCTGGGTATAAATGAAACTTAAAAAAAAATAAACCATTAATAACGGATATATCGGAAATTCATTCATTCATTCATTACCTGTTTACCCTCCTCTAATGTAGGACTCACACCCCCCAGGACTTACAAGCGGGTGCCTGGGGTCAGAGGCCTGTCGAGGAGCAGACACTCATGGATCAGACAGAGCATCCAGGATGGGTGATCAGCCCGATGGATGAAGGAAGTAGATGAAACGAAATGTTGCTGAAATGGATGAAAGGAAAGGTGATGATGGAGCAGTTGGTGGAATGAATGGCGGGGGAAACCGGAGAACCCGGAGAAAACCCGCCCAGACGCCGCTTCGTCCACCACAAATCCCACATGCAGGTCCCTGGGATTGAACGCGGGCCGCCTCGGTGGGAGGCGAGCGGTCTAACCACTCTGCCACGGCACCGCCTATATCGGAAATTGTGTGTTTTAAAAAGACATACGTTTTTTGGTAGTGCGTTTTCATCTATCGCTATCCTTATAATACAAATTTCTTCTGAGTGAAGAAAACTTCACAAGCTATTCCCAGAAAATCCAAGATATATCCAAGATTTTGTCAAGTAAATATCTGTAATACATAGTATTTATTTAAAATCATTAGAGCCATTTTTAGAAAACAAATTGCTAAAAATGTTCCATGTAAAGGGTAGTTTTGCGGAGGGAAATACCTTTGGAAGGTACTGAACTTAAATACCAAGTTTGGTGTTTATCCAACTTTTCGTTTTTGAGTTACGCTTTTCTAAACGTGCTTTTATTTTAAATTCAGGGCGCCTCAAAACACTTCGTGCGAAATCTCGGTATCGGTAGCTTCCCTACGTACTACGTGGTAGAGAAAGTAAAAAGTCTCTTCACAAAAAGGTCTGAACCGAAAACTCAAAAACAAAATGTCGGATACTGATATTTAAGCTCAGTATATTCCGAGAATGCGACACGAAGATTTTCAAGAAAATTCATTCATTGTTTAACCTCATCTTATGTAAGACTAACACCCCCCAGGACTTACAGGCGGGTGCCTGGGGACAGAGGCTCGTCGAGGAGCAGACTCTCTCATGGAGCAGACAGAATGTCCAGGTTTGGGTGATCAGCCCGAGGCCTGGTATGGGATGAAGGAAGTAGATGAAACAAAATGACGGCAAAATGGATGACAGGAAAGATGATGATGGAGCAGTTGGTAGAATGAATGGCGGGGGAAACCGGAGAACCGGAGAAAACCCGCCCAGACGCTTTGTCCACCACAAATACCACATGCGGGTCCCTGGGATTGAACCCCGGCCACCTCGGTGAGAGGCGAGCGGTCTAACCACTCGGCCACGGCGCCGCCGTTCAAGAAAATTCTCCCAAACAATGTTACATAGAACATTTTTCGTAATTTTCCCCAAAACAGCTCTATTGATTTTTATTAAAATAGCATGTGTTTAAAATATTTACATGCCAAACGTCTTGAAACATCTTTTCTGCAAATACCTGCAAAGTTCTACTCATTCTGAACGACTTTTGTATAATTGGTAAACCATAAGAGAAGAAAAACACTTCACAATTAACCCATATACATCCGTTTTGGGCAAGGGCCTCTTTCAAGTGGACTTTGCAATCCCGGTTAGCTATTCCGGGAAAGACCAATCTCGTTTATTCTCCTACTGGCTATATCCATTATTTTCTCTCTCTTTGGTTATCGTGGTGCTTCTGCTACCGAAGGGCTTCCTTAGCTCGTCGGCCCAGCGGGTTCTCTGACCAATCCTGGGGTCCCAAGAAGTCACTCTGTGTGTCCATCTGTCCTTGAATCGTGTATTTTTCCTTATTTCTTGGTTCTGCATTATCTCTCACTGTTACACTCAAGATTTTCCTTTCCATTTTCCTTTGGCACATATCTATCGCATGCCTCTGTGTTTTTGTTAAACGCCACAAAACAAACAAGTCAAACGCTTATGTCACAAAAAAATGTAGATCTCATTAGATCGCAGAGTTTGTGGCATTAACCATTCCAGAGACGTAATTTATCATTGGTATGAATTGTAAAATATTTTATACTTTTTCAACTGAAAAACGTTTTCGATTCCCCCCCCCCATCGTGATCGTACAATGAGAACGGAATTTCAAAGCCATCACATAGCGACACGCTTTTAGAACATTATCTTGCTCTTATTGTTTCTCAGACGTATTGTTGCTACTAAAAGCCCTAGGTTTAGGGAAACCTTTCAAGCATAAAAAAAAAAAAAAACTGATGTGCTGCACTCGCATGACTTTCTTTATTCTTGTACAAACTATTTTTATAAACGTTTATTCCCCATCTATTTCATGTTAATCGAGATAAACATTTGCAGAAATTATCTTATTGCTAATTTTCTTGTAGATGCAAGGGGAACATGGTAGGCTTTAAGCGATAGTCAAATCTTTTAAGAGCTGGTTATGTGGAGCATTCCATTCTTTTTGCTTGTCCAGGACATAAAATAATAATAATAAAAAACGAATAACGATTCCCACTTGAGAAAAAGTATAAGTATTATAAACTTCAAACAAATAAGGAATATCTCGGAAATGGCTTACTCCACAAAAAAATGTATAGGACATAAATTGTGTATTTTAACGAGCTCTACATTTTTTGTGTAGTAAACATTTGTCTATCTCTTACGGTTTTCCAGTTATGCAAAAGCCATTCTGAATGAAGGGGACTTTTGGGGACATTTGCAGAAAATTCAAGATACACATTTAATTTGCCATGGAAATATTTTAAATATTTATTTTAATCAAAATCATTTTGAGAAGATCAAAATTTTCGAAAAACGTTCCATGTAAAGAATAGTCTGGGGTGCGGAGTTTTCTTGAAAATGGTGTCGCATCTTTGAATAATACTGAACCTAAATACCAAGTTTGGTATTTATCCGACTTTTCCGTTTTGGGTATGCTGTTCACAGAAACGCACACTGGCCCTTTTCTAAAAAGGCCTTTTTTTGCATTCAGGGACCTCAAAACACGTGTTACTGGTGATATCTCCATATCCAATTTTTGGGCGGAATGCAATGCTTCCCATACTATGCGTAGTAGAGAAAGTTTTGCCCATTTATTTACGCAGAGCAGGGATCGGCAACAACTAGTACGATACGATCGCCCCTAAGATCGATTATTCTCTTTTATTAAATAAATAGGTTGCCTCAGTGAAATGTTATGCAGCCTAATTTCGCTTGTTTGTAGTTGTGTGGTGAATCCTAGCGCAGAACAACCAAAGCAGCCAAGCTGCAGATAAATGAGGGGTTTAGACTGAAAATATCGGCTTTATTAAAGCCTGTGCTAGTATAAGCCACCTAACTTACTGCACTGCCCGTTCAACAGGCTGTATATCATGATTAAGCTCACCACCCTCTGCTGTACATTTAAATTTTCATAGATTCAAGCATTTTCAAATCTGAAGTGCCCACGCTTTTGCTTTTCACGAGCTTTTGGCTAACGCCAAACGGCATTTTCAACATATGGGTTTAACTTCTTAACTGGGATTCCAATCCGGAACAGGCATGTCAAGTTGCCCGGCTAAAGCTTTCTCAAGCCTTAGGATTCAGTAGACCTTGTCGAGTTCATTTATACAGTGGCTTTGTTTGGACTCGTGGCCGGATAACAGGAATTTTCTTGGCACCGGGAACCACGCTGTTTTCCGGCATAGTCGGGTATTCATAGCCCCTAATTCAAGTCCCATAAATGTCTCATGTAAACGATAACTACATTAACCAGATACCTTAGTCGTAGATGTTGGAAATGATGTCCTTGTGCCACCACACATCTCGCACCTTTCAAGAAAATTTGCATTAATACTTAATTGTTGAAGGCCATATAAATAAAACCATGCTTCGCCGTGAAAAAAAATTAAACCCGAGTCAATACAGCGATCATTAGTATTATCCAACACGCAATTGCAGAAATTAACACTACTCACGTTATGGCTGGTTGTAATTCCTGAACTACAATTTATTATCTTATATGATTTTAATTTTAAAAGTTTTGTGGCACTCCAAGAGATTTGCGAAATTCCTGATTCCTGTGCAGGCTTTCTTAGAGATTTCTTTGGGCTTCGTTCTAACTTTTCTCCGATGTTATCGAGTTTTTACTTTGTAACTACACGGTGATTTAATCCAGTTTCCATAAATGTTCACAAAATTACGAACCGTTTCTCCGCGAGGCGCACGAACAGCAGGGAATCTGTTTATAAATCATCGTCTCACTTCTCTACAAGAGTTTGTTGTCATATAGGAATCATACATGAAGATTCTGCGCGTTGAATTATACAGATACGTGGCATTATAAAAGTACTAACACACTATAACACTGAAACACTGGTATCAAGCGTACAGACTTCACTTTAACTGAACCGGCGCATGGAGATGAGGGAAAGTGGAGAGGAAACAGAACCGGTCTGAAAGAGCGCAGTGCAAGGCAAGTAATTCCCCATAATACGGCCATGCGTCCAAATGAGGGCACTGTTTATGCCATCTCGTTTCTAAAGAGACGACGAATGAAATGGTTTAATGCATATTCATACGTGTCCCGGTCAAGACAGACAAGAGTTACTGACGTTTGTGCTTTCAGATAAAGGCAAACCCCGGGAAAAAGCTTACCTAGGCAACTCATGCTAATCGAGATTCAAATTGGATCCCTAACGCTGATGCTTCATCCATTACATCACGGAGCTGGACCGAAATCACCCACACCGTAAACCGATGGAATGCTCAAACAAAAATTGACTTTCTTTAGAAAAAGTTGATTTCTGATTACAAAACAAACCAACTTTGCTCAATGTCTTCCAGATGATAATTACACCGAACGAATTTAGAATTCCAACACATGAATTCGTTTCCAAGGAAACCCCTATCTAGCACTATAAATTTGATGGTTATAATAACATACAATGCACCTACACTAGGACGGGAATTAAAATGGACTCAAAGCCTCCTAAATTATAGTATCTTACTACGCCGTCGTATTAGTTATATCTGGCTGTTGAATGTAGCATTACCTTACCAGAAATCCGAGCTGAGAATGGGTAGGTTCATTCGAATTGTATTAATAATCCATTCAAAATAATACCCATTATTCAAAAAGACTATAATGGTAGTAATTAAACTGGGTAATAATTTTCATACGAGCGAATTAATTAACATTATAGTCAAGTTGCAGACTGCTTTTAGTCATTCACATTATAATTTCAAAGCTGAGTTTTACAAAAAGATCCTACCTTGTTAATTGTTTGTAATTAAATGCTGATCGGATGGCAGTACCGATGGCAGGACCTTGAGCGTGTTTGCGAACAGTGCAACAGATAACACTATTGAGTTCACGCCACATTTATTGATTTTTGCAGGTATTGTGAAAGCATCACATATTGAAGCAAAAGAAGCAATATTGAAGCAATTTATTAGCATATTAATTTACAATGAACAGAATTTATTTTATTTAAATACACATATTTCATTGCTTATCTGGGGAATGGAACCCAGTGGACTGCTGCTTTGAAGATGTTAAAAGATATAGGCGATAGGGGAGCTACGCGTGCCACCGAGTAATGCCGGGATAACGATGAATTTTATTTAACAGAAAGTTAAGAAATGCTGCTAAATTAAAGGTCTAATTAGGATGCACTTAACGGGAGTGACTCTTGGTTGGAAGTTCTTTTATTTCTTCATGCTACGGCTTCAGCCGTTTGTTTCTAATTACCATGTGGCATCAAACTTGACGTAACGGAAGGAAAAGTTTGACACCCATAAACTCTAAGTTATGTCACGTTAGGTCAAACATAAGTAGCTCAATATAATGTGTTAGATTTTCACGTTAAGTCGCTGAAATTTTGTGGATGGCATAACAGTTCAGCTACGTCACATGCAATCAGCGTATTGTAGTGTGTCGACCAAAACAAATAGTATGCAATGCATTGCAATTCGTAACAGAATCTCGGAAATAGAAGGCACTGGGCTTTGTCTCGTCTTTTAAAAATATTCATGGATTCTGTAATAATGCACTTCCCACGCTCATATCGCCCCCTTAAGTGTTCCTCGCATACAAAGTGGAATGTTCTAGAAATGGAGGCTACTAGAACATGCCGAAAGGAATGTTCTGGAACAGAGAAGCGGCACACAATGCGCTATTGTACCGGGCCAAGAGGCGCCTACCGGCGGCCCGCACGTAGCTTCGCGCTGTCACACTATTGAGCAATGTTTCACAGAGATCCCCAATTACTGAATTTTCTCTAGTTTCTCTCATTTCTATATTCTCATACCTTGTTTTACTCGTCGTTTCATACAGTTTTACTATTTCATTCAAAAGCCTTAACTTTCACCCGACATGAAAAGACTGAGGAACATCTGTCCCAGGTGCACAGGTTGTTACGTTAGATTGCTGTCGCTTTGATGCCCGAACAGTGTTTAACAGGTGTGGGAGGACATAGTGAAGAGCCTTGTCCCGGTAGCATCAGAGGTACACAAATCTCGGCCAGTCTGCGTGGAGAGCAGGCGGGCAATCCGATTGCACTATAATTCGTTTGGGCAGGCTATGGGCTCCTTAGCTTGCTTGCCTACATTTACCTTCTCTACAACATACACAGTAGGTATTGCACTTCACCCAAAAATTCGATATGGATATTTCACCGGAAAAACATGTTTTGAGCCCTCTTGAACCCAAATAAGGTTTTTTTTTAAGAGATCCGCGTGTGTGTGTCTGTGAAAACCATAACTCAAAAATCCCCCCCACAGACTACCCTTTGCATGGTACATTTTTTCTAATTTTTTTCATTTCTAAAAATGGCTCTAACGATCTGGATTAAAAAAAACACACATTAAATATATTTAAGGCAAATAAAACGCATAACTTGAATTTTCTGGGGATAGCCTATAAAGTCCCCTTCATTCGGAGGGAGTTTTACATAATCTTGTATAACTTTTAAACATTACGTGATAGACAAAAATACACTACACATACATAAAAAAGGCAGACATCTTTAATAAGGTTTACTCACTTTATTAAACAAAAAACTTTTCTGTGGCATAAGCCATTCCCAGGATATGTTACTAATGGTTCGAATTGTTCGATACTTTGTCAAGTCCTGTCAACATTCAATTGTTTCTCGCGATGTCATGAAAAGCGTATGGAATTTTGAAGCCGGCATGTATCATTCGGTCAAAAATATTTTACTATCGCTATTCCATTTGTATCTATAAGAAATGTGCAATCAGCTATTTCCGAAAAGGTTTATCTTGATTAAAATGAGGTAGATAAGAAATAGTAGGATACTATGCAACAAAACTATAATGGTATTTTCATACGAGCGTCTTAAGTACCATTATAGTCAAGTTGCATAGGACTGTTTTGGTCGACCACACTACAATTTCAAAACGAGTTTTTACAAAAACATATTACATTTTAATTAATTATGTGTAGTTAAATACCAGCAGGACGTGGCCATCTGTTACACTACTCGCGAGTAGTGCAACAGATACCAGTACTATTTAGTCCATGCCGTATTTATTGAATTTTTGCGGGTAACGTGAAAACAACACATATTACAGCAACGGAAAATGAACTCAATTTATTAGAACATTATTTATTTGGGGAATGGATCCCAGTGGACAGCCGTTTAGAAGGTGTTAAAAGGCAGGGAGAAGTGCGCGTGCAGCCGAATAAGATCATAATGAGTCGCTGAAGCATAATATGTGGAATTATAGTTCAGTTACGTCACATGTAAACAGCATATTATAGTGCTGTCGACCAGAAATAAACTTTCGTACAGAGTAGAGAAAGTCATGTGAATGTAACACAGGTATTATTATTATTATTATTATTATTATTATTATTATTATTCCCCGCCTTTAACTGCAATGGTCATATCGCCGGCTCTTGGCTTTCTGACGTCTCCTTGGGTTTTATACTTTAGAGCACACATGCATTCACATTCTCATTCATACTCTTGAAGGATTAGGGAATAATCTTCGCTAGATAAAAGTTCCTACCCCACCCGGGAATCGAACCCTGGGCCACTCGCACAGCAGACAGGTACTCTACCGACTGAGCTATGGAGCTAGCCCTGGTTTACATTGTTCAATACCTTTGTCACTTTTAAAGTTCTGTCGCTGTTCATTTATTTCTTGCAATGTTATGTACAGAATACGGAATTTCAAGGCCAGTATATTGCAACATCCGACCACCGATTCTGTTTCCGTAGTCACCCTGCACCTATAACGGAATGTGCAATGCAACTATTTCTGTAAAGGTTTATCTAAATTAACATGATGTGCATAGAAAAACAATCTGATGTGTTGCAGTCACATGACTTTCTCTACTCTTGTACAAACTATTTTTACCAACGTTTACTCTCCATCTACCTCATGTTAATCGAGATTAACATTTGCAGCAGAAACTAATTGCTAACTTTCTTGTAGGTGCAAGGGGAATATGGTAGACTTTAAGCGATAGTCAAATCTTTTAAGACCTGGTTGCTATGCATGGAATTCCTATTTGAGAAAAAGTATAAGTATTGTAAAATTCAAACAAATAACAAGGAATATCTCGGAAATGGTACACTCCACAAAAAAGTGACAAATTGTGTATTTTAACGCGATCTACACTTTTTGTGTAGTAAAATTTTGTCTATGTCTTATAGTTTACCAGTTATACGAAAGTCATTCAGAGTGAAGACTTTTGGGGACATTCCCAGAAGATTCAAGATATACATTTAATTTGCCATGAAAATATATTATACATATAATATTTTAATAAAAATATTAGCCGTTTTTGAAAAGGGTAGTCTGAGGTGGGGGGATTATCTTACATATCTTTGTGTCGCATCCTTGGAAGATACTAAACTCAAATACCAAGTTTGGTATTTGTCGGCTTTTCGTTTTAGACTTATGTTGCACACACACACACACACACACACACAGATGTTTCCAAAAATGCTTTATTTGGATTCAGGGCAGTTCAAAACATGTATTTCTGGTAAAATCTCGGTATCGAATACTTCCCCTATTTATGTACATAGTAGAGAAAGTGACATGGGTTCACAAGAATAGTTTGCAGAGGTTATACAGAAATAAACGAAAGTGGATTCAGCAAGTCATGTGAATGCAACACAGAACAACAATTTAATAATGCAACAACAGGGAGCTTTTGACTGCGTAGCAAAAGAACTTAAACTGAGCAGAATAATCAAGTAAACAAACTCCAAGCACACTCTGTGCGTGCTGCCAAGAACCTAAGGCAATATGCAAAGAATAAAGAGGATCGAAATATGAACATTTAAACAACTTAGTCTCAAGCACAGACTTATTATTAGCCTAATGATTACACTTCAGTCTCGAATTACATACAGTTGCATTCAGTGGCGGCTTCGGCAAGTGAGCTGAGATTTTTAAGTTCGTAGGAGCCTCACTTTAAAAAATCAGATGTTACATTCGCATGACTTTCCCTATGTTCTATCGTTCTATGCTATTATTGATAAGTATACAAATTATTCTTAAGAAAGTTTATTTTCCTATCTAATTAACCTTAATAGAGATAACCCTTTCCGTAAATAGCTGCATTACACATTTCGTTATAAATACAAACAGAAAACGAAATGTTTTAGGACTGGAGGCCATAAGCTGGTATTAAAATTCTATACTCTTTCCATGTCATCGCGAGAAACAACTGAAAATTGACAAGACGAAAAGAATGGTTAAGTATAGAACAATTCAAACCATTAGTAACGAATATCTTGAAAATGGTTTATGCCACAAAAAAGTTATTTGAAATAAGGTGTGTTTTAAAGAGATTACTTTGTGTGTGTGTGTGTGTGTGTGTGTGTGTGTGTGTGTGTGTGTGTGTGTGTGTGTGTGTAGTACGTTCTCGTCTATCGCTTAACATTTACCAGCTATACAAGCTTATGCAAAGTTCCTTGGGAATGAACTGGTCTTCAAGAGGCTCCTAGAGAATTCAAGATACACATTTTATTTGTCATGTAAATATCTATAATATGTGGTATTTTAATCAAAATCGTTAGAGCCATTTTTTTGGAAATAAGCAATTTCGAAAAATGTTCCATGTAAAGGGTGATTGTGGTGGGGAGATTTTCTTGAAAATGTTGTCGCATCTTTAAAAGACGTTAAACATAAATACCAAATTTGATTTTTATCAGACTTTTTGTTTTTTCAGTTATTCTGATCTCACATACATACACACGCGCGCGCTAACTGCTTTCTAATTTGTTTTTATTCAAGGGGCCTCAAAACACTTCCGGTGAAATCTCGGTATCGAATTTTTTGGGTGGAATGCAATACCTTTTCTACTTACTGTGTACAGTCGGGTGCAGAAAAATGTGTCCATGCTTTTGGTTACTTTTGGTGTTTTCTATTCTTGAATGTTGGCAGAATCTCATTTGTGCTCCGCATTCGTCTTAGGTAAGCCATCCACTAATTGGTTTTATAGCTGAAGTCCGATACGCTAGCGCTACCCTATGATGAAAGGACAGGCCTAGCTGGGCGATGAAAGAGGTGGAGAATCGATATAATATATATATAATATATATATATATATCACCTGAATGGTTGAAACAATATGCCTTCGAAAGACTGCCCACATAGCCCCTGAATGAGTCCGGCTCTTATTGGTTCGGCATTCAAGCATTAAGCTCTGTAACCGAATAAGGGATGGAAGGTGCGGCAGAGGCGAGTTAATTATAGATTGCCAACTTAAACCGCGGTCCCTCATATGGCACTTTTTTTTATTTTTATTTTTTTTTTTACATTCTCTACTACGTATAGTAAGTAAGGTAAGTATTGTGTTCCACCCAAAAATTCGATACCGAGATTTCACCGGAAATACATTTTTGGAAACATGTCCGTGTGTGCCTGTGTGCATAACTCTGAAACGAACAGTCGGATAAACACCAAACTTGGTATTTAGGTTCAGTATCTTCCTGAGATGCAACGCGAAGGCTTTCAAGAAAATCCCCCCACCCCAGATTACCCTTTACATGGAACATTTTTCGAAAATTTTAATTTTCTCAAAAATGGCTCTAACGATTTTGATTAAAATATATGTTTAAAATATTTTCATGACAAATGAAATGTATATCTTGAATTTTCTGGGAATGTCTCCAAAATTCTTCATTGTGAACGACTTTTGCATAACTGGTAAAACATAAGAGATAGACAAAATTTTACTACACAAAAAATGTAGATCGCGTTAAAATACATAATTTATGTCATATACATATTTTTTGTTGAGTGAACCATTTTCGAGATATTGCTTGTTATTCACTTATATTTGTCCAATACTGTTTCTCGTATGGAAATTCGTTATTCATTTTTTTTTGTCCTGGTAATGCAAAGTTAATGGAATACTCCACATAGTAACCAGCTCTTAAAAGATTTGACTATCCCTTAAAGCCTACCATATTCCCCTTGCATCTACAGGAAAATTAGTAATAAGATTAACATCTCGATATCTCGATTAACATGAAGCATATGGAGAATAAGCGTTTGTAAAAATAGTTTGTACAAGGGTAGAGAAAGTCATGTAACACATCAGGTGTCTTTTTTTTGCACCCGAACTGTACGTGGTAAAGAAGAAAACAAGTATATTAAAATAGAAAAACTAGAGTTCTTTACTGCTTTCCCCATTCCGTTCCGCCATTAGCTGAAAAGAGTCTCATTCTCAAAATAAATTGGGTAATCGCCATTTTTCAACTCCTTTTGTCGGGTTTTCATTTGTCAGTACATTCGCATGTTCAGAATGTTGCGCAAGATCTACTTTTCAGTGTACACCGATGAAATGTTGTACACATCTTCATAAATAGCAAGAAATCAAAATGAGGTGAATTTACTTGCTTACTTTGATGTCATTAAGCAATAATACTCAATAGAGTAAACTTTAAGCAAAATATTGAAGTCTCATTTGAAATTTATTTTCTGATAAACTTGCAGGATAATTAAAAATCATAACTATAATTATATACATTGCATTGTGTGGAGCAATTTTTCAAATCAATGATAAAAGATAACATAAATGAATATCTCGGGAACTAATTTAAAAACATGATTGATGATGTGCATATTATACCCTAAACCCCGATTGCTGTATTAAAATTTCAAATGAATCGAATTGAAAATTTAGGTGTTAGAAATTTCAAACGGATAGGTACCCTTCAAGCTGTTGAAGAATGTCAGGCCAAAGCTCGGCTCTCTCAGGTCCTGGGGACGAGTAATGCTGACAAAATGAAAACACCACTGCGGCAATACATACATACACGCCCCAGTTTCCACGACACGACCACTCCGTAGAGAGCAAGCAAATAAACAAGCCAACCACCCATCCAGAGAAAGTTGTGGACATTCAGCTTTATCAACAGAAGGGAAGTTAAAGCTACGTCCAACCCAGAAAAGAAGACTTCTGCCATAACGCTTTTCTTCTTTTGCATTAGAACAACTAATTAGGATTTCTGGAAGCAGAAAAATGTTTCCTCACAGCCTACCGTGTTCCGATAGTGCATCGGCCATGTCTTATCGTTTTGATTTCCACATAGCTTACCGAGTTCTGACAGTGCATCAACTATGTTCCTAAATTGTCTTATTGTTTTGATATACACATAGGCTACCCTGTTCCAACAGTGCACCGACCATGTGCCTACCATATCTTATCGTTTTGATTTACACTTGACATAACCTACCGTGTTCCAACGGTGCACCGATCATGTTCCTACCATATCTTATCGTTTTGATTTCCACATAACCGACCGTGTTCCTGTCGTCTCCGATCGTTTTGATTTCCACATAATCTTCCGTGTTACGACTGTACACCGACCATGTTCCTGTCGTCTCTTAAACGTTTTGATTTCCACATAACCTACCGTGTTACGACTATACACCGACCATGTTCCTGTCGTCTCTTAAAAGTTTTGATTTCCACATAACCTACCGTGTTACGACTGCACACCGACCATGTTCCTGTCGTCTCTGATCGTTTTGATTTCCACATAACCTACCGTGTTACGACTGTACACCGACCATGTTCCTGTCGTCTCTGATCGTTTTGATTTCCACATAACCTACCGTGTTACGACTGTACACCGACCATGTTCCTGTCGTCTCTGATCGTTTTGATTTCCACATAACCTACCGTGTTCTGACTGTACACCGACCATGTTCCTGTCGTCTCTGATCGTTTTGATTTCCACATAACCTACCGTGTTCTGACTGTACACCGACCATGTTCCTGTCGTCTCTGATCGTTTTGATTTCCACATAACCTACCGTGTTACGACTGTACACCGACCATGTTCCTGTCGTCTCTGAACGTTTTGATTTCCACATAACCTACCGTGTTACGACTGTACACCGACCATGTTCCTGTCGTCTCTGATCGTTTTGATTTCCACATAGCCTACCGTGTTGGGACTATACACCGACGTGTTCCTGTCCTCTCTGATCATTTTGATTTCCACATAGCCTACCGTGTTGGGACTATACACCGACCGTGTTCCTGTCGTCTCTGATCGTTTTGATTTCCACATAGCCTACCGTGTTACGACTGTACACCGACTGTGTTCCTGTCGTCTCTGATCGTTTTGATTTCCACATAGTCTACTGTGCGCAGCTATTGCTTGATTCAATTCTCAGACGGAGCCTGAACTGAAGTTCTGGAAGGAAGCAATTGTGCAGGAAACTTCAGGGTGAATTCTTCACGAACGCGACGAGGCGATTCGTATTCAAATAACACTTACATACGAATATACGTTCTGGAGATAACTGCCTTCCCATCTTCGCAAATGAATATGGACTATTGACGCTAATGACCACAAGGACAGAAGGCCTGTCGTAGTTGTTGGTTATGGGGAAGCCAACTGGCATTGGGCTCTGACGCACAACACCGTGTGAGCGGTCAAATTTTGTACCGGAGCTCAGAAGATAGAGGGCTATCATCGTAACTTCCTTCAGACTCAAGAAATTAAGGCTTGGCGGACAGTAACAAAAATCAAAAGGAGTAGAGAATGGTTTTAGGCGCCTCAGTTGTAAGTTAAACTTCAGTGTAATACTGCTGCTCAGTTGAGTGACAGGCTATGTTCTAGCGTGTATAAAGTTGCGATGGCAAATTATCACAAACGCGGAATATTCCGACTCCGACTGGCTGCTGGCAAGCTAAGCTTTAGCTTGAGTGAATTTGCTGCGTACCCATCCTCAATAGGGCTTTATCGCAGGATGTCTATTTAAAAGTAATGATAGTTTAGGATGACGGTTTTTGTTTTTAGATTGAAGAGAAAGAAAGGAGGTAGCATATAGCTCCTCGAAAGATGCCTGTTAGGATGCAGCGACCCTTCTGCACCCTGGTGTATGTGAGATGGTTTTTAAATTTATTTGCTTTGGTTGGGGTCAATTTTGAGACCAATCATCTCTTGGATTGGATTACAATGGAGGTCAGCTTTTGCTGCTGTTGGTGTTTCTCCTCGGTTATCCGATGTGTCCACATATCATGCGGGGAACCCGAAGACGGCGAGTTTTAGGGTTGTAATCCCCAAGAGATGTGGCCAGGATGCTCTGATGATTTGGTAAACTGGCGTAGAATTTTGTAGCCCGGCGCCTAATTTCATCTTCCACACATGGAAGAGATGAGGCTTCATGCAGTAGTCTCACGGGGAAGGCCGATGGACCGAAGTCCCCTATTCTGCGCCCGTTGTAGCCATAGCGGCTAGCTGTCTGCGGCCATGCCCGACCTCGCTGGCATACAGCATAAGGGGGATTATCAGCGCTCGAAAGAGATGTAGCTTTAAGCGAACAGGCCTCCCAGATCTCAGCATCGGGTACAAGGAGGCAATTGCCCCCTGCGCCCGGGCCGAGACATCATGGATGTGCTCGCGAAAAGTTACACCCTTGTCCAACTTTACCCCCAGGTAGCTAATAGAATTTCTCCATTCAATCCTTCGACCTCCGAATTGAAATGTGGGGCAGTCTGCCGGGATGTGGCGCTTAATAAGCAACATGGCGTGGCTCTTGTCCGCGTTGACTACATGCGCCAACGCCGGTACCACTGCTGGATGAGGCGGAGGTGTGTCTGTTTCACACTACACGCCTTCGCATGTTAACTGGCACCACACAATGACGTAATTTGCATAACCAAACAACAGCAAAACAAACATTTCATTATAAAACACACACAGACCTTATTCTAAAAGTGTTTTTTTTAATACGGGGGACCTCAAAGCATGTATTTCCGGTGGAGAATTTTTGGGTGGAATGCAATTACTTCTCTACCTACTATGTACGTGGTAAAGAAAGTAAAAATACTATCTCGAAAAAAAAACAGATTATGCAACTACTAAGGCAGTGATATTTCCTTACAGGTACCGGACTAGTAACTAAACTCATCGCTTTCACAAGAACTCGTCTAGGTCCACTGGTAGAGACTAGGAAAATATTCCAAAATATTGTCCTTTAACTCGCGCTTCTACCGCCGCCCTTAATTACCAAAGATAAGCTCACAGCAGCACTTCTATTCAAGTGCTGCTAGTATCCTGTTCATTCCCCGAAGCATTTGTGGCCGGCGAATACTTTCAATACAGTATTGTCACAACCAAGCCATTGATTTGTACCTTTTTTCAGCACTGTTGCCCTGAGATAAAAAATTGCATACAGTGAAACCCAGTGATCGATGAGGGCAATTTTCGGAGCTTATTACTCTGTCGTCAAACACAGTGCTTAACACTTGCATACTCCCATTTGTTGTGCGAATAGAGGCAGGATATTGCTGAAATTGTTCATTTTACTCTTCTGCCATAGGCAAGTGGAGGAAGGAAAAAAAAAAGAGATTCAATTTGCTGTTCCAAAAGAATTAACGGTTACCAACACGAACGTAGATTTTTCATTTACTGTCCACCAACCTACAGAATTTCATTAACGCTGTTAGAGGGTTTCTGAAAAAAAAAGTTTATATCTATACAGTGGGGCAGTATTTTTAACACTTAAATGATATCAGTCTAATTATATAATATAAAATATAACAGCCCACCTTAAACCAATAGGTGTATAATATAATATATAAAGTGTATGTAGCAGTCATTGCATTATGTTTATATTATTATGTACATGTATAATAATGTTATGTGAATGTATTATATAATTTAACAATGTGGGAGCTGTGAGAATAAAAGCAGTTGCTAATAAAGTTGCTAACAATGAGGTATCCTTGAGATAATAATAAATTAAAAAGTTTAATAATGCTACTAATAATTCTAGCCAATCAAAAAAATAGAAAAGCTTTAAGTTAAATAAAAGTATTCTATTGGATTATTCTATATCTGATTAGCCAATCAGAGACTTGAAATAGAGTAAATATACAGGTCCAGGCGGCAGACGCTACAAGGAAGCGTTCCCGAGCAGTTCGATTTTATACGAATTCAGTGTGAGACAAAAATTCATTACGGCGAGAATAATATAAAGTTTAGGTGTTAAAAAGTAATTAACAATAATCTCGCAGCTCTATAGTATGATATATCAATGAAGTGTTATTTAATCGTGTGAATTATTATTAAAAAAGAGAAGTATAATTATAATTTGTCTAAGCCTTGTTCTTTAGCCGTACTACCCCTGCTAAGAGCTCCGTGTTTCTGCAAATTACTACTGACGCAGCCGAGGCATGCATATACAATATTTAAATAAGCATTAAAAATACAAAGTTCATTTTTAAACGTGGGGGCGAAGGCCACCGGAAAAGTGAACGTGGGGCGAAGGCCACAGGAAAATTTGTTTCGTGCGTGAGTGGTCTAAACAACTTCAAGTTTGGCTCTCCAACGTAACGCCTCAGCGTTAGAGAACTCAACCAACAAACTTTCAGGATTTACAAAGGATACATTTCGATATAGGACACTTAATGGCCTTGGAGTTCATTGTTGTTTGCAATAGATCGATATCAATAAGGAGCCAGTATACCACTGATAAAACTTCCTTGAGTTTCTCTTGCAGGTAATCGTAACCAGGCTATGTTCAATTACATGTGAATACCTCCGTAACATCTACTTAAATTTTTGCAATAAGCGCGAGAAATTAAAAACGGGCTCACCTCAAACGTACGCCCTTCATCTATTTGGAAAATAACATAAAAAAAATCTGAGGTGATACATTCACATTTCTCTACCCTCTATCATTTATTAATGTATATACAGACTACTGTTACTAAAGGATATTTTTACTTTCCCTACTACGTATAGTAAGTAGGGGAAGTATTGTATTCCACTCAAAAATTTGATATCGATATTTCACCGGAAATATATGTTTTGAGATCCCCTGAATCCAAAAATAGCATTTTTGGAAACATGTCCGTGTGTGTGTCTGTCTGTGAACAGCATAACTCAGAAACGAACAGTCGGATAAACACCAAACTTGGTATTTAGGTTCAATCTTCCAGAGATGCAACACGGAGGTTTTCAAGAAAATCCCCCCACCCCAGATTACCCTTTACATGGAACATTTTTCGAAAATTTTAATTTTCTCAAAAATGGCTAACGATTTTGATTAAAATATCATATGTTTAAGATATTTTCATGACAAATAAAATGTATATCTTGATTTTCTGGGAATGTCACAAAAAGTATTCTTCATTGTGAACGACTTTTGCATAACTGGTAAACCATAAGAAATACGCAACATTTTGCTACACCAAAAATGTAGATCGCGTTAAAATACACAATTTATGTCATATACATTTTTTTTGTTGAGTGAACCATTTTCGAGATATTGCTTGTTATTTCCTTAAATTTTTCAATACTTATTTTCTCAAATGGGAATTCGTTTTTCATTTTTTTGTTTTGTTTTGTATATGCAAAGAGTATTAATCTGTGGCAAAGGGAATGGTGCTGCACTTAGCAACCAGCTATTAAGAGATATGTATGTGCTTAAAGGCTACTGTATTTCTATATTGCTCTTGTAAATATATATTCCCCTTACATCTACAAGAAAATTAGCAATAAGATAGAGTCTGCAAATGTTTATCTCGATTAACATGAAGTAGATGGAGAATAAGCGTTTGTAAAAATAGTTTGTACAAGAGTAGAGAAAGTCATGTGAGTGTACTACATCAGATTTTTTATACCTACTAAGAAACTCTTGCAGCAACAGCTACATTTTATTATAGATACAAAGGGAACAGTGATAGTCAAATGTTTAAGACGCTATATGCTGGCCTTAAAATTCCATATTATTTCCATGCAACTAAATGTTGGCAGGATTTTAAAAGAATACCTAGTTTTTGAACAATTCGAACCATAAATAACAGATACCTCGGATATGGCTGATGCCACAAAAATTATTTGAAATAAATTGTGTTTTACAGACATTACGTTTTCGTCTATCGCTTAACGTTTACCAGTTATACAAGATTATACAAAATTCCTTCCGAATGAAGAGAACTTAAAAGGCTATTCCCAGTAAATTCAAGATATACACTTTGTCATGAAAATATCTTTCATATATGCTATTTAAAAAATCGTTAGCCATTTTTTAGAAAACAATTTTTTTTTCCAAAAAATGAACCATGTAAAGGCTAGTTTGGTGTAGGAGGTTTTCTTGAAAACCTTTATGTCGCATCTTTACAAGTTACTGAACTTAAATACAGTTTGCTGCTAATCCTACGTTTCGTTTTTAAGTTATGCCGTTCGCACGCGCGCACACGCACACACACACGAACCTTTTAAAAAATGCATTTATTTATATTCAGGGGGCCTCAAAACACGTATTTCGATGAAATCTCGATATCGATTTTTGGGTGGAATGCAATCCTTCTCTGCCTACTAAGTATACGTGGTGGAGAAATTAAAAAGAAAAAGTACGCTTGTATGGAGTTTGAAACCAGCACCACTGGATTGACACTGGGCACGCTAATGACTACACTATTACTATGGCTAACTGTTGTTTCTCTCTCTGATAATTGCGATTCTCAATGCGAAAGTGGGGATATCAATGGTCTTTGCTGACGGAGCATCTATCAATGGAGTATCAATGGTTAGGTATTTTCGTTCTTGTGGAACAGAAATAAACTGTAATAGAGTGGAAATCAGAAACGCATTCGTATTAAGCCTACTTATTTGTAATTATAAGTACGAAATTTCAAATGAAAAATCATTATGTTACTTCAGAGTTTGTTGTTACAGACCATGTGTCCTATATCAACCTTGTGTAATTGCTGAAACGTTGTCAGTTGAATTCTGTAACACCTTGCATATAGTCATTGTTGTTTTTTAAGCGAGTGTCAGCTCTAATTAGAAGCACATAACATACTACATGCGTGGAGAAGTTGCCTAGCAAGCACGGCGTTCAGTCCGAAGAATACTAATACGGTAACGATATTAAATCATAAAACAGAGCAAATAACGTGTTTCGCAATGTCACAAGCAAAAACGTAAAATAAAATAAACTAAACAATTAAACTTGTTATTTTTTGTCTTGCATAATCCTACCAACGCCCAAATCAGATAATGTTTTTGTTTATTTTCGCGGAAGGGAGCCGCAACATCCGTTACTGGCCAGTTTATGTTACCTTACACTAACGATAAGTACCCCGCTTCAAGCTTTCACGGACCTTCGATATCGAACGCCGTGGTTGCTAGGCAACTTCTCCGACACACGAGTTATACGCCTCTACAGAAGCACCAGGGGGATTGAATTCCAGGTCATAAAGCATGTTATGGCGATTATACGTATTGTGAAACTAAACAGCTACAAAAAACAGCGACTCTTGGGCAAAAAAGGCGATATACCTCGCACGCGTGTGTACTGGTTGGAAAATGTGTTTTTTCTTCTTTTTCATTCTTTCTTTCTTTCCTTTTTAGTGTACATTAAAACTGGAGTACAGTTCTTTTCGGAGTTCCGAATGTCTAATTGCTTCTAAATGTGCAAGGAATCCTCATTGTAAACGATTTTTTCTTTTCTTTCTTTCCGAAGTAAATGAACCTAATGCTGTAAATTACAGTTGAGTCTAGAGTTATACTTGACCAACTGAGCAGTGGCCTTGAATTGAGCGATGGTTGCCGCACCCAGATCTAAATTCGTTCTTCAATTCACAGCAAATGGTGAGTGTGTGCATTCATTGAATTCTGGCAGTTGAATTTCACGAAGTTTGCCGCTCGTTAAGAATAACACTACGTTTTTAGTTGGTTGTGAGACATTTATTGTTGTTTAATACACCATAATAGTGTATCTTTTGTGACAGTATCTCCTACATCTGGATGTTGTGGTGGTTTTTAATGCCCGTTGCTTCCGGCTTACCTTGCTGCATCCTCCGTGTTGGCTCCAGATGCTCGAAGTATGCTGGTTCTCTGCATTTTTGTTTATCCTCGGCTAGCTGAAGTAATTTCTAGACTATGTGAGAACATGGACTTTTCCTTGGTAAAGGAAACGTAGATCTTGGGTGTGGTAAAGGAGAGAAAATAGACGTGCTTTAGTTACTAAAAGACGACACTGCAGTTTCTTTTATTTAGCTACTTCTGGTGGTACACAACACTGATATTGTCGCCGTTAAAACATTGTCAACTGCTGTTGAAACACGGCGCGGATATGACGCGAAGTTTATATATACTTATTATATCTCTTTACGCGTAGCGATTCTTATGTGTGTTGCGAAAACTGTCTTAATTCACTTTTGGCGCGATATCTCTCAAATATCCTGCAGCATCTCTCCCTGCCTGTAGTTTAGCAAATGACCAAATGACCCCGAATTGTTCCTAGCAGATCCATTTATAGTCGCAGGCTTCTGGGGCTGCTTCCTTTCCTATTGGTCCATTTTAGCGCCACTCAACGCGTCTCACTATTTCATATAAACTTACGGGGATCTCATTGGTCCAAGTTTAACATAAATCGCGGCTTTTCCTAAATTTACCGTTAAGCTTGTCTCTCTCACTTGGTCACGGCGAATTATCGCATAAAGGAACAAAAGCACTACGCCTCGCTGTATGAACAATGCCCCTGCTACCATAGAGACTAGACTTTCTGCCTTCGAAGACACTCTTCCTGCAGCTAAGACATTTCGTCGTGGACAGTATTTTAACACAGCGCTTAAATTATTTACATTAAACAATTTATAACTCCTCTAATATTAGTAACCTAAATACAGACATATCGTTAAATCACCCTTCTTAAACTATACAAGCAGTAAAAGAAAAATATATGTACATAGCATGATTTAACATCAATAAAATTAATTAATCAAATTATCAATAATTACATATCTCGGGCTTGGCCTAGAGTTGCCGTTTCACTTTTCTGCACGATTCCGGATTTCTGAACTTCCTGTGAAATTTTATTTAAATGGGAACCCATAAAACTTTTTACAGGATAAATGTTAATTGCTTTATATTTATATTTCTAAATGTTATCCAATCTATTTTGTTGTTTCTTAAGAGCTTTAGGCTGGCGTATTTTGACATACCTAAACGCAGTGAGAGGTCCCTTGTCTCTCTTTAGTGTAACACTTTGATTAGAGCTGTTCTTGCCTTTTTACTTTCTCTACTACGTATAGTAAGTCGGGGAAGTATTGTATTCCACCCAAAAATTCGATACCGAGATTTCACCGGAAATACATGTTTTGAGACCCCCTGAATCAAAAAACATTTTTGGAAACATGTCCGTGTGTGTGTCTGTGTGTCTGTCTGTGAACAGCATAACTCAGAAACGAACAGTCGGATAAACACCAAACTTGGTATTTAGGTTCAGTATCTTCCACAGATGCGACACGAAGGTTTTCAAGAAAATCCCCCCACTCCAGATTACCCTTTACATGCAACATTTTTCGAAAATTTTAATTTTCTCAAAAATAGCTCTAACGATTTTGATTAAAATATCATATGTTTAAGATATTTTCATGACAAATAAAATGTATATCTTGAATTTTCTGGGAATGTCACCAAAAGTATTCTTCATTATGAACGACTTTTGCATAACTGGTAAACCATAAGAGGTAGACAAAATTTTACTACACAAAAATGTAGATCGCGCTAAAATACACAATTTATGTCACATACATTTTTTTTGTTGAGTGAACCATTTTCGAGATATTGCTTGTTATTCCCTTAAATTTTTCAATAATTTTCTCGAATGGGAATTCGTTATTCATTTTTTTTGTCTTGGATATGCAAAGAGTATTAATCTGTGGAAAGGGGAATAGTGCTGCACCTAGCAACCAGCTATTAAGAGATATGTATGTGCTTAAAGGCTACTGTATTTCTATATTGCCCTTGCAAATATATATTCCCCTTACATCTACAAGAAAATTAGCAATAAGATATAGTCTGCAAATGTTTATCTCGATTAACATAAAGTAGATGGAGAATAAGCGTTTGTAAAAATAGTTTGTACAGGAGTAGAGAAAGTCATGTGAGTGTAACACAGATTTTTACATTTCCATCTGTTGGAAGGGAAACTGCTGACGGTCATTATCCCGAAGAGAGATCAAGAGAGTTCAGAGCAATGGTCAAATTTCAGTTGGAGCGAGAGGAAGAATGAAATGCGACTCGGCTGCAATCTTTACTACAGTTTCAAATAGCGTCCCTTTTTTTCGCGTGACTGCAATCGGGAGTAAAGAGCTGCAATAGCGTAATGTTCTCGATGTGACGGAAAGTTTAATCCAACTGCCGGCCAAAAGAATGGAACTGCACTGCTGAGGTCGGTCCATCTCTATCTTGGGCAAAGTTCCAGTTTTTACTATGTCTCACCGGATTGCCTTCGGGCTTCCCGTTTGCCATTTCCTTCCTACACAGGCTACTGCACGGCCTGCATTAGCATTCGCCGGCGCCTTTCATGTCCACAATAAAGGACTCAATTCACTTTAGTCTGCAAGAACAAATTCCACTCCATCACTGGTAGCTCAGAATAAGTTCAATTGGATTTTTTCCTCCGAATCACTTGCATATCCTGCAAACATCTGATCTCATTCTTTGTACGAAAACGATAAACTCAGAGGCGGATCCAGGATTACTTTAGGGAGGGGCTAACACATTTTGAAACATACCTATGATCAAAATGCAATTAACATTACAGCGTCTTGCCTTTCTACATTTTCATACATCTAATAAGCGATCCACGGAACATACTTTGCATGTGCACATTAAATTAAACCTTAACACAAAGCTTTTAAAATATTTATTAAACATACGTGCCTTTTAGACGTAATATTTAAGTAGCTTGGTTACTCAGTTTTACTATAAGCTTGTGTTTCTATTATTTCAGAGTTTGATTCAGAAGTCATTTACTAGTAACTGTAAATCATATTCATTTCTTTTTCTTCTCGAGTTAGTCGAACATCTTCTGAGATATAGTCCTCAATAGATGTTCCTCTGGGTTAAGTACATAAGATTAGAAATGAAAGTGTTGCTTATGATTTTTACCAGCGCAAAGCAACACCACAACCTCAAGTATAATAAATGCCGTATTTTTACTTTCTCTACTACGTATAGTAAGTAGGGGAAGTACTGTATTCCACCCAAAAACTCAATACCGAGATTTCACCGGAAATACATGTTTTGAGACCCCCTGAATTCGAAAAAGCATTTTTGGAAACATGCCCGTGTGCGTGTCTGTGAACAGCATAACTCAGAAACGAACAGTCGGATCAACACCAAACTTGATATTTAGGTTCAGTATCTTCCAGAGATGCGACACGAAGGTTTTCAAGAAAGTCCCCCACCCCAGACTACCCTTTACATGGAACATTTTTCGAAAATTTTATTTTTCTCAAAAACGGCTCTAACAATTTAGATTAAAATATCATATGTTTAAGATATTTTCATGACAAATGAAATGTATATCTCGAATTTTTTGGAAATGTCTCCAAAAGTATTCTTCATTGTGAACGACTTTTGGTAAACTGGTAAACCATAAGAGATAGACAAAATTATACTACACAACAAATGTAGATCGCGTTAAAACACACAATTTATGTCATATACATTTTTTGTTGTTGAGTGAACCATTTTCGAGATATTGCTTGTTATTCTCTTAAGTTTTTCAATACTTTTCTCAAATAGGAATTCGTTATTCATTTTTTTTGTCTTTGATATGCAAAGAGTATTAATCTGTGGCAAAGGGAATGGTGCTGCACCTAGCAACCAGCTATTAAGAGATATGTATGTGCTTAAAGGCTACTGTTTTTCTCTATTGCCCTTGTAAATATATATTCCCCTTACATCTACAAGAAACTTAGCATTAAGATAGAGTCTGCAAATGTTTATCTCGATTAACATGAAGCAGATGGGGAATAAGCGTTTGTAAAAATAGTTTGTACAAGAGTAGAGAAAGTCATGTGAGTGTAACACATCAGAATTTTTTTGGATCAGGGTGTCTCAAAACATGTATTTCCGGTGAAATCTCGGTATCGAATTTTTGGGTGGAATACAATACTTCCCCTACCTACTACGGAGAATCGAACTCTAGCTATTTTCGCAGAAGTAACTAAACCACTGCTCCACACCAAGTACGGCGTGGAAGTAGCCCTTGTGGCTTATATTATAGAGAGAGAGAGAGAGCGACGCACAGAAGTTGACGGTTGTGAACCGCGCGCTTCCTCTAAGTCTAAGGGACTTGGAAAAATGTAACTGCTCAAGAAACCGACCACTTTTTAGTTTGACTGAGGGCACATGATCCAAAGAAAATAGTTGTGACCGTAGTGAACCGTTGACACATTTGGTGTAGTGATGTCGCTTATGTACAGGAAGGCTATCAGTCGCAGTTTGTTCACCCACTTGCGCTGTATAATAGTCTTCATGATTAATAGGACTTCAAAAGCAACCTAAACAAAGTTCACATCTCACAGTGGACACATTTCCAGATATGGGTCACCTTTTGAGAAATCCTCAGCTTACCGTCCCGCAAAGCATGATAAGCGATCATACTGCAGTAATAGCTCGTACATACATGTCCTTATGAGGTTCCGCCTCTGGCACCCAAATCGAGCATCCAGAATCGGGTGTTCAGGATTACGTGGGCTGTCCCAGAAGTACCCGACCTAATAAAGAAAACACAAAAATTCTGAGGAAAAAATATCTTCATTTCTTTACATAGGCTCCTTTCAGCTCGATTACACTTTTCCCAGTGGTGTTCAATACCTTCGATAACCTGTTTATACTGAGAACCATCCAGTTCTATAAAATAGCCATCAACTGCACACTGCAGCTCTTCACTGTTGGCAAATCCTTTAGCACCAAGGTGTTTGTTCAACTTTGCAAACAGAAAATAATCAGAGGAGGCTAAATCTGGCGAATAGGGTGCATGAGGAAACAATTCGAACGTTAAACTCATTGACTTTGCCCATGGCGATAACGGATGTGTGAACTGTGCATTGTCTTGATGAAACAAAAGTTTCTTTACCACTAAATGCGGCCGTTTTTGCTTGACTTCATCATTCAAATGCTGCAATAATACTCGCAATTGATTGCTTTTCCTTTTTGAAGATAATCAATGAAAATGATTCCACACACATTCCAAAAACTGACGCCATGACCTTCCTGCAAATGGAACCGTGTCACCTTCTTTGGAGCCGATTCTGCCCTTCAATCCACTGTTTTGACTGTTCCTTCGTCTCAGGTATGAAGTGATGGACCATGTTTCATCCATGGTTATGAATCGACACAAAAACTCAGCTTTATAGCAGCAAAACATCGCCAAACACTCGACTGAAACATCTTCACGATGCTGCTTTTGTTACATTATGAGCAAACGCGGCACCCATCTTGGGCATAGCTTTCTTATGTCTAAAGTTTGTCAGTATGCAATGTACAGCACTTTTTGAAATGCCTAGATGCTTGCTAGCTCGCGCACTCAGTCGACGGTCATCCAATACGTTTTGTGGATTTTCCTCACAATTTCTGATGTGGTCACCACTGCGATGTTCGTCTTGTCAGTTCGTACGTCCTCGCTTAAACTCTGCCACCCAATATTTTACTGTTGTAAACGAAGGAGTAAACTGCCCCAAGTAGAATCTAGCTCAGCTTTAATATTAGTTGGACTAAGACTTTTCAATTTGTCGCGGTAATCTGGCTCGTGTTAGCTTATTTGCTGGGCGCCTGTTATTATTTTATTATTTTAAATTTTGGGTTCTTTGTCCTCCGGCTAGCTATTATTACTCAGTCGAGCAAGTATCTCTGAGCAAGGCGTGTAAACGGAAGGGAGTTGTTGCTAAAAAATAACACTGATAAAATAATTTGTTTCTACACTTTTATTGCCGGCACACTTAACTAATAATTCACATATTTAATCTTTATACACGCCTGACTGAAACTGTGATATTTGTTAATGTAACTACAGTCGTTTTATTTACAGCGTACCAATTACTTCGCGCAGTTCACATTTTGTAACAAACTGTGTGAAGTGTACCTCGCGAATAACTTTTCAAGACTACGCGAAACTTGCTTATGGCTCGAGAATATATACTCCCTCTCCTTGAAATGCCTAAACATAATAGAGCTGCTATTGGTTACCAAATCGCGCCAACCTTAGCGTCTGTTTTGTCAGCCAATCACTACTACTAACATATATGTTCTAGGGAAGATATTCCCTCCATTTCTAAAGAAAGGCACGCTACCCTGACGTCATTTTTTTGTCTCTTCTTAGTGATAAACAACTCACCCCCTCGGCTTATTGTTACCCACTTCTATTGTCAGTTTCAGTGAGGCCGTGTAAACTTATTTCCTAACAATGCTTATGGCTAACAAACATCTAAAATCCTGTACATACAATAATATTAATTTACACTACAATCACTATGACTTTCACAGCATGTTATGATATAAAATACTGCCTCAAAATGAGATGTATCAGATAACGATGGCCAGTTTTATCCATGTTTACAAATTCGCTAAGAGCGTTCACTATTGAAGGCTGCCAAACAATTACTAAACGACGTAGCGTCAGCAAACTTCAGACTTACGCTTTATAAGGTTGGTACTTTCTACCACAGTCATGTTTGAAACAACCACCACTATCTATACATCAGGTCGGGCACTTCTGGGACTGCCTCGTATCACCAGTGTACCCTGGTACATAAGAAATGAAATTCCTCCTCTAGATTTAAATATACCGGACGTAACCACAGCTCTCCACTCATCCTCTGTAATCGTCTATATTCAACGTTCACAACGCACCCTAATACCTTGCCGAACCTAATACCTCAGAAGATACCACAAAAACCACAGCGCCGCCTCAAGAGAAAAAGACACACAGACCTACTGACTTATTGAGGAACATCAATGGATGTCACCGTCAGAGCAAGTCTCATGACAATGTAAATATTACTATGTTAACAAAATCGTAGTACAAGGTACGATTTTATTGAGTAATAAAGAAAGATTTAATGCTTAAAATAAACAACACTGGATTCTCACTGAATGCATCACATTTGTGAGTGTTATAGATGGAAACTAAGGATTCTAAAAGCAAAGTCTCCATTACTTCCATAAAAAAGTGGTTAATTTTGATATTTTCGTTGTTGCAGAGAATGAATGTTACCAGCATTTCGAACAGAAACAGCTGCATCAAAATGACTGGTGCTTTTATTCTCAAACAGGATACAGCATCCACACATTTTTACAATGGCATCTTCTGGGAAATATACATTACCAGTCCTATTGACAAAACTTTCACCCAAAAATATTTTCATCGGAAATACCACTTTGAGGCCCCCTGAATACAGAAAAAGAAATATTTTTTAGAAAAACAAAATAGTGTGTGTATGTCAGTTCTGTCTCTGTGAACTCAAATACGAAATGTCAGATAAATACTAAACCTAAATTTCAAAGATGTGAAAGGAAGATTTTTTCAAGAATATCCACCATTCTAAAATTTGAAGTAGGTTTTTTTTATTACGTTTAACGCACGGAAACAAATTTGTTAGTAGTATTTGTTGTAGGAGTTTGCACCACGCTTTGGGCGTCAATTTGAAGTAGGTTGTATTGGAGGAGTTGTGTTATATTTCAACTGTTGGGGAGCCGAACTTGTAGTAGTTGCAACCGCACGTATAGTAAAACAGTTTCCGGTAGCCTTCGCCCCAAGTTTTAAAAAATATTAACTTTGTAATTTAACTGTTTCTTTAAATATTATATATTTTTGTTTGCCTCGGCTGCGTCAGTATTATTGTTAGAGACATGGAAGTCTTGGCAGGGCGTGATGCGACAAGAATGTAGGCTTTCACAGATTTTAAGTTTTAATTCACTTCTTTTTATTAATCCTGGGCACAAATTAAATAGCACTTCACTGATATCGAGAGCTGTGAGATTCTTTTATTTAGTACTTGCACTTTTTAACAATTATACTATTTTTCGTGTCACACGAATACATAATTAATTTCTCAAGGGCACATCTCGCATCCAATTACAAACACTGTCCGCAGGCAACTGACTATATTTCAACCGTCTAAACTTGTAAATTTCTGTATTTCAAGTCTCTGATTGGCTAATTTTTACTCTAATAGAATACCTGCATTTAACTAAAGCTTTTTTCTGGTTGTTAATTGGCTGTTTTTATAAACTGCCACTAACATTACATTAATGCTTCCAAGAATCACAAATAACATTTAAACCCTCAAACTCATTATTGCCTCAAAGTTACCTCATTGTTAGCAACGTTTAATTATTATTCTCACAGCTCCTACATGATTAAATTACGTAATATGTTCACATAACACTATAACACATGGATACAATAATATAAGCATATGCAATGACTGTTACATACATTTTACAAATTATTACATACACATATTGTTTCAAGGCGGGCTGTTATTGAATTTACATGTTATATAATTTGACTGAAATCATTTAAGTGTTAAAAATACTGCCTCAAATTACCCTTTGCATAGGTTTTTTATTTTTCGAAGCTTTATTCTCTGAAAAATACCTCTAACGATTTGTATTAAAATAATTATAGATTCAAGATGTTTACATGGCAAATTGACGCAGGTAATTCTTTCTGCCCCACGTTTAGGCGCAATATGACGCATGTACACTCCGTCCTCCAACAACTGAAGCAATACCTTTGCCTAACGGTTGCTGCTTGTCTCCTCCCAGTTGGTTCTTCTTTTGCCACGGCTGCTCCAGCATGAAACCTTAAACTCTGGGTGTGCGTGGGTGTGTACAGAGAAACACACAAACGCTGTCTTGGAACACTTTTATTCACTATTTAAAATAATACTTTAGGTTCGCCGATCACTTTTAAATGCATACGATGATACTTTGTCTTTACCAAGACCGAAGAATATTAACTATAGCTAAGCGTTCTACCCTCTAGCATGTTCGCCACCATTCTTCTCCACACGACGAGAATGTCGTCCTACACTCACCAGGCACTCAGGCAGACTGATCTACCCACGCTACTACAAGGAAAACCAAAGCCTCAACTTCCCCTCTCTCCCCTCAAACGCCTTCGCGTCATGATGCTTAGAGAGTGGCCTTCACCAGGCTAAGTGCAGCTGCACTCGGCTGGTACCAGGAAAAAATTGCTTCAATGATATTTACCCTTTCTACCTGAGGCTGGCTGGCCCCTAATTAACAAAACTGTGCCTGTCTTGTCTTTCTGTCGCTTTTACAGTCAACAATTTTCACAATGCTTCTCCTTTTTATACATACACTGATTTTAAATATATTATTACTTATATTATATCACTATACTTCTCTGATTATTATGATAATTATTGCCTTTATAATTCCGGCTTCAAAATGTATCTGGGGATAACTTTGAAGTCCTCTTCATTTGGAAGAAATTTTGTGTAGTTTTGTTTAACCTTAAGAGATAGACAAAAACGTATTGCACAAAAAATGTAGAACTAAAAGCACACAATTTAGTTCAAGAACTTTGAGGCATCAACCGTTTCCGAGATACTCACTAATGCTGTTTTGAATTTTTCAATGCTTTGGTATTTTTTGAAAGTGCTGTATTTATTCAGTTGTCTTACCCCATATCATGGAAACAACATGCAATTTCAAGGCCAGTGGCTCCTTTTAAAAATTAAATTGAGTTTTATTTATGAACGCTCTTTAACCGTTGTGGTCCTTAGCGTCCCATTCTATATTGGACGTGAATGAGCGGTAACTTTGCTCAGAGGCCTCTTTATCTGACTTGAGGCTCTTTTACGTGCCATAAGTCTACGACACGGCTTTACTTCCCTGCTGAAGGAAGGCATACTAAGGATTTTTACGCCTGAAAAAAATCCATCGCCCTCCGCCTGGTTCGAGCCCGCACCTCGGGGAACTACAGGAGGACGACGGCCCCTTTTAAGCATTGACTAATGATTCGGTTCCTCTATCCCCTTGTTCTTAGAACGAAATGTGTAATGAAACTATTTCTGAAAAAGTTTTATCTAGACTTAATATAAAGTAGATAGAAAAAAATCTGATGTGTTACACTCACATGACTTTCCCTACTCTTGTACAAACTATTTTTACAAACGCTTATTCTCAATATACTTCATGTTAATCGAGATATCGAGATGTCAATCTTATTGCTAATTTTCTTGTAGATGCAAGGGGAACATGGTAGGTTTTAAGCGATAGTCTTTGCATGTCCAGGACAAAAAAAAAATTAATAACGAATTTCCATTTGAGAAAAAGTATAAGTATTGGAAAATTTAAGGGAATAACAAGCAATACCTCGAAAATGCTTCACTCAACAAAAAAATGCATATGACATAAATTGTGTATTTTAACGTGATGTACATTTTTTGTGTTGCAACATTTTGTCTATGTGTTATGGTTTACCAATTATGCAAAAGTCGTTCACAATGAAGAATACATTTGGAGACATTACCAGAAAATTCGAGATATACATTTCATTTGTTATGAAAATATCTTAAACATATGATTTTTAATCAAAATCGTTAGAGCCATTTTTGAGAAAATTAAAATTTTCGAAAAATGTTCCATGTAAAGGGTAATTTGGGGTGGGGGGATTTTCTTGAAATCCTTCGTGTCGCATCTCTGGAAGATACTGAACCTAAATACCAAGTTTGGTGTTTATCCGACTGCTTTTTTTCCTGAGTTATGCTGTTCACAGACACACACATATAGACATGGTTCCAAAAATGTTTTTTTTTTTGGATTCAGGGGGTCTCAAAACATGTATTTACGGTGAAATCTCGTAATACGTACTAGAGACAGTAATGTGAATCGGAATTTGTTTCCTTCAAGTTTGAGAGGTTTTTTTTTTTTGGTTTTTTTCGTGGTTGGCTTTGATCGTTAGGCGAATGCTGGACTGTAAAAATTCATCCACGAATTTTCCTATCATCCCTTTCACCACTACATGTAATTTCCTCCTCCTTCATCGCCATACCAGGCATTGGGCTGATCACCCATTCTGGATATACTATGATCCAGAGTTCGTTTGTTCCTCGAAGGCTACTGATCCAAGGCATTGGCTTGCAAGTCCTTGTGGGGTGTAGGTGCTTCAAAGAGGAGGATAATTCGTTAAAGTAACAGCAGCTTGAGAGTCTGTGGGCCACCCATGAACATGCTGTGGTGCATAAACTATTTTAGAAACTATTTTCTTTCGCTTTTCTCTACTGAAAGGTTACATAACCCTCCTTTAAATTATCTTAAAACACTTTTCTGAGCAATAACTTGAGAGCACTTTGTGAACATCCTAATACACTTGAAAACATAATAGATGGACACTTACATTTTCTTTATGGCCAATGCCGTGGCCTGGTGGTCAAGGTATCTAGGTTCAGCTCCTCGGCTCTAAATTAGAAACATGATAAGACCATGGCCTGGATAGTTTAGGTCAATTTATGTTTAAAGGCTCTTCTGGTATCATCATTCTCACATACATCGTCCACCTCTTCTGCTGCGCTTTACAAGCAGCGCAATCTCGTGGTGCAAACGAGCCCGATGTCCGTTGGCAGCTAGGTTAATTGCGGTCGCGTTCCTCTCGATAAATCCTTCTCCGAGCGGGAATGGAACCCGGGACCAAAACTAAACTACATTGTCACTGTATCTTAGTTACAGCTATATAATTTGCATCTCCCACCAAATTTTGTACTATTGGCGTCCAGTAAACACCAGCAAGTTGTTCCTACAGCGTCTTTTCTTGCTCGGCCAGAACTTTCTTACCATTCAAATTCGAAATTCAGCAATAAATTCGCGTACAAGGATAAATTATCCAATGCACCCTGACCTGATTTACCACAAAGAAACGTTAATCGAAATTTTTCCGTCATTATTCAACAGAGTTTCCACTTATTTTCATTCTATAAATGTTTTACGTCGTATACAGATATTAAGTATTTGGAACTTTCAGAATCAAATGTTACGACATTCGTTCACATGCAGATGACTTTCTCTACCCTCTATTATTTATTAATGGGTATAAAAACTATTCTTACGAAAGCTTATTTTTCTACCTACTTCGTTTTAATCAAGATAAACCTTAGCAGAAATAGTTAAATACACATTTCGTTATAGATACAAAGGGAACAGCGATAGTCAAATGTTTAAGTACTGGACGATATACGCTGGTCTTAAAATCCCATACTCTTGCCATGCAACCGCGAAAACAAATGAACGTCGACCGGACTTCAAAAGAATGACAAACAATTGAACAATTCAAGTCATTAGTAACGGATATCTCGGAAATGGCTGATGCCACAAAAAAGTGTTATTGGAAATAAAATATGTATTTTAAAGACGTCTACATTTTTTATATAGTCCGTTTTCATCTATCGCTTAACGTTTACCAGTTGTACAAGATTCAACAAAACTTCTGCTGGCTGGCCCCTTAGCTCTGTCGGCAGAGCACCTACCTGCCTGCTGTGCGAGGGGTCCCGGGTTCGCTTCCCGGCTGAAATGATGGAAAATTTTCTCTAGGCAAGATTACTTCCCATCCTCCCCAGAGTCTGGAAGTAGGAATGAGGGTGTGTGCTTGATCTAATGATTAAAATCCTAAAAGTGCCCTAAACCGAACAAGAGAATATGAGCTAACACAATTGCCAATAGGCAACAAGTTCCAAAGGAAAGGCCGCCTATAAGACCAATGTTAAAGGCGGGGTATAAATGGAACCCCCCCCCAAAAATAAAATAAAATGAAACTTCCGAATGAAGAGGACTTTACAGGCTATTCCCATTAAGTTCAAGTTATTTGCCATGTAAATATCATTAATATATGGCATTTTAATCAAAATCGTTAAGAGCCATTTAAATGAAAAAGTTTGAGAAGTATTCCATGTAAAGCGTAGCTGGGGATGCGGGATTTCCTTGAAAATCCCCGATTTGCATCTCTGGAAGATATTGAACTTAAATACCATGTTTGATATTTACCTGACTTTTCGTTTTTGAGGTATGTAGTTCACAGATATAGACACACGCGCACGCGTGCGCGCGGCCCTTTTCCTAAAAATATGTTATCCGGGGGTCCTCAAAACATGCATTTCCCTTTAAATCTCGATATCGAACTTTTTAGTAGAATGCAATATCTTCTCTACCAGTTATGCACGTAGTAGAACAAGTAATAAAGACAGATCCTGTCATTAGCCTAAACTACTCCACTGCTGCAAGGAAAGAAATGATACACATTGGTTACAACAGGGGGTCTCAAAACATATATTTCCTGTGAAATCTCGGTATCGAATTTTTGGGTTCAATACAATAATTCCCCTACTTACTATACGTAGTAGAGAAAGTAATACAATGTATAACTTGAAATTTCTGGGAATAACTGCGAAGTCGTCCTCACTCGGAAAGTATTTTGTATAATTTTGTATAACTGGTAAACGACGAAAGATCGGCAAAAACTTACTGCAAAGAAAATGTAGGACTCTTTCCGACTCACGATTTATTTGAAATCATTCCGAGATATGGGCTATTACTGGTTTGAATTTGTTAATACTTTTTCATTTTTAAAATGCTGTCGCTATCCAACTGTTTGTCACGATGTCATGGAAAGACTAGGGGCTAATCAAGGCCAGCTTATTAAACATACAATTATCGATTAGGTTTCTTTTGTCCCGCTTGTACTTATCTACTACGAAATGTGTAATGAAAGAATTTCTGCAAAGGTTTATCTCGACTAGAATGAAGTAGATAGGGAAATAATATTTTGTAAATAGTTTGCAGAAACTGAGGCAGTATTAAATGATTTCAATCAAATTATATAATATATAAATTCAATAACAGCGCACCTTAAAGCAATATGTGTATGTAATAATATATAAAAAGTGAATATTACAGTCATTGTAAATGTTTATATTATGTACATGATCAATAATGTTATGCGAATGTATTACGTAATTTAATAATTTAGGAGCTGTGAGAAATAGTCATAAGTTGCTAACAATGAGGTAACCTTGAGGCAATAATGAATTAGTAAGTTTAAATGTTACTTGTGATTCTTATAAGCAATAATGTAATTTTAGTGACAGTTTATAAAATAGCTAATCAACAACCAGAAAAAGCTATAGTTAAATGAAGGTATTCTATTGGACTAACATTAGCCAATCAGAAACTGAAAAGGAGAAACATTTACAAACTCAGAAGTCAGTTGCCTGCAGACAGTGTTTGTAACCGGATGCGAGACAACGTCCTCGAGAGATTTAATATGTATTTGTGTGAGACGGAAAATAAGTTTACGTGCTAAAAAAAGTGTAATTAATTAATAAAAAGAATCTCACAGCTCTCTATATCAGTGAAGTAAAATTATAATTTGTGTAAGCCTACATTCTTGTCGCACAACCCCGCTAAGAGAAACGTGTGTAAATAAAAATACTGACGCAGCCGAGGCAAACATAACTATATAAAATTTAAAGAAACAGTCAAATTACAAAGTTAATATTTTTAAACTTAGGGCGAAGGCTACTGGAAACTGTTTACTATACGTGCGGTTGCAACTACTTCAAATTCGGCTGCCCAACAGTTGAAATATAATACAACTCAAACACAAACCTCTTCAAATTGGCTTCCAAAGCGTGTTGCAAATAACGTAACAAACCATCCATTTCAAAGCTAAGTACAAATAAAGGTAATGGAGAGAGAAACTATTGTGAATGTTGCCGTTTCTAACGCTCCCCATATGGCCTATGATCTTTGGGGGATAGCTCACTCCACCAAGCGATGGCTGGACTCATTTCTGAGGTGAAGGTAATAGTGGGCAGAATCAGCTGCCTCCGATGGTAGGGTGATGGGGATGGCCGTGGAATGAGAGGACTTGCAGGACTGGATACTTTACATGAACAAATCTGAGGTGAAGGCATGGATAGGAATGATTTAAAATCGCCATCTCAGAGCCGGTAATCGAACCCCGGATCCTCAGTATGAAGAAGTTATTTTGTTGTATTGTTATTATTATTTGCCCCACGCTTTGGGAGCCAATTTGAAGTAGTTGCAACCGCACGTATGGCAGTTTCCGGTAGCCTTCACCCCAAGTTTTAAAAAATATTAACTTTGTAATTTAACTGTTTCTTTAAATATTATATATTTATGTTTGCCTCGGCTGCGTCAGTATTATTGTTAGAGACATGTTTCTCTTTGCAGGGTTGTGGTGCGACAAGAATGTAGGCTTACACAGATTATAATTTTACTTCACTACATTTATTAATCCTTGACACGATTTAAATAACACTTCACTGATTTAGAGAGCTGAGAGATTCTTTAATTAATTACTTGCACTTTTTAACACGTAAATTATTTTCGTCTCACACGAATACGTATTAAATTTCTCGAGGACACGTTTTGCGTCTGGTTAGTAACGCTGTCTGCAACCAACTGAATAGATTTCTACCGCCTAAACTTGTAAATTACTGTATTTCAATACCTTCATTTAACTAAAGCTTTTTCTGGTTCTTGATTGGGTATTTTATAAACTGTCACTAAAATTACATTATTGCTTTCAAGAATCAAAGTAACCTTATTAAACTCTCAAACTCATTAATGCCTCAAGGTTACCTCATTGTTAGCAACTTTTAACTTATTATTCTCACAGCTCCTACATTATTAAATTACGTAATATATTCACATAACATTATTACCCATGGATGTAATAATATAATGTAATATACACTCCTTATATATTGTTACACACACATATTGCTGTAAGGCGGGCTGTTATTGAATTTATATATTATATAATTAGACTGAAATCATTTAAGTGTTAAAAATACTGTCTCAAGTACGGGAGCCGCGTCATGTGAAATTAGCACATCAGGTTTTTTGCCTATATGCGGCATCTGGAAACCCCTCATGCCCTCCCCCGTATTTTGAAAACCACTGTCTCACATGATGGATGTTGACAACCCATTTCACGACGTGCTCTTTAAAGGAAACCTTAGTACTTCGAATGCAGAGAACACAGAATAAACAACGAAACCATACTACACCGTCCGAACATGCATTTGCTAAAAATAACGACTCCTACCCAAACCTCGCAATAACACACAGTAACCGTCGAAGCACCTGTGCACACGTACCTGCAAGTAGAGAAAGTCGTAGTAGATTGCTAAACTCGCTTTCCGTGTGCGGGACATGCAAAAACATGTCGTTTTTAGAGGGCTTCCTATGATCACAGTAGTCAAGGCAAAGGTAATGGTATTACTTATTTTGTTTAGTTTCCTAACCTGCAAGAATTTGGTATCTTAAGGTGCTTCTTCAACCCAGAGGTCCTGGGTTCGATTTCCGGTTGTGAAGGGTAACTTTTCTTTAAGCAGAATCATCCCCTCCGCCGCAGAGTCTGGGGATATGAATGTATGTTTAATAAAAAAAATCTGATGCGTTACACTCGCATGACTTTCGCTACTCTTGCACAAACTATTTTTACAAACGCTTATTCTCCATCTCCTTCATGTTTATCGAGAATTATTAAATTATCTTATTGCTAGTTTTCTTGTAGGTGCAAGGAGAATATGGTAGGCTTTAAGAGATAGTCAAATCTTTTAAGAGCTGGTTGCTGGAGTTTTCTTATTGTGTCTTATTTCGGATATTGTGTGTCCCTGTTTAAAGTTGGTTTTGAATTGGTCGAGAGTAACTTTATTATCTGTGTAAACTGCAATTAGTCTATCTTCGGAGCTGATTTGTTCAATGGATGGTATGGCTTCTAAGATTTAAGAATTTCGATCTGTTCACTTGATTGAGCAGTGGTTGGACACTTAGGATTTTAATGTGTGCAGCATTTGTCCGTTCTTTAAGATGACTGCAGCAGCCCCTACCATACTCTGGAGCTTACTGCCATCGGTGCAGTATTTTGAAGTTATTTGATTCCTTGTTATTAACGGATAAAAGCTTGTTTACATCTTACTTTTGATTACACAATAACATTTATATTTTGTAATTTTTAAGCAAAAGCCTTTAACATTTATTTTCTCCCAAACTAGAATGATAATTAAAACGTTATAAATTATAATATATTAATATAGAACTAAATAATTTAATTATAAAACACTAAAATTTTTCAAAACATAACTTCGTCCTATAAAGCAATTTCTCAAAACAGTAAAAATACCAACAAAATTTACTATATCTGGAATTAAAAATATTTTGTCTACATATTATACATTAAACCCTGATTGCTGTAGTCAAATTTGAAATGAATCGACCTGAAGTTTTGAAATTTCACAGATGGGTATCTTGTGTTCACTCCCACATTAATACTACCAGCTTTTACAGAGGATAGAGAATGATTATGAACAAAAAAATCTTGTGTTACACTCACATGACTTTCCCTACTCTTGTACAAACTATTTTTACAAACGCTTATTCTCCATATGCTTCATGTTAATCGAGATGATAATCTTATTGCTAATTTTCTTGTAGGTGCAAGGGGAATATGCTAGGGTTTAAGCGATAGTCAAATCTTCTATGTGGCGCATTCCATTCTCTTTGCATGTCCAGGACATAAAAAAATTAATAACGAATTTGAGAAAAAGTATAAGTATTGGAAAATTAAAGAGAGTAACAAACTATATTTCGAAAATGGTTCACTCAAAAAAAAATGTATATGACATAAATTGTGTATTTTAACGCGATCTACATTTTTTGTGTAGTAAAATTTTGCCTATCTCTTATGGTTTACCAGTTATGCAAAAGTCGTTCACAATGAAGAATGTTTTTGGAGACATTCCTAAAAAACTCGAGATATACGTTTCATTTGTCATGAAAATATCTTAAACATATGATATTTTAATCAAAATCGTTAAAGCAATTTTTGGGAAAATTAAAATTTTCGAAAAATGTTCCATGTAAAGGGTAACCTGGGGTGGGGGATTTTCTTGAAAACCTTCGCGTCCCATCTCTGGAAGATACTGAACCTAAATACCAAGTTTGGTGTTGATCCGACTGTTCGTTTCTGAGTTATGCTGTTCACAGACACACACACACACAGACATGTTTCCAAAAATGCTTTTTTTTTATTCAAGGGGTCTCAAAACATGTATTTCCGGTGAAATCTCGGTATCGAATTTTTGGATGGAATGCAATACTTCCCCTAGTTACTGTACGTAGTAGAGAAAGTAAAAAATTCCCCGTTCCAGCTGGGGATCGTACCCAGAGCCTCTGGGTGGAGAAATGCCTTTGCTGCCTTAGCGCACACTACAGGAAAAACAAGCATTTTAACCTGATGCAGTTAATTTACTTAAGTAACAACCGTAAATAACAGACAGATGTTACAGGAAACTACAGAAAATGTGTTTCTAAAGCATGATTAATGAACAATGACAATGACACAATTACAGGAAACCTGTGTGAAATGGGGAAGGAAATTGTATTACTCAGGTCAAAGTGCGTATGTCACATTGGCTTTGTTGTGCAAGAGTTTTGTTTTCTAAACGCCTTACCAAATCCTGTTTCTTATAACCTTGCCCCGTATACACGTATTCTTCCGCGGCGCTGTGTTTCCTTCCCTTTTCCCCTGGTTGACTAATGCGCACAAACAAACGTGTACAGGGCAAGGCTAGGCACTAAAAGCGTTATAAGCACATTCGCATGAAAGATGCAGTGCTTTCGTCATGCTGAGACGCAGGTTTAAATCGAAGGATCCTTCCATCAGTTTGTTGATATGAATTTACATGTATCCCAGACGCATTAACTCTGTTATTAATATATTTAATTTATACAATTATGAAAACGTAAATTTGACAATTATCTTCGAATACATTAAGGTAAATTATCATGTTAAATAAGGAACTATTTTATATCGTTTAACAATCTATTCCACGACAGCAACCAATGACAGGTAATTGATAGCTGAACATTAAGAGATACGGGGCAAAGTTATAGGGAACAGCTCTGCTCACAGTGCAATGGACGAAGCTGAAGGCAGTCTTTCTTCGACGGCGAGGAATTTCACGAGGAAAACAGCAGGGCAACGTTTAGGCAGAAGGCATTGCGGGCAGTGGTTCTAAATTCCTTTTGGTTTAACTTATTCAAAATTATCTTTAGTAATTATTAACCGGGAACGATTGATCGCGCGAAATATAGACTTATTGGTGTTCTAAACCTGAAATATACGGTAAATGCAGGGTTGACGGTCGGTCTGTCCAAAATTAAATTTGCAGTAAATCAAATTTCCTTTCTAGGACACATTATTTCTCCTTATGGAATATCGGTGGATACGGAAAGAGCTATGGCAATTGGGTGTTTTCCAGTTGCTTCATCAACTAAAAGATTGGCATCGTTCCTAGGCATGGTAATTTTTTTTTCAAAATTTATTCCAAATTTTGCGAAATAGCGGAACCATTAAATGCTCTTCGACGAAAGAGAGCAAAGTTCGAATGGACTTCAATACATCAGAAATCCTTTGAAAAATTAAAAGAAACTATAATGAATCCGCCGGTATTGGCAATGCCAAATTTTCAATTTCTGTCGTTCAAACCGATACCTCTAGATATGCTATTTCGGTTGTACTTCTTTAGGGGCCAGAAGGAGCGCGAAGGCAAATTTATTATATTTCACGTTGCCTTTCTCGAACGGAAAGAAATTGCTCGGTGTATACGAGTTAGAAGCTTTAGCAGTGCTTATGCTTGTGAGAGATTTCGTCCGTTTTTGGAACATCGAACTTCCATTTGGAATGTGATAATCAAGCATGGACTTGGGTATTGTCACATGCTAGGAAAACGGGGAAACTTGCGCGTCGGGCTACCAGACTTAGTTCTTTTAAATTTACAGTTAAACATATTCCTAGTACTGAAAATATCATAGCGGATGCACTTTCGCGCATTCGGTTTCCTTTATACCTACCTACAACGAAATGAGTGAATGTTATAAAACTATTTCTGCACATGTTTATATGTAGACAGAGAAAAAGAGAGCTTTCTTAAGAATAATTTGTAGAAACTATATAAAAATAAACGACGGTGGGTGGAGAAAGTCATGTGAATGAAACACAACACATTTTTTTTCTGGAATTGCATGAGCACTTCACCGAACAATTAAATACAAAACATACTTGGCTATGAATGTCTCTGCTAGCCTGCTCTATAAAACTGTTCTGTGCTTGTTTCCACAAATTTTCAAACGTGTTACACAAAAGTACTTAATTATTTTACACAAGCCGTGTGTAGGAAATGTTGGAAAGGTAGAATCATTAAATCTGGGGAGTTTAATGTTGCCATGGTAGCTCAGTTGGTTAGAGTAAACGGCGGGGACAGAAGATCCGTTATTCATATCCCAGCTATGGCATTGAATTTTTCAGTCTGATTCTACCTTTCCAACCTTGTCTTACACACGCTTGTGTGAAACAGCAATTATCACCGATTCACCTAGCCGTTAAACTAAGAAGCTCGGAACTTAAACGGACTTACTACATAATAAGTCCCACTGGGGTATGTCATCTCAAAATGAATTTGAGATCTCCTTGTGGTTTACCGGAAAAAATGCGAGTCAACTCGGAATTTTAATGTCGTACCAGCATGTTGCCATGATAGCTCAGTTAGAGCAACCGAATGGAAAACGGAACATCCGGCTATGGCATTGAGCCTTTCCAATGCCATACAATATTTCCGACAGGCTTTACCGTGCGGGATGGCTCAGGCGGTTTCGTCTGTGGCCCGCATTTGGGAGGTCGTGGTTTCGATTCCCGTAACCGACCTTCCTGAACTATGTTTTTTTTCGCGTGTTTTCCCGGGTCGCCAGGCGAATGCTGAAAAGGATTCTCACATCCCCCGAATTTCCTGTTCCTCCATTTCATCCGTTGGTCTTTTTCAGGGTTGGAAGTGTCGGCGATGTTGTTTCGGTGCAGCGTGGCAGGGGAAAAGGATGCTCTTTGTGACTCTCCGTCCCTCGGCTTTCGACTGGCTGCTGCCGGGGGTATGCGAACCCCCTCCGTGCGGGGTGGGGTCCCTGGTCTGCGGGAAGTCTCTATCTGGAAACTTAGGGACTCTGCCATTCCTATGCCGTCACTCCAGGTTCCAGCCGCCCGGTGTCTCCCCTCGCCTCATCCTTCCTCCAGGACACGCCCCCTTACGGGGTAGGTACAATATCTATGTAGATAAGTGCCGAGTCCCCTCTGTAGTCAATTCAATCCGATAGGGTTTTCAATAGCTTGCACAATATATGGCAATCCACATCTTTACCTCAAGTACCCCTTATCTCAGTACTAGAACCTTATACCACTTAATAAATGGATTCACTTAAATAATAACATTTTCGCAAGCAGCTGTTCAAAGCGCGATAAGTGTGCATATCTGATAGAAAAATCTCGAGATTCATTCACCAAATTGGTCTAGTTTGGTCATTAGGTAAGTAAGTCAAAGTCACCTTGATCACATTTCTGCTGATTACCGCGATAACACTGCGCAGTTCAATGGCATTTTATCACGAAACTTGTCAACGTGCTGCAATAACGAAAGTTAACAGATGATTTGTCTGGAAATTTTGACAGTTGTATTAAAGATACAACAAGAATGCTGATTTTTAGCCTTCACCCAAACAGAAGCTCCTCCACTTTTCCATGCTGGCAGTTCCCCACGGTTTCACAGAAAATGTGTCTAAAGCGGGCTTTATTAAAAAGTCCAGGCTGTATAATAAAATATCTGATGCGTTACATTCAGATGACTTTTTCTACCCTCTATCGTTTATTAGTGACTATAAAAATTACTCTTGCAAAAGTTTATTTTTATATTTACTTCATTTTAATCGAGATAAACCTTTGCAAAAATAGCTACATTATACATATCGTTATAGATAGAAAGGGAAAAGCGATAGTCAAATCGCTGGAGGCTATATGCTGGCCTTGCTCTTTCCATACAATCGCGAAAAACAACTGAAAGTTGGCAGGACTTCAAAAGAGTGCCGAAGTATTCAACAAATCGATCCATCAAAAATGGATATCTCGGAAATGGTTGGTGCCACAAATAAGTATATTTGAAATAAATTGTGCATTTTAAAGAGATCTACATTTTTACTTTCTCTACTACGTATAGTAAGTAGGGGAAGTATTGCATTCGGCCCAAAAATTCGATACCGAGATTTCACCGGAAATACATGTTTTGAGACTCCCTGAATCCAAAAAAAGCATTTTTGGAAACATGTCCGTGTGTGTGTCTGTGTGTGTGTGTGTCTGTGTGTGTGTGTGTGTGTGTGTGTGTGTGTGTGTCTGTGAACAGCATAACTCAGAAACGAACAGTCGGATAAACACCAAACTTGGTATTTAGGTTCAGTATCTTCCAGAGATGCGACACGAAGGTTTTCAAGAAAATCCCCCCACCCCAGACTACCCTTTACATGGAACATTTTTCGAAAATTTTAATTTTCTCAAAAATGGCTCTAACGATTTTGATTAAAATATCATTGTTTAAGGTATTTTCATGACAAATGAAATGTATATCTCGAATTTTCTGGGAATGTCTCCAAAAGTGTTCATTCTGAACGACTTTTGCATAACTGGTAAACCATAAGAGATAGACAAACTTTTACTGCACAAAAAATCTGATGTGTTACACTCACATGACTTTCTCTACTCTTGTACAATCTAATTTTACAAACGCCTATTCTCCATATGCTTCATGTTAATCGAGATATCGAAATGTCAATCTTATTGGTAATTTTCTTGTAGATGCAAGGGGAATATGGTAGCTTTTAAGCGATAGTCAAATATTTTAACGCTGGTTGCTATGTGGCGCATTCCATTCTCTTTGCATGTCCAGGACATAAAAAAATGAATAACGAATTTGAGAAAAAGTATAAGTATTGCAAAATTTAAGGAAATAACAAGCAATATCTCGAAAACGGTTCACTCAACAAAAGAAATGTATATGACATAAGTTGTGTATTTTAACGCGATCTATATTTTTTGTGTAGTAAAATTTTGTCTATCTCTTATAGTTTACCAGTTATGCAAAAGTCGTTCAGAATGAAGAATACTTTTGGAGACATTCCCAGAAAATTCGAGATATACATTTCATTTCTCATGATATTATCTTAAACATATGATATTTTCATCAAAATCGTTAGAGCCATTTTTGAGAAAATTAAAATTTTCGAAAAATGTTCCATGTAAAGGGTAGTCTGGGGTGGGGGGATTTTCTTGAAAACCTTCGTGTCGCATCTCTGGAAGATACTGAACCTAAATACCAAGTTTGGTGTTTATCCGACTGTTCGTTTTTGAGTTATGCTGTTCACACACACACAGACACACAGACACACACACACACAGACACACACACGGACATGTTTCCAAAAATGCTTTTTTTGGATTCAGGAGGTCTCAAAACATGTATTTCCGGTGAAATCTCGGTATCGAATTTTTGGGTGGAATGCAATACTTCCCCTACTTACTGTACGTAGTAGAGAAAGTAAAAATGTAGATCGCGTTACAATACACAATTTATGTCATATACATTTTTTTTTTGAGTGAACCGTTTTCGAGATATTGCTTGTTATTCCCTTAAATTTTCCAATACTTATACTTTTTCTCAAATTCGTTACTCATTTTTACTTTCTCTACTACGTATAGTAAGTAGGGGAAGTATTGCATTCCACCCAAAAATTCGATACCGAGATTTCAACGGAAATACATGTTTTGAGACCTCCTGAATACAAAAAAAGCATTTTTGGAAACATGTCCGTGTGTGTGTCTGTGTGTGTGTGTGTGTGTGTGTGTCTGTGTGTGTGTGTCTGTCTGTGTGTGTGTCTGTGAACAGCATAACTCAAAAACGAACAGTCGGATAAACACCAAACTTGGTATTTAGGTTCAGTATCTTCCAGAGATGCGACACGAAGGTTTTCAAGAAAATCCCCCCACCCCAGACTACCCTTTACATGGAACATTTTTCGAAAATTTTAATTTTCTCAAAAATGGCTCTAACGATTTTGATTAAAATATCATATGTTTAAGATAATGTCATGAGAAATGAAATGTATATCTCGAATTTTCTGGGAATGTCTCCAAAAGTATTCTTCATTGTGAACGACTTTTGCATAACTGGTAAACCATAAGAGATAGACAAAATTTTACTACACAAAAAATGTAGATCTCGTTAAAATACACAACTTATGTCATATACATTTCTTTTGTTGAGTGAACCGTTTTCGAGATATTGCTTCTTATTCCCTTAAATTTTCCATTACTTATACTTTTTCTCAAATTCGTTATTCAGTTTTTTATGTCCTGGACTTGCAAAGAGAATGGAATGCGCCGCATAGCAACCAGCGTTAAAATATTTGACCATCGCTTAAAAGCTACCATATTCCCCTTGCATCTACAAGAAAATTAGCAATAAGATTGACATCTCGATATCTCGATTAACATAAAGCATATGGAAAATAGGCGTTTGTAAAAATAGATTGTACAAGAGTAGAGAAAGTCATGTGAGTGTAACACATCAGATTTTTATCTAGTACCTTTTCATCTATTGCTTAACATTTACCAGTTCACAAGATTATGCAGGATTCCTTCATAATGAAGAGGACTTCACAGACTATTCTCAGAAAATTCAATACATTCCTTTTTATTTGTCATATAAATATGTTTAATATATAGAACCATTTTATTAGAAAATACGAAATTTCGAAAAAAAAGAGTGAGGTGGGGGAATTTTCTTGAAAACCTTCATATTGCATCTTTGGAAGATACTTAACATACATACCAAGTTTGCTATTTATTCGACTTTTCGTTTTTGAATTATGCTGTTTAGACACACACACACACACACACACACACACACACACACACACATGCGCGCGGAAGTATTTCTAAAAATGCTTTTTTTATTCAGGGACTTCAAAACATGTATTTCCGATGAAACCTCGATATTGAATTTTTGGATGGAATGGAATACCTTCTCTACCTACCCTATATCTAACAATCACACGCTTTTTCCAATTTTACATTTACACCACATGCTATAGAGGATGGATAAGGTGAAGAAAATTGTTAAGTAGGAAGGCACTACTAAATAAGCATTTCGAAGTTACTGGTATGGGGTCGCAGAAATATAACTCATGAAATATCTTCATTTGCGAGTCAAAATGAAAAGTAACTCACACAAATGTGTACGTACTGACTCGGCTAATCAGTATTTATGTTACTGTACAGCAAATTTAGTTTCTTTCAAGGCGAGTCCCGAAAAAAATCTGATGTGTTACACTCACATGATTTTCTCTACTCTTGTACAAACTATTTTTACAAACGCTTATTCTCCATCTACTTCATGTTAATCGAGATAAACATTTGCAGACTCTATCTTATTGCTAATTTTCTTGTAGATGTAAGGGGAATATATATTTACAAGGGCAATATAGAAATACAGTAGCCTTTAAGCACATATATATATATATATATGTATATATATATATATATATCACTTAAAAGCTGGTTGCTAGGTGCAGCACCATTCTCTTTGCCACAGATTAATACTCTTTGCATATCCAAGACAAAAAAAAAAAAGGATAACGAATTCCCATTTTAGAAAATAAGTATTGAAAAATTTAAGGGATAACAGGCAATATCTCGAAAATGATTCACTCAACAACTAAAATTTATATGACATAAATTGTGTATTTTAACGCGATCTACATTTTTTGTGTAGTAAAATTTTGTCTGTCACTTATGGTTTACCAGTTATGCAAAAGTCATTCACAAAGAAGAATACTTTTGGAGACATTCCCAGAAAATTCAAGATATAGATTTTATTTGCCATGAAAATATCTTAAACATATAATATTTTAATCAAAATCGTTAAAGCCATTTTTGAGAAAATTAAAATTTTCGAAAAATGTTCCATGTAAAGGGTAATCTGTGGTGGAGGTATTTTCTTGAAAGCCTTCGTGTCACATTTCTGGAAGATACTGAACCTAAATACCAAGTTTGGTGTTTATCCGACTGTCCGTTTCTGAGTTATGCTGATCACACACACACACACACACACACACACACACGGACATGTTTACAAAAATGCTTTTTTACTTTCTCTACTACGTATAGTAAGTAGGGGAAGTATTGCATTCCACCCAAAAATTCGATACCGAGATTTCACCGGAAATACATGTTTTGAGACCTCCTGAATCCAAAAAAAGCATTTTTGGAAACATGTCCGTGTGTGTGTCTGTGTGTGTGTGTGTCTGTGAACAGCATAACTCAAAAACGAACAGTCGGATAAGCACCAAACTTGGTATTTAGGTTCAGTATCTTCCAGAGATGCGACACGAAAGTTTTCAAGAAAATCCCCTCACCCCAGACTACCCTTTACATGGAACATTTTTCGAAAATTTTAATTTTCTCAAAAATGGCTCTAACGATTTTGATTAAAATATCATATGTTTAAGATAATGTCATGAGAAATGAAATGTATATTTAGAATTTTCTGGGATGTCTCCAAAAGTATTCTTCATTGTGAACGACTTTTGCATAACTGGTAAACCATAAGAGATAGACAAAATTTTACTACACAAAAAATGTAGATCGCGTTAAAATACACAACTTATGTCATATACATTTGTTTTGTTGAGTGAACCGTTTTCGAGGTATTGCTTGTTATTTCCTTAAATTTTCAATACTTATACTTTTTCTCAAATTCGTTATTCATTTTTTTATGTCCTGGACATGCAAAGAGAATGGAATGCGCCACATAGCAACCAGCGTTAAAATATTTGACTATCGCTTAAAAGCTACCATAATTCCCTTGCATCTACAAGAAAATTACCAATAAGATTGACATCTCGATATCTCGATTAACATGAAGCATATGGAGAATAAACGTTTGTAAAAATAGTTTGTACAAGAGCAGAATAAGTCATGTGAGTGTAACACATCAGATTTTTTGTATTCAGGGAGTCTCAAAACATATATTTCCGGTGAAATCTCGGTATCGAATTTTTGGGTGGAATACAATACTTCCCCTACTTACTATACGTAGTAGAGAAAGTAAAAAAACACTTTCCTGCAGTTACGTACAATATTTTGTTTCGAATTATATCGAAATACTTTTTACTTGGTTAAATATTGCATTGCGTATTATGTTGGGTATAGATGCACACGAAATTGAGTTTTATTTATGGCCGCTCTTTAACTACTATGTTCTTGGAGTTCCATTAGATACTGTTCGTGAAAGACCGGAGATTTTGCTCAGAGACGTCTATCAGGTTTGAGGTTTTTTACGTGCCACAGGGGATCACCAACTTTTCCATTCCGAAGGAAGCCATGCTACGCCGGGTTTGAAACCGCAACCTCGGGAACTAGAGACTAGAATGGGACGCATATGCTCATTGCAGAACCAATGTATTCATATGTTGGTGTGCGGAAAGTAACCGAAGGAAAGGTTCAATTTGACGTTATGGTTTTGGAGACGAAAAAATATGAGATTCCAGATAGTATGAAACTGAAGATATTACCGTTCTAGGTAGGCTTCACATGACTCGACAATAACTAGTACTGTACAGGAGTGCGTTTTGTTTACATCTGGCACACCACAAGTAGATTTCACAATCGAAGACTCTAACGTGACGAATTTAATGTTATGCATGTAGCGCCAAAAAAAAGAGGGGAGGGGAGGCTTCTCAGATTCATTGTTCCTATCTCAGATTGCTTATTTTGGTCTTTCTACTCCACAATTTTCTGTACAGCATTTTCCCGCTCCCTGTACACCACTTAAAATTGCATGAAAAGTAAATATTTCTGGATTAATATGAATTCATTTTAACTGTCTCTAAAAATGTTTCCTTGCTTCATTTAACTCCGTTGGTTATCAAATAAGGGGCGGCGCCGTGGTCGAGTGGTTAGACCGCTCGCCTCCCACCGAGGCGGCCCGCGTTCAATCCCAAGGACCTGCAAGTGGGATTTGTGGTGGACGAAGCGGCGTCTGGGCGGGTTTTCTCCGGGTTTTCCGGTTTCCCCCGCTTTCATTCCACCAACTGCTCCATCATCACCTTTCCTTTCATCCATTTCACCAACATTTCGTTTCATCTACTTCATCGGGCTGATCACCCATCCTGGTTATTCTATCTGATCCATGAGTGTCTGCTCCTCGAAGGGCCTCTGACCCCAGGCACCCGCTTGTAAGTCCTGGGGGTGTAAGTCCTACATAAGAGGAGGGTAAACAGAAAATGAATGAATGAAGGTTATCAAATAAACAGATGCGTGGCAAGAAAATAAGGATTCAGTCACAGCCTTAGTGCTAAGGGCTTCAGAATGCAAGTACACAATGTTTACTTCTTTAGTAATAAGCAAGAATTTCATAGTCGTGATTGAAAAATATGGCTGCTACGATTGAATAAGGGATGTCCCTGCACATTTGATCTGCAAATGCAAATTTAATGCTGCTTACATGACCAAGAGAAGAAACAAATAGCGACTTACAATTTAACAAACGTTTAAGTATTTGAGAATTCAAACGAATAACAACGAATATTCGGAAGATGGTTAACGCCACGAAAAAAGTATTTGATATAAATTGTCTGGTTTAACGAGATCAAGATGTCTATCTCTTACGGTCTACAAATTATATAAAATGTATGCGGAATGAAGAGAAGATGCCTAAGACTGTTTCCAGAAAATTAAAAATGTACATTGTGTCATGCAAATAAACATATCTATGGCGTTTTAATAAAAATCGTTAAGAGAGTTGTGTTTTAAAAAATAAAAAGTAATGAAAGTTTATTTTCTATGCAAAGTGTAGTTTAGGATAGAGAGGATTTTCTTGAAAATTTTTATGTCGCATCCATCGAAGAAGCTTCAAATACCAAGTTTGTTTTTACTTTCTCTACTACGTATAGTAAGTGGGAGAAGTATTGAATTCCATCCAAACAGCATTTTTGGAAACATGTCTGTGTGTGTGTGTGTGTGTGTGTGTGTGTGTGTGTGTGTGTGTGTGTGTGTGTGTGTCTGTGAACAGCATAACTCAGAAACGAACAGTCAGATAAACACCAAACTTGGTCTTTAGGTTCAGTATCTTCCAGAGATGCGACACGAACGTTTTCAAGAAAATCCCCCCACCCCAGAGTACCCTTTACATGGAACATTTTTCTAAAATTTTAATTTTCTCAAAAATTGCTGTAACGATTTTGATTAAAATATCATATGTTTAAGATATTTTCATTACAAATGAAATGTATATTTCGAAGTTTCTGGGAATGTCTCCAAAAGTATTCTTCATTGTGAACGACTTTTGCATAAGTGGTAAACCGTAAGAGATAGACAAAATTTTACTGCACAAAAAATGAGCGCGTTAAAATACACAATCTATGTCATATACATTTTTGTTGTTATTCCCTTAAATTTTCCAATACTTATACTTTTTCTCAAATGAGAATTCGTTATTCTTTTTTACTTTCTCTACTACGTATAGTAAGTAGGGGAAGTATTGTATTCCACCCAAAAATTCGATACCGACATTTCACCGGAAATACATGTTTTGAGACCCCCTGATTACAAAAAAAGCATTTTTGGAAACATGTCCGTGTGTGTGTCTGTGTGTGTGTGTGTGTGTGTGTGTGTGTGTGTGTCTGTGTGTGTGTGTCTGTGAACAGCATAACTCAGAAACGAACAGTCGGATAAACACCAAACTTGGTATTTAGGTTCAGTATCTTCCAGAGATGCGACACGAAGGTTTTCAAGAAAATCCCCCCACCCCAGACTACCCTTTACATGGAACATTTTTCGAAAATTTTAATTTTCTCAAAAACGGCTCTAACGATTTTGATTAAAATATCATATGTTTAAGATATTGTCATGACAAATAAAATGTATATCTCGAATTTTCTGGGAATATCTCCAAAAGGATTCTTCATTGTGAACGACTTCTTCATAACTGGTAAACCATAAGAGATAGACAGAATTTTACTACACAAAAAATGTAGATCACCTTAAAATACACAATTTATGTCATATACATTTCTTTTGTTGAGTGAACCGTTTGCGAGATATTGCTTGTTATTCCCTTAAATTTTCCAATACTTATACTTTTTCTCAAATTCGTTATTCAATTTTTTAAGTCCTGGATATGCAAACAGAATAGAATGCGCCACATAGCAACCAGGGTTAAAATATTTGACTAGCGCTTAAAGCCTACCATGTTCCCCTTGCATCTACAAAAAAATTAGCAATAAGATTGACATCTGGATATCTCGATTAACATGAAGCATATGGAGAATAAGCGTTTGTAAAAATAGCTTGTATAAGAGTAGAGAAAGTCATGTGAGTGTAACACATCAGATTTTTTATGTACTAGACATGGAAGGAGAAGGGAATGCTCCAAATAGCAACCAGCTCGTAAAACATTTGACTCTCACTTAAAGCCTACCATACTCACCTTGCACCTATAAGAAAATTAGGAACAAGATTAACATCTTGATTAACATGAAGCATATGGAGAATAGGCGTTTGTAAAAATAGTTTGTACAAGAGTAGAGAAAGTCATGTGAGTGTAACACATCAGATTTTTAATTTAGGGAGCCTCATGAAATCTTGATATAGAATTTTAGGGTGGAATACTAACTGTAGGTAAATAGTAGAGAAAATAGCAAGAACATACAAATCAATAGAAAGACGGAGAAAAAGGGAACTGCTTTCAAGCTGCTAAGCTAAACTCGAAGTTGAAAGAAATCTAAACTGTTTTAGAGAAACTCTTTAGAGTTGTGGATAAATGGGGGTACTCCTTCACTGTTCCTCGGAATTAGCGCTATCAGGAAAAAAGACATCTAAGACTTCCTTTTATAGCATGCATTAATGATTTCTTGTGGCCGATTTCTAAATTTAACCGAATAAAGGATGTATTTGCAAATTTTTGGACTCCAGTAGCCTGTGATAACTGAAGGAATGGATTAAATGTACAAGGCGTGTTTTTAAAGTGCTGATAATGTTTTAAAAAATGAGAACATTATTAACAAATACTTTATTATCATTCATTACCTTACACTACTTCTCCACATAGTCGCCGTCGTTATTCAAGTACTTCAAGTCTTCACTTCTTGTTTCACATCATCGTCGTTGAAATGCTTTCCACCAATGAATTTCTTTAGACGAAGAAACAGATAAAAAATCTCTTGGTGCCAAATCCGGACTGTAGGGAGGGTAGTCAAATTGTTCCCAACCAAATGATGCGATCAGATCTTGAGTTGTTTGGCTGTATGTGCCCGGTTATTGTCATTCATAATTTGTTTCCCCATAAACCTCACACAATTGCACGTTTGCTGGCGTAACATTTCTCGCATTCAAAAAACAAATCGCTGATCTGACTTTTCCAGTCGGCGGGTCGTTCGATTGTTTTGAACAATCGCTCTAACAACAGGAAACACAAAGTAACGATCGCTCACAGCTGCGTCTGGTTTTCTAATGAATGGAGAAGTGATCACGCATTCTCAAAATCGCAATTGCAGCAGCAAAATCTTAAAACGGTACTCTAAATACACACCTCGTATCAATAATCCTAAAACCTGTCCCACATTTCCGGCTGAAATGTATCCTCTGGGTTGCACATTACTTTATTTGCTCGAGCTGTACAAGTGCGATTTCAGTTGTTGAATTCATTGCATTTTCAAGTGTATATATATATATATATATATATATATATATATATATATATCACAGATCAACAAAATTGAGCTGACACACACACACATACACAACACACAACACACAACACACACACACACACACACACACACACACACACACACACATTGTCCTTAGCGCCAACTCGTCATATGTGGCACAGCGTTAACTGGACTTGGGTTTGTCGGGAGCGTATGTTTGTATCTGTCGTTTGCAATTAGTATGAGAACCATCCAGTGTAATAGGCTCTCATCCGCATGCAGAGTCATCATTTTACCGTGGATATGACAAGCTTCTCAAATGCAGGAACTTAATTACGCCCCGCTTCCACTTTGTCAATCATGCCAGCTGATGCTGCTTGCAGTAATAACATCTGTACGAAACGCTCGACGTTGTCATCCGGCATCACCGCTCAAGCCTGCATCAAGCATTCCAGATTAGTATCACATTTTATTTACTCTGCTACCTTCCTACAATACGTAAGAGGAAGTATTGTATTCCACCCACAACTTCCATACCGAGATTTCATCAAAAATACACGTTTTGAGGGTTTCTGAATGTACATGTGCGTCTGTCTGTGAATGCCATAAACGAAAGACGAAAGTGGGTTGATTACTTTGTAGAAGCTGTATAAAAATGAACAATGGTGGGTGAATCAAGTCATGTGAATGTAATGTTAGATGTTTCTTTCTTGGTTTTAATCGCAGTTTCTTATGAGTTTAGTCAACAGTTTCAAAAGAAACTTTATTATCCATTTTGGAAATACTGCAAGAACAGAGGAGATGTACACCCGCTTCCATTTATGCCATCCCCGCAACTTTGGGAGGCATTCTACTGGCTTTCACAGGTATGTATACCATGCAGGAGGTGCGCGTATCTGTGTATCTTTTCGCGCATGCAATAGTCCTGTTTTAGTGCACAATTCCACTTTATTCACATCGTCAACTTACCATGTTTTACACAATATCTCCACGAAAAAAATATTTTAATGGTAACGTAATGTAAAACTGAAATACTGTCTACTCTCAAGGAGGACACATTTACTATACATTATTGGAAACATCTGTCCAATCTAAATATACAACTAAATAAAACACTGTTTTGCACATGAAAAAGTAATTTTAATGACAATATAATGCAAAACTGAAGTATTTTTAAAATCTGTCCAATCTTCACTCTTGTCCAATACCTGATTTAGCTGCCTAGGCACCTAATTGCTTAGGTACTGGAAGAACTCCCGACTGTAAACGCCAATGTTCCCAATTTATGACAGTGTTCCCAGAGAGCGACGAGTAATTCAGTGCTAGAGGGTTAAATCAGGCATTAGACAAGAGTGCGGATTGGACGACTATTAAAATAATGTCTAGTAAATACATCATATTCGAGAGTAAACAGTATAATGTATTTCAGTTTTACATTGTTTTCATGGAGAAATTGTGCAAAACAGGGTTTTATTTATGTATTTAAACATGGTTATTATATGTTAGTGATGAGTAAAACCATTGCTCAAAGTTATACATTCATGTGTGAATAATCTAGAATTGTGCACGTAAAACAGGACGCCTCTGCATGCGCGGAAAGGGTAAACAGAAACACGCACCTCCTCCTTGCTACTACATACTCGCCTGTGAAGGCCAATGGACTGCCTCCCAAAGCTACGGAAGCGAGTGTAACTCGTCACTCGAAGAGATAGGCGCAAGCGGTGTAGTTTGTTAGTCTGCAGTAAACCAAGCCATAACCTCCATAGTGCACAAACACCCTGTATAAACATAAGCACATCACAAGACCTCGTGATAATATTGCTGATCATGAGAACGATAACTTTTGAATGTGGTTCATTCAACGTTCTAACTTCTAAGGCAATTATTTACGATGTCTGCAAACATCTTAGGATTATTACACAGAAAACCAAGGACAACGAAACTTGTCAAGTCCAGAGACATCCAAGTTCATCCAAGAGCAAATATCCATTCTCGTTTTACTACGTGCACTTAAACGCCCAGCAATATACTCTTAGCAAAGTCATATCGCCGTCTGGAGTCCGTGCTTAATGACCCATTGGAGAAACCGAGCTCTCTATTGCCGCTACAAAATTAATCCATCTTCAGCAGCAAATCAAGACACTTCTTAGTACCTACTCTGTTCAATTAAATGTAGTAACGTCGTTTCACGAGATTAATTCATCCAAGCTTAGATCTTTTCTTTAGTCATCAACAGTTGGTAACTGTCAATGAAAACGGGAAAAAAATCTGGTGTGTTACATTCACATGACTTTCCCTACTCTTGTACAAACTATTTTTACAAACGCTCATTTTCCATATGCTTCATGTTAATCGAGATGTTAATCTTATTGCTAATTTTCTTGTAGATGCAAGGGGAATTGGTAGGCTTTAAGCGATAGTCATATATTTTATCGCTGGTTGCTATGTGGCGCATTCCATTCTCTTTGCTTTACCAGGACAAAAAAAATGAATAACGAATTCTCATTTGAGAAGCATTTATGGAAAATTTAAGGAAATAACAAGCAATATCTCGAAAATGGTTCACTCAACAAAAAAAAAAATTATATGACAAATTCTCTATTTTAACGCGATCTACATTTTTAGTGTAGTAAAATTTTGTCTATCTCTTATGGTTTACCAGTTATGCAAAAGTCGTTCACAATAAAGACACTTTTGGAGACAACCCCCGAAAATTCGATATATACATTTAATTTGTCATGAAAATATCTTAAACATGATATTTTAATCAAAATCGTTAGAGCCATTTTTGAGAAAATTAAAATTTTCGAAAAAGTTCCATGTAAAGGGTACTCTGGGGTGGGGGGATTTTCTTGAAAACCTTCGTGTCGCATCTCTGGGAGATACTTAACCTAAATACCAAGTTTGGTGTTTATCCGACTGTTCGTTTCTGAGTTATGCTGTTCACAGACAGACACACACACGGACATGTTTCCAAAAATGCTTTTTTTTTGGATCCAGGGGGTCTCAAAACATATATTTCCAGTGAAATCTCGGTATCGAATTTTTGGGTGGAATACAATACTTCCCCTCCTTACTATACGTAGTAGAGAAAGTAAAAAAAAAAGACTAACAAAAGAATAATGTTCAGGAATTACACGAAAGTTTTTGGCGGTGGATATTGGGTTTTTCTTCTCTATTTAAGAGATACTTGTGAAGTGATGATGACGTATCATAATCTACCAAAACTGTCTTGCTGTTGGATAAATTTTAGTATACACCAGGAATAAGATTCTTAGTGACTATTTAACTTATTGACATCATCAGAAAATGGACCAATGAGATGAAAAGAAAATTGAATTTTTACCAATAACAGGCTCCGGATACAGCAGTAAAATTAGTAAATCCCATTACCGCGTAACTTGCATGTCTTCTACTTCGGTCTCAAATTAATCGGTATTCGTCAGTTTCAAGAAGACTCGATAAGATCAAGTTCATAATACAAATATACTATTATATTATTTGGTAAACCTGGTTTAGGGGAACCATGTTTTAATTCCTACTTTATTCGTTAAATAGTGCTAACAAATATCACTCGGGTCTGAGCTTTCCAAACAAATTCACTCGTCACGTTCGTCAACTAATTGGCTATCTCCGAAACTCATATTTGTGATAATTTCATACGATCGAACTTAATCGATAGTTTTAAAGTATAGTGCTGCAAAATAGTAACTGATACATTTTCATCTCCTAAATTTATTTGTTTATTCCTCTCTCTGCTTCGGTTCAACTAGGGATCTACGAAGGTTACGCTCAAGCATTTTCCTGTTCACTATTGGCGATTGGTGGAAACTGTAAAAATGGCGAGCTTTGGTGATCTGCGAATTCAAAATGTAAAAGAAGTGTACAAAAGTAAAGGCACATAATACGAGATGAAATAGGTAAAACACCCAATAACTTCTAGCTACAAAGCCGAAACAACCGGACTAGAGCCTTCTCTCCTTAACGCCCACCTGAACCGAGGACTCAATACTCCCCAGGACGTAATAGATGCAGATGAGAGATGAATGATAGAAAGGGTGGTGATGGAGCACCGGTGGAATGAAACATGGCGGGAGAAACCGCAGAAAACCCGACCAGACGCTGCTTTGTCCACCATAAATCCCACCTGCGGGTCCCCGAGATTGAACCGGAGGCACCTTGGTGAGGGGGAAGCGATCTAATCACTCGGCCACGGCGCCGCCAAGGCACTTCTATGATTGTGTTAAAGTTACAAAGAAACCAACATCTTTTTTTGCACAGTAATCATCTTAGGAATCCCCCCTTTGCTTATAATTTTCCTTAGGTTCCATGCTTGTTATTAAATAATTATTTCGAGACCCTTACGCTTAATTTTCACCGTGAGACATTTCTTTTAGCTAGCGAAGTTTCAATGCATTTAGCCTCGCTTCACAGTATCCAGTTGTAACCTCGATTCAACTGTTTATTAATTTCAAACAAGTTTAAAATGTGCTGCGTCTATAGTTTCTTTACCATTTCGTTGTAGGTACAACCTAAGACAAATAACAGCCAGAGAGGGGTTCAAATCGGAAAACGTCGGAAGCAGTCGCTGACGCTGGTTCACAATACATGATTTAATACCACCTTATGCGATTAATAGGAAGATGCCTTTCAGTTTGGTTGTGTGCATGGTAGCCGAGCTGTGAAACGCATGTGTCTCGTACTTGGAACAATCTGGGTACGAACCCTTGGTGTAAATGTTTCGTTGTTATTATTATTATTATTATTATTATTATTATTATTATTTAAATTTTAATTGTTAAATATATGGCAATGCCGTAAGTTTTCCATGCATAAGATATCTATTAATTTTAAGACATTCATACATAAAAACGCAAACAAATTACTCTTTTTGAATTAATTGTTCTTCCACACAAGCCGTGTGTTGGACAGGGTTCAGCTGACTGAAAAATTCAATGCCATAGCCAGGATTTGAACCACGGATCTCCCGGTCCCCGTCCGGTTGCTCTAACCACTGCGCTACCATGGCAACATGCCGGCACGACACTAAATTCTCCAGCTGATGCGAATGTAAAGATACCGGGTTACCTTTCGCTCTACCATTATAAATAACTAAATAAATAACAATTTAAGTGTTATTAATATGTGAGGTACGACAATATTCCAAAGTTGCGACACGAAGGTTTTCAAGAAAATCCCCCCACCCCAGACTACCCTTTACATGAAACATTTTTCGAAAATTTTAATTTTCCCAAAAACGGCTCTAACAATTTTGATTAAAATATCATATGTTTAAGATATTGTCATGACAAATAAAATGTATATCTCGAATTTTCTGGGAATGTCTCCAAAAGTATTCTTCATTGTGAACGACTTTTGCATAACTGGTAAACCATAAGAGATAGACAAAATTTTACTACACAAAAAATGTAGATCGCGTTAAAATACACAACTTATGTCATATACATTTCTTTTGTTGAGTGAACCGTTTTCGAGATATTGCTTGTTATTTCCTTAAATTTTCCAATACTTATACTTTTTCTCAAATGCGTTATTCATTTTTTTATGTCCTGGACATGCAAAGAGAATGGAATGCGTCACATAGCAACCAGCGTTAAAATATTTGACTATCGCTTAAAAGCTACCATATTTTCCTTGCATCTACAAGAAAATTACCAATAAGATTGACATCTCGATATCTCGATTAACATGAAGCATATGGAGAATAGGCGTTTGTAAAATTAGGTTGTACAAGAGTAGAGAAAGTTATGTGAGTGTAACACATCAGATTTTTTATATAGTTTTAACGGTTAGGTCATATCGGACGATGAATGAAACGGGTGAAATGATTCTCAAATGAACCCGAGGTCCTTAAGAGCTTAAAGCTACCCGACAATCGTCTTTTCATGATAAGTGAAAAATCCGAGAAAAAAAAAACCCTTGTCCAGGTAACCCACCTTAACCGAGATTCGAACTCGGGACCTCTTGAATGTGAGGCAGACCGCCTAAAATTACATCACAGAGGCGGGATTGGAATTTTAAGCCAGCGTATAGCGCCCAGAAATTTGACTATCCCTATTCACTGTGTAATGCAGCTATTTCCGGAAAAGGTTTATCTCGATTAAAATAAAGAAGGTAGGAAAATAAGTTTTGGTATGAATAATTTGTATGCCCATTGATAAGCGCTAGAGGGTAGGGAAAGTCATGTAAATGTAACTCATCAGATTTTTAAATATTAGACTGTACCCTAGCCTATTGAATGCTTCCATGTAGCTAGCAAAAAATGAAGTAGTTGTTGCTGCTACGTATGAAAAGCCAGTTTAAAGAAGATGGTATCTTTGCGTTATTTGCACCACGCTTTGGGCGTCAATTTGAACAAGCAGTTTGTTATAGGAGATGTATCGTATTTCAACTGTTGGGGATCCGAACTTGTAGTGGCAACCGCACGTATAGTAAACAGTTTCCGGTAGCCTTCGCGCCATATGTACTTTCAGGTGGCCTTTGCCCCAAGTTTAAAAAATCTTAACTTTGTAATTTGACTGTTTCTTTAAGTATTAAATATTTATGTTTGCCTCGGCTGCGTCAGCATTATTATTAGAGACATGAAAGTCTTGGCAGGGTTGTGATACGACTAAGAATGTAGGCTTATACAGATTTTAAGTTTTAATTCACTCCTTTTTATTAATCCTTGACACAAATTAAATAACACTTCACTGATATCGAGAGCTGTGAGACTCTTTTATTTAATACTTGCACTTTTTAACACGTATATTATTTTCGTCTCACAGGAATACGTAATTAATTTCTCGAGGACACATCTCGCGTCTGGTTATGAGCACTGTTTGGAGGTAACTGAATTGATTTCAACCGTCTAAACTTGTAAATTTCTGTATTTCAAGTCTCTGATTGGCCAATCCTACTCCAATAGAATACCTTCATTTAACTAAAGCTTTTTCTGTTGTTGATTGACTATTTTATAATCTGTCACTAAAATTTACATTATTGCTGCTCTAATAATGACTAGTAGCATTTAAACTTCCTTACTCATTATTGCCTCAAGGTTACCTCATTGTTAGCAACTTTTGACCTATTTCTCACAGCTCCTACATTATTAAATTACGTAATGCATTCACATAACATTATTGAACATGTTTACAATAATATAAGCATACGCAATGCCTGTTACATACATTTTACAAATTATTACATACACATATTGCTTCAAGGCGGGCTGTTATTAAATTTATATATTATATAACCAGACAGAAATCATTTAAGTGTTAAAAATACTGCCTGAACAAATACACGCACCTAAAGAAACCACAGAAAAACTGCAAAATATACGTTAGAAAACTCCAAAGCGTGTTTTCTCTGTAGGGGACAATGTGCAAACAAAACTTCCGATATCGCTCTTTATCAAAAAACAATCTCATTTTTATTACAGCAGCTTTAGGATTTTGCTCCAATTATTAAATGCGTGAATTCTGCAGAACTATGATGGTAGTTTATCTTCTGCAGGAGCCTCACAGCAAAGCAAACTTCCGTTGGTCGCGATCTCTAATTAAAACTGACACTGCTGTAAATCCCAGAACCCAGAGCTGAAAGTCTAATTCTCGCTCCTGTTCTTCCAGGATTATCCTATATCTACAGACCACACAATTTCCAACAGCTTTTTGTTTTTTCCGTTTTATGCTTTCGCGACTGCCGTGTAATCGGGGCAGGTTCCATTTTAAACATATGTCTGAAAATCATGTGATAAATATTTCTGCGGTAACACACTTTAACATTACAGCTGTTTATTTAGATTTAGTGTAAGCTTGTATTAACATATTTGACTGAACTGAAGAACGCTTATAAAATGTTATCTTAGCGAACACCAGGGACGGTGTCGTCCTCCGTGGACTAGTGGCACCGTGCTAGCCTCTAGTTCCCAAGGTTCAAACCCGGCGGAGGGCGATGGATTTTTTTCGGGCGTAAAAATCGTTAGGATGGCTTCCTACGGAAGGGAAGTAAAGCCGGCGGTCCCGTGTCGTAGATTTACGGCACGTAAAGGAACCTCAAGCCTGATAAAGAGGCCTCTCAGCAAAATTACAGGTCTTTCACACCCAGTATAGAATGGGACGCTAAGGACCATAGTAGTTAAAGAGCGTCCATAAATAAAACTGAGTTCAATTTAAAACCAGGGACGGTTTCTGCGACAGCTTTCAGGTACGATAAGGCCATTTTGTTTGCACTCTACGGCGGATAGGAGGGACCTAGCACCGCGACCTACACAGATCTTTTGTACCTAGGCCCCTGACGGAGAGCCCCCGGGAGGGTGGTGAGAGGAGGCAAAGGGCGGCCGGACCAGGAGGCACGACAAGCCAAGGGCAGGGTCCCTATCACTTATGAATTTGAACTCCTCGGGTTCTGTCTGGTGCAGCCGGTTCCCCCCTGTGGGCTTATACATCCCCTGGGAGACCGCAGGCCCGAGACCCGGAGACTACTCGCAGTCCGGGGACGAAGGTTTCCACAGAGCATCCTTTTCCCCTGTCATGCCTCCGACCTCCCGCGACACTAGCAACCCTGAAAGAAACCAAGCAGATGAAAGGTGAAGTGAAATGAGAATGGAGATGAAATAGAAGGACAGGAAATTCAGGGGATGTCATAGCCTTCCCAGCATTCACCTAGCGACCCGGGAAACCCTCGGAAAAAACCCACGGGAATGGAACTTGCGACCGCCTGAACCATACCGCTCGGTATGTACGGCATTTAATCTACTTTTAAATAAAAATTTAGGCACTGAATGTTGTTTTTAAGAGAATATCAAGCTGATTTAACATACGATACTCTCAGAAGTTATTAGAAGGGCAATACTGAACATTTTTAGAATGCCATGTTTCTAAAAGCAAACGAATACTTTTTAATATTTTTCGAGTTGATTGCTGTGTAGTTTGTTCGATTTTATCTAAGAATTTGTTAATTATTATCATTTAAAAATGTTACGTTTTAAAATCGTCATTAACGCCTAAACAATATGAGCATCGCCTTAGAAATGCATTTGGCGAAGAAGCCCTATCTAGGACAATAATCTATAATTGCTACAGCGAATTCAAAAGAGATCGGGGTTTTTTTAGTGATGAATTTTGTGAAGGACGCCCAAGAACTGCTGTTACTGATGAAAATATTGCCGCAATGCTTGAAGAAGATCGACGGACATATTTAGAATTTATTTGGGCGACATTGGATTCGTACGAGTCAAATCCAAAACATTTTATAACAGCTCTTACACGTGAGAAAATCTTGTTGCCGATGGATTCAACATAAACTGACTCCCGATCAAAAACAACAACGTATTGATTGGTGCAGAAATACTGGAAAAATTCCAAGGTGTCACTTCAAATTTGGTTTGGAATATAGTTACTGGCGATGAGTCTTAGATTTATTGTTGTGATCCTGAAAAGAAAGCTCAATCGGCGCAATGGGTCTTTCGAACAGAACCTAGTGTACAGAAGTCCGGCAAATTCGCAGTGCTGATGAGAAGATGGTTGCTGTTTTTTTTTTCTCTTTCTTCTAAAACGGGCCATATTGCTACTATGGCATTAGAAATGGACATGCCGTTACTGCCATTGGCACACAAATGTATACAGATAACGTTTGGAAACGTTCGTGAAAAATCTGATGTGTTCCACCCATATGACTTTCTCTACTCTTGTACAAACTATTTTTACAAACTCTTATTCTCCACCTATTTCATATTAATCGAGATAAAAATTTGCAGAAACGATCTTTTGACATGCAAACAGAATTACATTTTACACATAGCGACCAGTTCTAAAAATATTTGACTATCGCTTAAGGCATACTATGTTCCCCTTAGGGCAATATAGAAATACAGTAGCCTTTGAGCATAGACATCTCTATTAATAGCTGGTTGCTATGTGCCGCACCATTCTCTTTGCCAAAGATTAATACTCTTTGCATATCCAAGATAAAAAAATCAATAACTAATTTCCATTTGAGAAAACAAGTATTGAAAAATTTAAGGGAATAACAAGCGATATCTCGAAAATCGTTCACTCAACAACAAAAATGTATATGACATAAATAGTGTATTTTAATGTGATCTACATTTTGTCTATCTCTTATGGTTTACCATTATGCAAACGTCGTTCACAATGAAGAATACTTTTGGAGACATTTTCAGAAAATTCAAGATATACATTTTATTTGTGATGAAAATACCTTAAACATACGATATTTTAATCAAAATCGTTAGAGCCATTTTTGAGAAAATTAACATTTTCGAAAAATGTTCCATGTAAAGGGTAATCTGCGGTGGGGGAATTTTCTAGAAAACCTTCGTATCGCATCTCTGGAAGATACTGAACCTAAATACCAAGTTTATCCTACTGTTCGTTTCTGAGTTATGCTGTTCACACACACGGACATGTTTCCAAAAATGTTTTTTTGGATTAAGGGGATCTCAAAACATGTATTTCTGGTGAAATCTAGTTATCGAATTTTTGAGTGGAATACATTACTTCCCCTACTTACTATACGTAGTAGAGAAAGTAAAGATACCAACAGGAAAAATGTTACATCATGACAATGACCATCCTATACAGCTACACTTACAATTGAGCGCTGGATGCCCTACACTACAGCACTATGCACCCTTCACCATACACCCCTAACCTAGCTACCTTGCGATTTCTTTTTGTTTCCAAAAATTAAAGATAAAACGCGTGGAATCACTTTTTCTCAAGCAGTAGAACATAAAACCTGGTTTCTAAACTGCCTCACGAAGAGTGGCGTCATTACTTTTAAGGACTGCCTTTATCAAATGCAAAAATGCATTGGTGTTAAAGAGGAATATTTTGAAAAACAATAAAAATCACATACATTTTTTAAAAGTGATCTTTGTTTACTTATCTAAAAATGTTCAGTATCCCCTCGTACTACTCGGTAAGGGTACTTCGGGGATATAATTCACAACAGTGTTCTGTTTTATTATTCAGGTTAATTCACATGAATATCCGCTTTCATTCCTGGGAATAATGTTTTCTTAATTTTTACGTTCTCTGCTACTACTTACAGTTAGTAGAGAAGTGCTGTATTCCATCCAAAAATTCTATACCGAGATTTCACCGGAAATAGATGTTTTGAGGCCCCTCTGAAACCCCAAAAAATAATTTTTAGAAAAAGGTTCATGAGTGTGTCCCTGAACAGCATAACTGAAAAACGAAAAGTCGGTTAAATACCAAACTTAGTGTATAAGTTTAGCATCTTCCTTGCGACACCAAGGTTTTCAAGAAAATTCCCCTGACTACCCTTCACAACTTCAAAACTTTTGATTTCCTCAAAAATGGTTCTAATGGTTTTGATTAAAATATGGGTTTAAGATTTCTTATGACAAAGGAAATTTATATCTTGAATTTTCTGAGTACAGTCTGATTCTGAATGGCTTTTGCATAATTGGTAAACCGTAAGACATAGATAAAATATTACTACACAAAAATATGGTTAAAGCACACAATTGATGCCAATTTTGTGGCATTTCCGATACTTTCTTTGTTATTGATTTAAATTTTCAGATACTTATACATTTTTCAAGAGGAAAATCATTATTCGTTTATTTCTTGTGCTCATGCAAAGAGAAAGTGAATTTCACAGGCATCACATTGCGACTATCGTTTAAACTAATGTATTTCTCTAATCTCTTTATACCTACAAGGAAATATGCAATAACAGCATTTTTACAAATGTTTATCTCTATTAATATAAAATAAATAGAACAATAAGCTATTTTAATAATAGTTAGTTGAATTATCAGATAAAGACATGTGAATGTAACACAAAACTTTGTTTTTACTTAGAAGTATGGCTGTTATTTAACATCAGCATCGAAAATTGAAACGTTTTCTGCAAATGTAGTTCCAGTTTTCAGGCAGTATTTATATCCCTTAACTGCTATCAATTTAATTATGTAATATAAAAATAATAGCCCGCCTATAAGCGATCAGTAATTGCCATAAGGTGTATAACACAGCTATTGTGTTGTATATATGTGTAAGATATTATGTGAATGCATTTCTTAGTTTAGAAACGTAGGAGCTGTGAGGGTAGAAGCAAGCTGTTTTTGTAGCAAGCAGTTTCATAAAGTGGAAAGCAGAGGGTGGCCAAGAATAAGTTAGAAAGCTAAGGAAGGCTACCAACAGTCGATGGAAAAATACTGATGTAACGTCAAAAAGTTTGTAAATATCACGTGGGTGCAAAAAGCCAATAGAAATCAAGCTGAGATTGTTCTGCTAGAGTAGGCTTAGCCAATCAGAAAATAGAAAGATTAAATTTAAAACTTTAAGCTGTGGACGCTAAGAGGTAGCGTACCCAAGCCAAGTCAGTTTAGTAGATGAAGCTCAGAGTGTGTAGATGTGAAATATTAGTGCAGTGCGCAGAAGATAAATTTTGACATCTAAAAAAAATGTAGTTAGGAACAGATAATTACTACAACTGCAAAACACATTTTTGTGTGATTTATATTTTTTTAACGCGAATAAAGAACTTAATATCTTACAGCTCCATACGTAAATACTTCAGTAATTTGTTATTTTATATATTATTCAACTGCCTTCAAGAATTAATAAAGAAGTGAGAATTTAAACTTTAACTTGTGTAAAGTGTGTGAAACTATTCTACAACCGTACCACCCTTGTTAAGGGATACTCGCTCTACCAGATATAACTGACGCAGCCGAGGCATAATTACATATTACGCGCGCGCGACACCACCGCAGTTTCAATCAGATGCGTCAAAATTCAGATATCTGGGAAAATCTGTGATAACTTTGATCGTGACCTGGTGAAATTGAAGCCAGTGTTAGTTTGGGTTGAGTCAGATGCACGAAACATGCCACCGTAAGTAGTTCAAGTTAACGAACATGGTAATAAAAACAAAGGAAGTGGCTATTAATATACATGTTGCGTGCATTATCTCTGATTGATTCAGTAAGCGACCTTCAGTGACACACATAAGAAAAGCGCAATCGGTAACATGTGTATGAGACGTCATACATAACAGTGCCCTATTAGCATTGCAAACTTGATAATGGCCTTCAAGGCTTGATCAGTCGAGGAGCTCTTGGCGCACGCTAGACATAACAGACACCCAGAACATGGATAAAAACATTTATGTTCCTAGATGATAATGTGGCACGCCGCGGTCAGCTGGAGGATAAATGAAGGTTATCCATATGATAACCGAGCTCAGCTGCTGCGGCTGCAGAGAATTAGCTTGTATGCCCAGTGTTGCCAACACTTCCTCGCAAATAATGGCTAGATGGTATCTTTAAAAAGGCATTATTTAACAAACAAAAGGCTAGATATAATTGCATTTTAAAACTATCCATATTTTGTTTGCAGAAGTTAAACCCCATTGCGTTTTATTTACGGACGCTCTTTAACTGCTGTGGTCCTTAGCGTCCCATTCTATATTGGGCGTGAAAGACCGGTAATTTTGCTCAGAGGCCTCTGTAGGTTCTTTTACGTGCCGTAAATCTATGACACGGGACTACCGGCTTTACTTCCCTTCTGTAGGAAGTAAATTTACATATAGCAATAAAACAAGAAGTAAGGAATAAGTAAATCCATGCTAAGGATTTTTACGCCCGAAAAACTCCATCGCCCTCCACCGGGTTTGAACCAGCGATTTCGGGAACTAGAGGCTAGCATGGCAACCACTACACCACGGAGGGCGACCCCCATTAACAGATTCTAAATACCATAATTGATTACAGAATTCCATAATATTTAAATAATGTAAAAGAATAACTTATTTAATATAAAATTGTAATGGAATAAGGTATATTTTTGCTAAAGTCCAACACCGTAGTTAAATACTGTATCTGATATTGAGATATGAAATTTACTGAAATTCTTTAGGTAAAATATGTAAAACCGACCAATTCTGTGTCACAAATCATAGACTTTGAGCGCATACTTTAGAAGGTCGACTTTATGATTAGTACTCATTTTGATGACATGCTACGACTCATGATAACATAATACAACTACACAGGTATTAAGGATTCGCCCTAACCTTTTTATTCCTTTTGCACAGCTAAAGCGCAGATCAAATTATGCTATTTAGGCTAGATTCTGGCCTAAGGGTTAGGTTAAATTGGCTAGATTTCAGGCTATAAGCATTTTACTATTTTATATGGCTAAACGCTACTGTAAAAAGGCTAGATTTAGCCATAAAATGGCTAAGTTGGCAACACTGTGTATGCCCTCCTGATTTTTGGCGTACTACAATGATATGACGGCCATTAGGCTGATACTGTTCTGTTTACCTACCAAATATTGTATTCTGTTTATACGAAAAGAGACCTTAGCAAGAGTGGCCAAGTTGACTCCAAAAACGAGATCAATGCCTGCTGGTGTTACGCATGCGAGTGTAGTGCCCTGGTAAAAACAAGTTCTACGTGTTAAAATTTTCCTTGTTTTTCAGTATAAATTAATTTGTTGTGAGCCAACCAATAAAGCAATCATAAAATGCATGCTTGAATCTTTAGATAACACTTTTTAGATTGTGTATGCAATTTTGCATATAAATAAGAGCAACACTGAAATGTAAGGAATCAATTTCATGCACAAAAAGGTAAAACTGAGAAACAAAACATACAGAAAGGCTCCAGTAGGATTAAAATGGAGCGAACGAGTGATTTAAACATGTCGCTGGACTTTTAAAAACGGCAGATCGTGAAACATGGCCAAATGATTCTATAGAATACTTATACAGCATAATCTAAAAATCGAACATTATATCACTTTCACCTGAAAACTCATTCCAGTGTCCCTCAATTGATGGCTTTAAATCCGGAATGTATAAAACTGACATTAAGTGCAAAAGCGGAGAAAACACGCAATGTTCAGTTTCTAATCGCGAATTAAACATTGTCCCTGTGACTAAATGGATAGAAATAGAACACTACACAGCAAATAGAAATAAATGGTTCATGGAGCGTTAACAACTTTGATGGTGGCTAAAAGTGACTGTCAGAAAGCCCAGATATGGTTATGTATGCAGCTTAAACTGTCATTATATGGACGCAAATCAGGTTTCATTTTAATTAGATGATGACAGGGATTTCCTAAAGTTTTAAAATAGTTTTTCTGTCTTGTCAAAGGAATGTCTGTCATTCAGGAAAAACGTCCTGCCATCACAAAATACTCGCTATTTAGTTATGCTAGAAAAAAATATTTGGGAGTTAGAGCTCACCGACCATACAGATTTCATGTGACATGTCATGTATAACATTCATGGACACAAATTCTAACTTGCGCATGTAAATTCCTGAAGGCTGCAACTCTAGCAATTCTTTATTTCGGAATCTGCATGTGCTCACTCCTCAAACACCAAGTTTGAAATTTTGAAAGCGAGAGATAGTGTCTGTTTTAACCCGATAGATCCAGTTTTCATTAAAACATATATATATAGATATATATATATATCTATATATATATATCAACTTCTCGTCGATACATCCATTTTAGCAATTTCAATTCAAAAATTGAACAATAAAAACTGAAAACTGGTAGAAGTGGTTGAGCATTTTGAAAAACAGTTAAAATTGGATGGAACCATAGAAGGGCTGAGTTGGAATCACTGGGTTCGTGTCCCAGAACAGGGACAACATGATAGAACTCGCTAAACGCATGACAAACTCCTGCATCATTACATTTTCTGACATCCAATACTTTCCACAATTTTGAACGTTGACGCACACATTACCAGCTGCAAAAATAGATCCTGGAAGCCACAATTTCGAATAAATGCTTCTCTGTGTGTTCGCTAATATGTTGAACACTGGATCAATCACTTAAAACGCTCTAACTAGTAGCCACTGACAGCATATTTTAATTGTAAACATAAAAACCCTGTTTTGTTTTCTAGACGCACAATTATTATTTATTTATTCATTCATATCCAAGCAAACACTAAGCAGAAAACGAGGAAAAATAAAGTGAAATGAAATAAATGGAAAAATACTAGTCTACAACCAGTTTTATGGCTTGAAAAGCAAACATTGGAGGAAAAACAAATGTGATGTAATACAGGAAAATATTACCAACACCACCCATTACAATTTTATGTGCATCTGGGATATATTACACTATTCATAAAATCTGATGCGTTGCACTCATATGACTTTCTATACTCTTCTATAAAGTATTTTTACACACGCATAATCTCGATCTACATGTTAATCGAGATAAACATTTGCAGAAATTATCTTACTGCTAATTTACTTGGTGCAGGTGGAATGTGGTAAGCTTTAAACGATAATCAAATCTTTTAAGAGCTGGTTGCTATGTGGAGCATTCCATTATCTTTGCATGTCCACGACATAAAAAATCTGATGTGTTACACTCACATGACTTTCTCTACTCTTGTACAAACTATTTTTACAAACGCTTATTCTCCATCTACTTCAAGTTAATCGAGATAAACATTTGCAGACTATATTGCTAATTTTCTTGTAGATGTAAGGCGAATATATATTTACAAGTGCAATATAGAAATACAGTAGCCTTTAAGCATAGACATATCTCTTAATAGCTGGTTGCTAGGTGCAGCACCATTCTCTTTGCCACAGATTAATACTCTTTGCATATCCAAGACAAAAAAATGAATAACGAATTCCCATTTGAGAAAATAAGTATTGAAAAATTTAAGGGAATAACAAGCAATATCTCGAAAATGGTTCACTCAACAAAAAATGTATATGACATAAATTGTGTATTTTAATGCGATCTACAATTTTTGTGTAGTAAAATTTTGTCTATCTCTTATGGTTTACCAGTTATGCAAACGTCGTTCACAATGAAGAATACTTTTGGAGACATTCCCAGAAAATTCAATATATACATTTTATTTTTCATAAAAATATCTTAAACATATGATATTTTAATCAAAATCGTTAGAGCCATTTTTGAGAAAAATAAAAATTTCGAAAAATGTTCCATGTAAAGGGTAATCTGGGGTGGGGGGGTTTTATTGAAAACCTTCGTGTCGCATCTCGGAAGATACTGAACCTAAATACCAAGTTTGGTGTTTATATGACCGTTTGAGAGTTATGCTGTTCACAGACACACACACGGACACGTTTCCAAATATGCTTTTTTGGATTCAGGAGGTCTCAAAACATGTATTTCCGGTGAAATCTCGGTATCGAATTTTTGGGTGGAATGCAATACTTCCCCTACTTACTATACGTAGTAGAGCAAGTAAAAATGAATAACGATTCTCAAGAGAAGGTACTCAAAAATCCAAACAAATAACAAGGAATATCTCGAAAGTGATTCACTCGACAAATATATACATATATATTACATAAATTATGTGTTTTAAGGAGCTCTATCTCTTAAGGTTTATCAAGTATGCAAAAATCATTCAAAATGAAGAAGACTTTTGGGACATTCCAGAAAATTGAAGGTATCATTTCATTTGCCATTAAAATATCTTAAGTGACATTTTAATAAAAATCGTTAGAGCCATTTTTGAGAAAATAAAAATTTTCGAAAAGTGTTCCATGTAAAGGGTAGTCTGGGGTGGGGGGGTTTCTTGAAAATCTTCGTGTCGCATCCTTAGAAGATAGTAAAATCAAGTATCCGACTTGTTTTTGAGTTATGCTGTTCACAAACACATACACGGACATGTTTCCATAAATGCTTTATTTTGATTCAGAGGGAATCAAAACATATATTTCCGGTGAAATCTCGATATCGAATTTTTGGGTAGCATGCAATACTTCCCCTATTTACTATACCTGGGTATTCAGCTAGATCCACGTTAACTTAACCAGGATGGAAAGGTTTGTGTGGACTTTGCTTCGTACTTTTATAGTGTTCTCTAAGTCTGTATGACGTTGACGCTGAGCGACTGTTGGTAAAATTAAAAAAAATCTTGTGTTGCATTCACATGATGCCTATACCCTCTATCATTTATTAATGAGTACACAAACTATTCTTACGAAAGCTTACTTGTCTACAGGGACTCACATAAATATTCGGTCACATTAAGAGTTCTTTCCTATATAATGCAGAGTTATTTGAAATTATGAATTGGTATTAAAGCTTATGTTCGATGTTGAGGCAGTTTTCTGTACCGAAACAATGCTATATTAATGCATTATTGATAAATATGTATATGATGTTCTTGATGTAATATTAGTGTTAAGTATATTTCATTATTATTTTACTATGTATGTTAGTGATATTTCTGGTATACGACGCAAAAATATTTCCACTGGACACGATTTTACGAACAAGAACTTGCTTTACACAAAAGTAAGGGAAAACTTGACATAGTACAAAGTGCTTTTGCTGACAGTGTGCGCTAGAAACGCATAAATTGTCTCACGCTAGAGAAACTCGGAACAAAGTTACAGGCCGGGGATTCCACCATTGTATCAAATCATGTGACTGTTTAGAAGCGAATAGGGAGAAGCTAAAAACACCCCAGATTTCTCAAATTTGAGAAATCGACCGAACTAGTCAGCCAAAAAGAAAATTAGAAGTAAAATACGAAATGATCAACTATATAAGCTAAGGTCAGGGAGACGTTGTACGCTTTCTGATAAATTCATTTACGAGATAAATCTGCGGCACTGAACATAAACCTTCCGCGCCAAAATAAGTGTAAATGTGTAAATATGTAATGTAAAGAATATTGTGTGCGCGGCGGCGACTATTTCATAGTGAAAGTGTATTAACACAGGAAGAATTTTATTAATAAACTATTTTGGCACAAGACAGTGCAATAGATTTAGAATCCCCCCCCCAAAATAAATAAAATAGTAAGAATTTGCCCTATTAAAATATAAGGATCTTCAACTGGACGAGCCCCTGACGTTAGAATTACAACCACCAGAGAAATGATTCCGCGTTCATAAACACGTGCGACGTAAGAAACAAAAGTGTCCAGTGCGTAAAGTCAAGTAGTTTCAAGGTAGTGGTATGCGTTAGTGAACAATCTTCAGCGAACATAATGTAAGCATGAACTAACGATCACAAGTCCAATAAAATGGAAATACGTCCATTATTGCTATCAGATCTATTGTAAACTGCTATTGTCAAAGATTCACATTTTCATGCAAACTTATTTAAAGCAAACACTGTCAACCTAAGTTTAATTAGTGTCTTCAATTTTAGCACGTCTTCTTATGAGGCACACCCTTGAAATACCCATACACAGTCTCATGTTCAACAATAATCAACAGTCGACAGCAGCCGTGGACAAAGAAGTTTAAATGCAGCAGCTAGAATCTGAGGACACAACCAGCCGACTCTATTAGTAATTACAACAATACTATTTCCATTCAGCCAGAACAATAGCCATGCAGTGATTACTTTGAATTGACAAATTTATGTCAAGTAATCCATTTATGCTGCATTATTAATGCTACGAAATTGAGGTAGTATTTTTAACACTTAAATGATTTCAGTCTGATTATATAATATATAAATTCAATAAATTGAATGTAACAATGTGTATTGTTAAATTCAATATGTATGTAACAATACACAGAAGTGTATATTACAGTCAGTGTATATGTTTACATTATTGTATACACGTGTAATAATGTTATGTGAATGTATTACGTAATTTAATAATGTAGGAACTGTGAGAATAATAGGTTAAAAGTTGCTAACAATGAGGTAACTTTGAGGCAATAATGAGTAAGAAAGTTTAATAATGCTACTAGTCATTATTGGAGCAGCAATAATGTAAATTTTAGACAGTTTATAAATAGCCAATCAACAACCAGAAAAAGCTTTAGTTAAATGAAGGTATTCTATTGGAGTAGGAATAGCCAATCAGGGACTTCAAATACAGAAATTTTGAAATTTAAGCGGCAGAAATCAAGTCGGTTGCTGGTAGACAGCGCTCATAACTGGACGTGTTGGTTGTAGACAGTGTTCCTATCCGGACGCGAGATGCATCCTCCAGAAATTTAATACGTATTCGTGTGAGATAAAAATAGTTTGTGTGTTAAAAAGTGCAAGTAATTAATAAAAAAGCTCACAGCTCTCTCTCTCTCTCTCTCTCTCTCTCTATATATATATATATATCAGTGAAGTGTTATTTGTATACTGTCAAGCATTAATAAAAGGAGTGAACTAAAATTATAATCTATGTAAGCCTACATTCTTAGCCGCTAAGACATTCATGTCTCTAAAAAAATATAAATACTGACGCAGCCGAGGTAAACATAAATGTATAATATTTAAAGAAACAGTCAAAATTACAAACATATTTTTTAAACATTTGGTGCAAAGGCCACCGGAAAGTACATTTGGGGCGAAGCCTACCGGAAACTTTTTTTTTTTACCATACGTACTGTTGCAACTACTTCAAGTTCGGGTCCCCAACAGTTGAAATACAATACAACTCCTACTTCAAATCGGCTTTCCATACGTGAAGCAACAACCTACTTCAAAATAACAATCGAAAAGGAGAATAACGCGTCAATGTAACGCATAAACAAAATATTAAATAAATCGGGCCACCCAGATACGGTTAGAAGTGTTATTAGAAAGGAAGGCTACAATGGAAGGGCAGCCAGAAAAAAAGCTTTCGTAAATAAAACTAATAGGAGCAAACATATTGCAGTTCGCTAAAGAATACTGTAAAAGAAGTCAAGAATAGTGGAATGATGTAATTTTTGTTGGCGAAAGTTCCTTTTATGTATTTGATACAGAAGGAAGGGTTCGTGCTTGGCGCAAGCCCAATGCAGAGTTGGACAGAAGGAATATACACCCTACAAGTAAAACACAAAGTTGGCAATGCGGTTTTATTTCAGCAGGTGAAGTAGTAAATTTGGTTTTCAATTAAAACACCATGGGCAAATCAATATCTCAACATTCTCAAAGAAATCCTTTACACTATGCAGAAAAATTGGGGGTAAGAAACACATATAAATCCTTTTAAGATAATGAGCTAAAACTTCAGAAATATTTTGTTAGGAAATGTTTGTGATACAACTGCCCAAAATACATACATTCACCCCCGAAAGTCTAGATCTTAACCCCATAGAGGATTTATGGAATGAGCCAAATCAAAGAATCGGAAATGCTCCCAATTTCCTTAAACATCATATTACAAAGACTGCTAGAAGAATGGGTTAAAATTGAAGCTGCCTATACGAGTAAAATAATTTCGAGTATGAAATCACGCCAAGTTATCAGGCCTAAAGGATACCCTACGAAGTATTAAATTCAACCAGGCGAATTGACCCAATATTTAAGTGAACTTCAAATTCAACAAGTACATTTTTAGGCAGCATGGTCTAAAAGTACATTTTTACACCACTCCATTGTGACCAACTTTGGTTTCAAGCTCAATCACATGGCAAATACCCTTTGTATTTGCACATGCTTAATGCCTTGGTTTGATTAGGTTTTAGTTCTCATTATGTCTTTTTACTCTATTAATTACTTTCTCTACTACGTATAGTAAGCAGGGGAAGTATTGTATTCCACCCAAAAATTCGATACCGAGATTTCACCGGAAATATATGTTTTTGAGACCCCCTGAATAAAAAAAAAACCATTTGTGGAAACATGTCCGTGAATGTGTCTGTGAACAGCGTAACTCGAAACTAACAGTCGGATGAACACCAAACTTTTATTTCCAGAGATGCGACACGAAGGTTTTCAAGAAAATCCCCCAAGATTACCCTTTACATGGAAGGTTTTTCGAAAATTTTAATTTTCTCAAAAATGGCTCTAACGATTTTGATTAAAATAGCACATGTTTGAGATATTTTCATGACAAATGAAATGTATATCTCGAATTTTCTGGGAATGTCTCCAAAGTATTCTTCATTGTGAATGACTTTCGCAAAACTGGTAAACCATAAGAGATACACAAGAAATGTAGATCGCGTTAAAATACACAATTATGTCACATACAGTTTTTTTTATTGAGTGAACCATTTTCGAGATATTGCTTGTTATTCCCTTAAATTTTCCAATATTTATACTTTTTCTCAAATGGGAATTCGTTACTTTTTTTTGTCCTGGTAATGCAAAGACAATGGAATACTCCACATAGCAACCAGCGCTTAAAATATTTGACTATCGCTTAAAGACTACCAATTCCCCTTGCATCTACAAGAAAATTAGCAATAAGATTAACATCTCGATTAACATGAAGCATATGCGGAATAAGCGTTTGTAAAAATAGTTTGTACAAGAGTAGAGAAAGTCATGTGAGTGTAACACAGCAGATTTTTTATGGTGGTTGCATTATCTGTTCACAATACAAATCGTCATACTTCAATTTACCGTAATTCGTTGTGGAGTTTACATACACCTTATAATGGCACACCTGTCCGTTCTTTGATCTAAAACGTTATTCTTCTATCTAGTATAACCTATATAAAGATTAAATGGCGGCAATTATGAACTTAGAGGAAACTGAAATGGAAGAGAGATGAAATTACAGAAGCAGCAGACAGAATAACGCTAGAACTACTTAATCAAAAAATCCAGAAAGCAATATAATATAGCAATTAATCGCTTCATTGCTTGGTATAAGGCAAAACGTGTAAAATAATTTCACTGAAAATGACTGCTGGCGAATAAACAAAGCATCTTACATCTCGGTACACACGAGAGTTGATCTCGTTTTTAACTCCCGTTTCAAGAATCTCGCTATACGCATGAGTTGATGTTCTAACGTGATTTGACTTAGTTTCAAGAATCAATATATTATTTTATTGATATTTTACAAATCCGAGAGCTGTCTAAAATATTGCATACTCCTACTCGCAAAATATAACCCTACTTTGAGGCAGTATTTTATATCACAACATTGTAAATGCCAGAGTGATTGTAGTGTAAATAAGCATTATTGTATGACAATGATTTGAGATGTTTGTTAATTATAAACATTGTTAGGAAATAAGTTTACACGGCCTCACTAAAACTGACAATAGCAGCGGGTAACAATGTAGCGAGGGTGTGAGTTGTTTATCAATTAGAAGAGACAAGCAAATGACGTCAGAGTAGCGCGCTTTTCTTTAGAAATGGAGGGAATATGTTCCCTAGAGCATATGTGTTCGTAATTTTGATTGGATAAAAAAATGTTGGCGCGTTTATTAACCAATAGCAGCTCTGTTATAATGTTTAGGCATATCGGGGTGAGGGAGTATAAATTCTAAAGCCAGAGACAAGTATTGCCCAGTTCAACAGAATCATTTACGCGTTACACGTCGCACAGTTTAAGAGAATCATTCACGGGTTACATGTCGCACAGTTCTACAGAATCTCTCGCTTCGTAAAGTTAGTTATAAAATGTGAAATACGCGGCAAATAAGTGATTATAGTTACATTCGAAAATATAACAGTTTCAGTCAGGCGTGTATCAAGAGTAAATATGTGAAATTAATGAAGTGTGATGGTAATAAAAGTGTAAAAACAAATTCTTTTATCAGTGTTATCTTTAGTAACAACTCCTTTCCGTTTACACACCCTGTTCAAGAGATTTGCTCGACTGAGTGACAATAGCTAGCCGGAGGACAAAGAACCCAAAATTCAAAAATAGTAAAACAATCACAGGCGCTCAGCAAATAAGATAACACGAACGATACCGCGACAACTTTTAACACTTGTTTCATAATCTACTACTTTTGACAACAGCTGGTGTAGTTTAGAAGACGTTTGCTTTTGTTACTGCTGCAAAAGGTATGTATTTATTTATATTTGTTGCAACTTTAATGTTTAATGCTGTTTGTAGGAAAGTAAATTTTGAGGTTGAGTTGAATATTTTTATGAGTACTTTATCTACTTCATTTTAATCGAGATAAAATGTTGCAGAAATAACTGTATTACACATTTCGTTAGGATACAAAGAGAACAGTTACAGTCAAATGTTTAGCAGCTGATCGTAAAATTCCATACTGTTTCCATGCAATCGCCAAAAACTGAAAATCAATGGGACACCCATCCAGCTACACACACGGACTTTTTTCTAAAAATGCTTTTTTTTTCATAAATGTATTCCGGTGAAATATCCATATCGAATTTTTGGGTGGAATGCAATACCTTCTCTACCTACTAGGTACGTGACAGAGAAAGCCACAAGCTTTAGTAATAGTAGTTTGTATCTATACCCACTAATAGAGAGGGAAGAGAAAGTCATGTGAATGTATCACATCAGATGTTTACTCTCTCTGCCAGTACCTAGTAGGTAGAGAAGATATTGCATTCCACCCAAAAATTCGATATCGAGACTTTACCAGAAATGTATTGTGTGTGTGTTTTTCTAAAAAAATGGCAGTAACGACTTTGATTAAAGTGCCATATATTAAAGATACTCATATTACAGGTAAAATGTGTATCTTGAAATTTCTGGGAATAGCCTGTAATGTCCTCTTCATTCGGAAGGAATTTTCTATAACCTTGTATACTACTAAACGATAAATGTACTACAGTCGAAAATGTACTACACAAAAAATACATATGTCTTTAAAATACACAGTTGTTTTAAATAAACTTTTTGTGGTATCGGTCATTTCCGAGCTATCCCTTACAAATGCTTAGTTTTGTTCAATACTTTTGTCATTCTTTATAAGCCTAGTCGATTTTCAGTTGTTTCTCGCGATTGCATGGAAAGAGTATGGAATTCTGAGACCAGAATATAGCGCCTAGTTCTTAAACATTTGACTATCACTCTTCACTTAACGAATATGTAATGTTGCTATTTCAGCAAAGGTTTATCTCGATTAAAAGTAGACAGAAGAGTATGCTATCGTAAGAATACTTGTGTACCCACTAATAAACGGAAGGGAAATGTGAATGTAACATACAAGAAATGTTGCATTGTTTTAATTTGTGAAGATATCATAACCGTTGACCAGGTAAACCTGGAATTTTGGGCGCAAGTCAATAGACCTGAAGCTGTGTAATAATTCTCCATTTATAGCAAATTTAATATACAACGTCTTACAGTCGCATTGCAGATCATTAAAAATACACTTAATCCATTTATGGATTTGATAAGTAGAACAGAATTTAATAACTGGAGGAGAATCCCCGCATGAAAAACGCGAAAACAAACCATTACACTATGCAGTAACTGTTTCGGATGGTTTATAAACACAATGACAAAGTTTCAACCACTGTCTGGATACAATTATTGTTGTATATTTCCATTAACCGCAATACAAATGAAAAACAAGGTATTTATTTCCTCCCGACAGTTCCAATCATTACTTATAGATACACGAGTATTTTATTGCAATATTTCTTTTACTAAAAAAAAGCTTTAAAACCAGTTGATCCTGTTCGAAAAGCTTCAGCTATCTCGGAGGCAATCCCAACTACCCTTAATTTTGCACGGATTTCAACCTAATTTAAAATGTTCTAATAAATGGTTTTCAAAGCGTGTATACATTTTGAATTCCATGCGTGCAGTGATCCCTATAAAACTATATCTTCTGCCTGGGCAAGGTAAGAGAGGCTATAATATGAACACGTTAAAGAAAGCAGTAAAATAATCCCAGAGATAAATGTACTGCCATAAAATCAGCGGAAAGCTGCCATTAAGCTTTCAAAGTTTGTTGATCTTGGTTATTGCATGACTGCTTCAGGATGATGCGAGGTACTGCATCAGCTGATGAGCTGTAGGCCATTGACTGAGGTCATTGCCTCTGACTCCGCCAAGCATGATGTTCTTATAATTCCTAGGATTATAGCCTAATATAATATGCACAAAGAAAAGATAGCAAGATTAACCTTTCACTGCTAGCTTTGGACATAACCGCCACACACTTCGCACCGTCTTCTTTCGCACCTGTTATCAATGGTTCGGTTTGGTTTTTTCTTCCTAGCGATATCTTTGTCCTTTAAGTAGTACTGTGTCCTTTGAATAATATATTACTTTCTATACTATGTAGAGTATCTATGGGAGGTACTGCATTCCAACCAAAAATTCGATACCAAGATTTCACCGGAAATACAGTTTAGGGGCGCCCGAATCCAAATAAAGCATTTTTGGAAACGTGTCCGTGTGCGGCTCTGTGTGTCTTTCAACAGCATAACTCAAAAACAAAAAGTCGGATAAATACCAGACTTGGTATTTGAGTTTAGTATCTTTTCCGGATGCGACACGAAGTATTCAAGAAAATCCCTCCATCGCCAACTATCCTTTTCGAAAATTTTGATTTTATAAAAAATGGCTAACATTATTATTTAAATAACATACGATAGATATTTAAATAACAAATAAACTGTACATTGAATTTTTTTGGAATAGCCTAAGAAGTCCTCTTCATTCGAAAGGAAATTTGTTAATCTTGTACAACTTATAAACCTTAAGCGATAGACGAAAGCACACCACACAAAAAACGTAGATCTCTTTAAAACGCACAATTTACTTAAAATACTTTCTTTTTTGTGGCATAAGCCGTTTCTAAGATATCCGTTTTTATAGGTTCGAATTGTTCAATACCTGTATTCTTTTAAAGTCCCATCGATTTTCAGTTGCTTCTCGCAATTGCATGAAAACAGTATAGAATTTTAAGGCCAGCATGTAGCTCCCAGTTCTTAATCACTTGACTATCGCAGTTCTCTTTGTACTTATAACGAAATGTGTAATGTAGCCGTTTTTGCACAGATTTACTTGCGATTAAATAGACTAGGTATAAAAATAACTTTAGTAAGAATAGTTTGTATATTCTACCAACTAATAAAGATAGAGGACAAAGAAAGTCATGCGAATGTATCACATCAGATTTTTACTTTCTCTACTACGTATAGTAGGTAGGTGAAGTATTGTATGCCACCCAAAAGTTCGATGCCGAGATTTCACCGGAAATACATGTTTTGAGACCCTATGAATAAAAAAAAAAGCATTTTTGGAAAAATGTCCGTGTGAGTGTGTGTCTCTGAATAGCATAACTCAGAAACGAACAGTCGGATAAACTTGGTATTTAGGTTCAGTATCTTCCAGAGATGCGACACGAAGGTTTTCAAGAAAATTCCCCCACCCCAGATTACCCTTTACATGGAACATTTTTCGAAACTTAATTTTCTCAAAAATGGCTAGCGATTTTGACTAAAATATCATATGTTTAAGATATTTTCATGACAAATGAAATGTATATCTCGAATTTTCTGGGAATGTCTCCAAAAGTATTCTTCATTGTGAACGACTTTTGCATAACTGGTTAACCATAAGAGATAGACAAAATTTTACTACACAAACAATGTAGATCGCATTAAAATGCACAATTTAAGTCATATACTTTTTTTTGTTGAGTGAACCATTTTCGAGATATTGCTTGTTATTCCCTTAAATTTTCCAATACTTATACTTTCTCAAATTCGTTCTTCTTTTTTTTTTGTTCTGGTAATGCAAAGAGAATGGAATACTCCACATAGCAACCAGCTCTTAATATATTTTATTCTAGCTTAAAGCCTACCAATTCCCCTTGCACCTACAAGAAAATTAGCAATAAGATTAACATCTCGATATCTCGATTAACATGAAGCATATGGAGAATAAGCGTTTGTAAAAATAGTTTGTACAAGAGTAGAGAAAGCCATGTGAGTGTAACACATCAGAATTTTTTTATCTTCACCTCCCCTTGGTTTTTGTTTGGAATAAATGCAAGATTCTGATTAATTGGTTTAAGTTTGCCGATAAGCTATGCAGAGTAACTCAGAAGTCACGAGTTCCAACATAGGTTGGGGCGAGTTGCCCTAGATAAGTCGCCTCATTATTTCGTAAATACTTTCTCTACTGCTTACCCTATAGTAAGCAGTAATATTGTATTCCACCCAAAAAATTCCATACAGATGTACGTTTTGAGGACCCTGAACAACAAACTTTTATGTGAATAGCATAATTAAAAACCGAAATGTTGGATAAATACAAACTTGATATTTAAGTTTAGCATCCTCCAAGGATTATCAAGAGAATTCTTTCACCTCAACTACCCTATACATTGAAAAGTTTTATTTTTTAAAAAAAGACTAACTTCTTTGATTAAACTCCCATATATCAAAGATATTTACAGGACAAATAAAATGTATATTTTTTAATTCTGAGAATAGTATATGAGGTCTTCATTGGGAAGGAAATTTGTATAATTTTGTAACACTTACAAACCTTAAGATATGGACAAAATCTATTACACAAAACACCCAACTTATTTCAAACAAACTTTTGTTTAGCATCAGCCTTTTCTGAGAAACCCGTTACTATTGGTTTTAATTTTTCAACACTTTTCACTTTCTACTTTCTCCACTACGTAATAGTAAGTAGGGGAAATATTGTATTACACCCAAAAATTCGATAAAAATACATGTTTTGAGGCTCCTGAATTTTTTTTTAAAAAAAGTAATTTTAGAAAACGTTCCGTGTGTGTGTGTGTGTGTGTGTGTGTGTGTGTGTGTGTGTGTGTGTGTGTGTGTGTGTGTGAACAGCATAACTCAAATACGAGAAGTCGGATCAACACGAAATTTGTTATTTAAGTTCAGTAACTTCCAAAGATGCGACACGAAGATAAGATTCCCTCACTCCAGACTACCCTTTACATGGAAGATTTTTCGAATTTTTTTATAAAAAATGGCTCTAACGATTTTGGTTAACATATCCTATATTAAAGATATTTACATAATAAATTAAATGTACATCTTCAATTTTCTGGAAATAGCCTCTGAAGTCCACTTTATTTGGAATAAATTTTGTATAACTTTGCATAATTGGTAAACGTAGTACACAAAATATGTAGATCTCCATAAAATAGACAATTTATTTAAAATAAGGAGTACTTTTTGTGGTATAAGGCGTTTCTGAGATATCCGTTATTAACCTTTCGAAATGTTCATTTCTTGGTTATTCCCTTAAAGTCCTTTCAACATTCAGTTGTTTCTCGCGATTGCACGGTATGGAAGTATGGAATTTTGAGGTCAGAATATAGGTAGCGTCCAGTTCTTAAACATTAGACTATCGTTATTCCTTTTGTATCTATAACGAAATGTGGAATGAAAGTATTTCTGCAAAGCTTTTATCTCGTTTAGCATGAAGCAGATTTTGTAAGAATAATTTATAGAAGTTATAAACAAATAAACTATAGTAGGTAGTAGAAGTAACATCACATTTTTAGTCATGCTAGTGAAACATTCTGTTCGACATTTACTTTAAGACTGAGGAAAACCCCGACCAGATTAGTCAGCACATCGATTTGAAACCAAATGGTATCCACAGACGCTACAACCACAGTCATTATCCTTGGTGATTATTTCGTTGACAACTTATCCATAAACAGCTCTTTCTGGATGGTTTTATTTCTCAGTACTTTACGTGAAATCGAAGAGCACATTATCAAATTTCGAAATACCAACAAGCGTAATGTATGCTACCTCTCATATTTCCAATGCACATCTAATTAATTTATTAAATCCAGTAACTCCGATTATATTTAATACACGACTTTAGTCAGAAACGCTGAACTCTTGTTTTGCAGATGAATTTACAGGAGTGACATTCAGGTTTAATTTATGATAATCCGGAAGATAATCTGCAGACAGCCAATTCACTAAAGGTATCAAAATAGGATCTGCTAAGTGGCGTTTATCATTAATGGAAAAGCTAGAAGCGCATGACTGAATTGGTCTAGTTTAATTTTGTTTTCATAGTTATAATCTAATGTATCAAAATACTGAATTTCTCCTGGTTTAACTACCATTTTGATGTTCTTGTCCCTACATACGGCAATGCAAACAAAAGGCTTCTGAGACAATGAAATATTTGTAACACTATTTGCTAGCGTAATATGTTAACAAATATTTCAGCATTTTCACAATCTCTACCACAAATTTATTATAGATAAAAGAAGTATATATTCCGTCCAAAAATTAAGACATCGAAATTTCATCTGTAATACACGTATTGAGGTCTGATGAACCATTTTTACTTTCTCTACTACGTATAGTAAGTAGTATTTTCGGGATGTTCCTTGTTATTCCCTTAAATTTTCCAATATTTATACTTTTTCTCAAATGGAAATTTGTTATTCATTTTTTTTGTCTTGGATATGCAAAGAGTACTAATCTGTGGCAAAGAGAATGGTACTGCACATAGGAACCAGCTATTAGAGATACATATATGCTTAAAGGCTATTGCCCTTGCAAATACAAAACAAGGGGAACATGGTAGGCCTTAAGCGATAGTCAAATATTTTTTTATACTGAGAAATAAACGAACTGCTATGATTTTGTGAATCTTCTATCGGCTTGCTTCGAAGGAATGCTGATTTGAACCAATTTCGTAAGATCGTTTCATTTTATTAATTCATATCTTATTGTTCGTTATAGTAGCATTTTAAATGTTCCTATTTTAGTTTATATTTTTTGTTTCCACGGTTTAAGGGTTGTTTTATTTCATTCATTCATATATTATTTGTTATAGTATCATTTTTAGGAGTTTCTGTTTTGGTTTCTGTTCTTTGTTTACTGGTTTACGTTTTAAGACCTTTCATAATGCCTAGTAAGAAACGAACCAGTTTTAATGTTAAGAAGTTGTTTTCCGTGAAAGCAGCCAAAGTGATTGCTGACACCTTGAGCCAAAATAACGACATACACTATGTGATCAAAAGTATCCGGACACCCCCATAAACATATGTTTTTCATCTTAGGTGCATTGTGCTGCCACCTACTGCCTGGTACTCATTATTCGCGACCTCAGTAGTCATTAGACATCGTGAAACAGCAGAATGGGATGCTTAGTGGAACTCACGGACTTCGAACATGGTCAGGTGATTGGGTGTCACTTGTGTCAGAAGTCTGTACGCGAGATTTCCCACACTCCTAAACATCCCTAGGTCCACTGTTTCTGATGTGATGGTAAAGTGGAAACGTGAAGGTACATGTACAGCACAAAAGCGTACAAGCCGACCTCGTCTGTTGACTGACAGAGACCGCCGACATTTGAAGAGGGTCGTAAAGAGTAATAGGCAGACATCTATCCAGACCATCACACAGGAATTCCAAACTGCATCAGGATACACCAGGTACTATGACAGTTAGGCGTGAGAAACCTTGGATTCCATGGTCAAGTGGCTGCTCATAAGCCACACATCACGCAGGAAAATGCCAAACGATGCCTCGCTTGGTGTAAGGAGCGTCAACATTACACGATGGAACAGTGGCAAAACGTTGTGTGGAGTGACGAATCACGCTACAGAATGTGGCGATCCGATGGCAGGGTGTGGGTATGGCGAATGCCCGGTGAACGTCATCTGCCAGCATGTGTTGTGCCAACAGTGAAATTCGGAGGTAGTGGCGTTGTTATGGTGTGATCGTGTTTTTCCTGGAGGGGGCTTGCACCCCTTGTTGTTTTGCGTGGCACAATCACAGCGCAGACATATGTACATTGATATTTTAAGCACCTTCTTGCTTCCCACTGTTGAAGAGCAATTCGAGGATGGCGATTGCATCTTTCAACACGATCGAGCACCTGTTCATACTGCACGGGCTGTGGCGGAGTGGTTACACGACAATAACATCCCTGTAATGGACTGGCCTGCACAGAGTCCTGACTTGAATCCTATAGAACACCTCTGGGATATTTTGGAACGCCAACTTCGTGCCAGGCCTCACCGACCTACATCAATACCTCTCCTCAGTCCCGCACTCCGTGAAGAATGGGCTGACATTCCCCAAGAAACCTTCCAGCACCTGATTGAAAGTATGCCTGCGGGAGTGAACAATGCCATGAAGGCTAAGAGTGGGCCCAACACCATATTGACTTCCAGCATTACCGATGGAGGGCGCCACGAAGTTGTACGTCATTTTCAGCCATAACTTTTAAATATTTTCGTTTTGCATTTAGCAAATTCTTGGAGTGCTGCATACGAGTGCCCCTCCAGCTAAACTTCCGACTTTTTCCTACTTTGTAAAGCAAACGACCAACTAGTAACCTTTTTCCTTGGATCAGGCATTACATTTTACATGTATGGTCTTCCCTAGCTTTCTGGTTATGTATTTGTCATCTGGGAAAATTAGCTAAAGATAAATTAATTTTTCAATGTCGTCTAACGATATTTACTACACTTTCGTTAATTATAACCCCCACCAAAAAAATCAACTGTTCCACGAGGTAGATGACATTCCTTCACCTACAATATAATCTCGACATGCGAGTGTTTCCACTGTGTGGCATCTGATCGACATAGAAGAAAAGGCTTCCCACGGAGCGGAGATTATTTATCGCTGTCTCAGACCGAATTCGCACACATGGGTGTTCCACTTGCTTCCTGCTCAAGGCAGTTAACGGTATCAGGAAGGTGCGTCACCGTGTTTTGCAACTTCTCCTTCATCTTCCCCGTTCTCATCCACTTCTGCACTTGACATTGCCTTCCGCTGGATATAGCATAGTTAATAAGTGTTTGAGTCAATGAAGACGGACGGGATATTATTTTCGTATCCACAGGATGACATATTTTATTGCTTTTTTACTTTCCCTATCTGTATATATAGTAAGTAAATTCGATACGAGATTTCAATGGAAATACATGTTATTAGGTCATTTGAACCCCCCAAAATCACTTTTATCCCCCACTCTAAATTACGCTTTACATGAAACAGTTTTAGAACTTTTTTATTATCCAAAAATGGCTCTTTATGATTTTGATTAAGCGACTACATATTACAGATACTTACAAAAGAAATAAAATGCATATCTTGAACTTTCTGGAATAGCTTATGAAGTCCACTTCATTCGGAAGGAATTTTTTATCATCTTGTATTACTGGTAAATGTTAAGCACAGACGAAAACGCACTACACCAAAAATGTAGGTCTCTTTAAAATGCACAATTTATTTTAATTAATATTACTTTCTCTACTACGTACAGTAAGATTTCACCGGAAATACATGTTTTGAGACTCACTGAATCCAAAAAAAGCATTTTTGGAAACATGTCCGTGTGTGTGTCTGTCTGTGTGTCTGTCTGTGTGTCTGTGAACAGCATAACTCAAAAACGAAGAGTCGGATAAACACCAAACTTGGTATTTAGGTTCAGTATCTTCCAGAGATGCGACACGAAGGTTTTCAAGAAAATCCCCCCACCCCAGACTACCCTTTACATGGAACATTTTTCGAAAATTTTAATTTTCTCAAAAACGGCTCTAACGATTTTGATTAAAATATCATATGTTTAAGATATTGTCATGATAATTAAAATGTATATCTCGAATTTTCTGGGAATGTCTTCAAAAGTATTCTTCGTTATGAACGACTTTTTCATAACTGGTAAACCATAAGAGATAGACAAAATTTTACTACAGAAAAAATGTAGATCGCGTTAAAATACACAATTTATGTCATATACATTTCTTTTGTTGAGTGAACCGTTTGCGAGATATTGCTTGTTATTCCCTTAAATTTTCCAATACTTATACTTTTTCTCAAATTCGTTATTCATTTTTTTATGTCCTGGACATGCAAAGAGAATGGAATGCGCCACATAGCAACCAGCGTTAAAATATTTGACTATCGCTTAAAAGCTACCATATTCCCCTTGCTTCTACAAGAAAATTAGCAATAAGATTGACATCTCGATATCTCCATTAACATGAAGCATATGGAGAATAAGCGTTTGTAAAAATAGTTTGTGCAAGAGTAGAGAAAGTCATGTGAGTGTAACACATCAGATTTTTTTTGTGGCATCGGCCACTTCGAGATATCCGCAATTAATGGTTTGAATTGTAAAATTCTTTGTTATGACCGTCGACAGTCAGTTGTTTTTTGTGATTGAATGGAAATAGTATGGAATTTTTAGGTCAGCATATAGGTTACAGTTACAAAAATTTTGAATCACTGTAATGTAGCTATTTCTGCAAAGGTTTATTTGGACTAAAACGTAGAAGATAGAAAAATGAGCTTAGCAAGAATAGTTTGTATACTCACTAATAAACTACAGAGGGTAGAGAAAGTTATGTGAATGTATCACATCAGATGATTTTTGTTTGAACAGCTATTCCTGGTCTATATGACCCCAGAAACTATTTAAGACAGTAAAATTAAGGTTTAGAATGATAAAAATGTCTCAAGGGCTGTTGTGGATCTTTGGTCTTAGTAACATGGTTAACTTATTTTTGAAAGAAATAGTTGGTATAAAGGCTTAAACAAAAGACGGTAGGTATAACTAAGAAAATACCAATTTACCTTAATTAATGCACTTATTGCATAAAAGCAGGTCAGTATCCAATAAGGCATGCATATGCATCCTGATATCTTAAATAGTTCCCAAGATAACAAGTCATGAATTTAACATTGGCGGGTTATGCTTTTAATCCAGCTGCAATAAAAGCAAATTATTTTGTATTTTTTTTTACAAAATCAAAATGTTCAAAAAAAGATTCCATGTAAAGGGTGGATGGGGTTGGGGGATTTTCATGAAAATCTTCGTGTTGTATCTTTGGAAGATACTAAACTCAAATACCAAGCTTGAATTACGCTGTTCACAGACAGATATAAAGGGACATGTTTCCAAACATGCTTTATTTGGATTCAGGGCGCCTCAAAACGTGTATTTCCGGTGAAATCTCTGTATCGAATTTTTGGATGTAATACAACACTTCCCCTACTTACCATACGTAGTAGAGAAAGTAACAATATGTGTCACATTCAACGTATGCATTTTGTCGTGCAAATACAGGGTTATTCAAAACGAAGGAACAAACTTTTCCTGTGGCGTCGCCATTTTCTCGTAAACAAACACAGTGCCGCTGTAGGCACTGCATGGAAGTAATAAGTGGGGTTTAAAACTTTGAACTTTCCTCTATTCAATGATGTATCACATGTGTCGCTATCTATTGTCGTTCATTAAAAATGAATATTTAAAATCTGTTCCTTCTTTTTGAAAATTCCTGTATATTGAAACATATGGTATATATTGTGACTAGTCCAATTTTTCTTTTAAAGGCCACTTTTCTCGGTTCTCACCGTCACTGGGAATTCACTTAACAAAGATGAACTAGTTCAGTACTTCGACACTTTACTTCTTGACGTGGCCTCTTCACGCGGGAGGGTTCAGTTCACTCGGGAGACGAATACAAGCCCTCCACAACCAGACGCTTCGCAGTAGCAATCTCTGGACGTCACAACAGCCGTCACCAAATCTGGGAGAATCGCTCTTGATGTCCCATGGGAAACGCCCGCTAACTCAACTCGCAACTGACTCGACTGCACGCATGAGTGCTCGGCTATATAGTCAGTGAAATCTTTTCACAAGGTTCTCAAACGTTCTATAACTACTTCGACACACTTTCTGGAGGAGAGGGGAGAAGAAGCTTCCAGAAGGTTCTAGTTATCTCCCGATAGCGCGCCCGGTGTTTACGCTCAAGACGAAAAAATTAATGTCACTTTTTTTTTGGTCCACCATGTTGAAATGTCCAAACAGCAGAATTATTGCCAACAGGTACACATTCAGGGCAGTATTAATACTAGTAATAGTAAGTAATTGCTCGCTTCATCTAATTGCGAACTGAGACAGTATTTTTAACACTTAAATGATTTCAGTCAAATTATATAACATAAAATTCAATAACAGCCCGCTTTTAAGCAATATGTGTATGTAACAATATATAAAAAATATATATTACAGTCATTGTATATGTTTATATTATTATGTACATGTTCAATAATGTTATGTGAATGTATTACGTAATTTAATAATGTAGGAGCTGTGAGAATAATAGGTTAAAAATTGCTAACAATGAGGTAAACTTGAGGCAATAATGAATTAGAAATAATGTAATTTTTGAGACAGTTTATAAAATAGCCAATCAACAACCAGAAAAAGGCTTAAGTTAAATGAAAGTATACTATTGGAGTAGGAATAGCCAATCAGAAACAAATAGGGCAAATTGTACAAATTCAAAATTCAGTTGCTTGTAGACAGCGTTCCTAACCGGACGCGAGACGCGTATGCCAGAAGTTTAATACGTATTCAATGCGAGACAAAAATAGTTTACGTGTTAAAAAGTGCAAGTAATTAATAAATAATCTCTCACTTCTCTATATAAATGAAGTGTTATTTAAATCGTGTCAAGAATTAATAAAAGGAGTGAAGTAAAAATTATAATCTTCTTAGCCGCACCACTCTCTGCAAAGAAATTCATGTCTCTAACAATAATACTGACGCAGCCGGGGCAAACATAAATATATAATATTTAAAGAAACAGTCAAAAATACAAAGTTAATACTTTTAAACTTGGGGTGAAGGCTACCGGAAACGTCTTACCATACGCGGTTGCAACTACTTCAAGTTCGGTTCCCCAACATTCGAAATACAATACAACTCCTAACATAAGCTTCTTCAGAGGAGTTACAATAGCTGCAAACTCCAACTCCCTCCGTCCATCCACACCCAGGACATCCTGGGAAGGGTGCAATGATAGGCAGTATGCTGTCAACATGCCGCTTAATACATGCGGATTCCAGCCGCTAGCATCTCTGTAAACTGGCTCCTCAAATTGGACCTGAGGGTATCCCTTTATTTAAAACAAAATTAAACAATAAGACCGCACGGGACAGAATAACCTGTTCTCGGGCTCGAGATCAGTTCAAACCAGGCCGGGCCTAAAAATTTCGGCCCGTACAGACCTCTATTGGGCATTGACAACGAAACAAAAAAATTCTATATACGCAGCTGATATGAGAATCCTAAAAGCTGTCGGAAGATATAGTAGGATAGATAAAAAGCGAAGCACAAAAACTGGGCAAGAGTTAATATTTCTAGATTAATGGACAAAGTTGTAGAAAATAGAAACTGAAATAATATTTACAATGGATGAAACACTAGAATACCAATATTTTAGGTTACAATCAAAGACGGAAACGAAGAGTAGGACGTCCATATCTGAGATGTAGGAGCAGGATTTTCTTCAGTGGCCGTGAGGAGGAACAGTTCCGTGATGGATTAAACCCTGTAGATGATATCACGTTTGAATATTATGTGAAACAATGTCTCTTCCTTAACACAATAGGCATTCACCTTGCATAAAATTGAAGCCGAAATTATGAAGTCAACAATTATCATAATAATCCGAGAAGGATAGTGATATAAAACAAATAAAATATTTAATTTCAGTGTATGTATAAAAAGGAGAAGCATTGTGAAAATTGTTGACTGTAAAAGCTACAGAAAGACAAGACAGGCACAGGTTAGCTAATTAGGGACCAGCCCCAGGTATAAAGGGTAAATACCGCTGAAGCCAGTTTCTCTTGCAATTAATGGGTACAGTTGCACTGGCCGGGATGTGAAGGTCATTAGAAGCTTCATGACGCTAAGTTTGAGGAGAGTTTTGAGGGGAGAGAGGGGAAGTTAGGAGTTTTTCCTCTTTGTAGCGCGGTGGTGAAAGTCATTCTGTCCTGAGCGATTGGTGAGAGCGGGACGACATTCTCGTCGAGTTGTGAACATGCAAGAGGGTAGAACGTCCAGCTGTAGTTAATACTCTTCGGTCTTGGTAAAGACACAGTAGCATCGTATGCATTTAAAAGTGATCGGCAAACCTTAAGTATTATTTTATACGGTGAAAATAAAAGTGTTCCGAGCAAGCGTTCGTGTTTCTATGTACATACACTCACGCATACCCAGTGATTAGAATCTCATGCTCGAGCAGCCGTGGCAAAGTATAAAAAAAACAACTACGAGGAGAAACGCAGCAACCGTGAGGCAAAGGTATTGCTACAGTGGTTGGAGGACGTAGAGTGGCTGCGTCAAAATATTTGCGTTCTCTTTTGAATCTCCGTACCCCTGTTCTCAACCTCACTAATACTTCGCTTTCATTTCTGTTAACCTTCAACTTTTGATCAATAAACTGTTTCATTTACAACTAAAAGCTTGCAGAAACGTTCCAAAGTATTGGGCATCAGCGATTTTATTATTTTTGTAACCCGCTCTCCTGTAGTTGTTTCTAACAATAACATTCACAGACTACCATAAAAGAACTAAAAATACTGCTGTTATGGTTGGCGCTGACTACATTCGAAACAATTCGCCTGCTACATCCACATCAACCTAGAAACACAATATGTTTTGGCAAAAGAAAGAAAATGAAAACCAAAGTAAAAATGTGATGTGTTACACACATAACTTTCTCTACTCTTGTACAAACTATTTTTACAAACGCTTATTCTCCACCTACTTCATGTTAATCGATATAAACATTTGCAGACTCTATCTTATTGCTAATTTTCTTGTAGATGTAAGGGGAAATATTACAAGGCCAATATAGAAATACAGTAGTCTTTAAGCACATACATATCTCTTAATAGTTGGTTGCTAGGTGCAGCACCATTACCTTTGCCACAGATTAATACTCCTTGCATATCCAAGACAAAAAAAAATGAATAACGAATTCCCATTTGAGAAAATAAGTATTGAAAAATTTAAGGGAATAACAAGCAATATCTCGAAAATGGTTCACTCAACAAAAAAGTGTATATGGCATAAATTGTGTAATCTAACGCGATCTACATTTTTTGTGTAGTAAAATTTTGTCTATCTCTTATGGTTTACCAGGTTACCAAAAGACGTTCACAATGAAAAATACTTTTGGAGACATTCCCAGAAAGTTCAAGATATACATTTTATTTGTCCTGAAAATATCGTAAACATATGATATTTTAATCAAAATCGTTAGAGCCATTTTTGAGAAAATTAAAATTTTCGAAAAATCTTCAATGTAAAGGGTAATCTAGGATGGGGGACTTTTCTTGAAAACCTTCGTGTCGCATCTCTGGAAGATACTGAACCTAAATACCAAGTTTGGTGTTTATCTGACTGTTCGTTTCTGAGTTATGCTGTTTACAGACAGACACACACACACACGGACATGTTTCCAAAATGCATTTTTTGGATTCAGGGGATCTCAAAACATGTATTTCCGGTGAAATCTCGGTATCGAATTTTTGGGTGGAATACAATACTTCCCCTATTTACTATACGTAGTAGAGAAAGTAAAAAGTATAACATAAATTGTGTTTTAACAAGATCTGCATTTTTTTGTGTAGTAACGTTTTATCTCTCTCTTACGGCTTACCAGTTATGCAAAGTCCAGTCAGAATGAAGAGAGGACTTTTGGAGATATTCCCAGAAAATTCAAGATATACATTTCATTTGTCATGAAAAGATCTTAAACATATGATATTTTAATCAAAATTGTTAAGAGCCATTTTTGAGAAAATCAAAATTTTCGAAAAATGTTCCGTGCAAAGAATACTCTGGAGTGGGGGAATTTTCTTGAAAATCTTTGTGTCGCATCTTTGAAAGATACTGAACCTAAATACCAAGTTTGGTATTTATCCGAATTTTCGTTTTTGAGTTATGCTGTACACAGACACATGCACCTTTTTAATTTGGGGGGGGGGATTCAGGAGCCCTCAAAACATGTATTTCCGGTGAAATCTCAATATCGAACTTTTGGGTGGAATGCAATACTTCCCCTACTTGCTATACGTAGTAGAGAAAGTAAAAAGGAGAAACCCTAGAACCACACAATTCAGAGTATTTTCGCATTACATGCTTTTCTGTACGGTACATCCCCGTATTCTCCCTCTTAGTCAGTGTAGTTAATTAACATTTCGATTACCCACTTCTGAAAATAGCTGATAAGTCGTGTTTCTTCTTCTTGTTAGCACGAAAGGAGATGCATTGCTATTGGCTTTTGCAGTTAGATAGATCATGTGAGAATCGACGTGAAGACGTACACTTGCACTCGAGTATACAAAATAAATTACAGCAGGAAAACAGTAACCGAAAATATTTCTTTCAGTATTACTTCATCTAACGTAATGACTGGAGTCTAGATGTCAGAAAATGTTATGTAGATATAATACTATTTTGGGGTATTTGGAACTGATAAAAGGCAGTTATTATTTTCCCTACTACTTTTAGTAAGTAGGGAAAGTATTACATTCCACCCAAAAATTCTATACCGAGATTTCACCAGAAATATATGTTTTGAGGTCCGCTAAATCCAAAAATTTTTTTTGGAAACATGTCCGTGCGTGTGTGTTTGTGAAGAGCATAACTCAAAAATAAAAAGTCGGATAAATTCTAGACTTGGTATTTAGCTTCAGTATTTTCCAAAGATGTGACACGAAGGTTTCAAGAAAATCCCCCAATCCAAACTACCGATACATGGTACAATTTTCGATAGTTTTGATTTTCTAAAAATTGGCTCTAACGATTTTGATTAAGATAACCACATATTAAATATATTTACACGACAAATAAAATGCATATCTTGAATTTTCCGGGGAATAGTGTATGAAATCCTTCATTCGGGAGGAATTCTGTATAATCTTGTATAACTGATAAACGTTAAGCAATAGACGTAAACATAGATCTCTTTAAAACATACAATTTATTTAAAATAAGTCTTTTGTGGCACAAGCCTTTTCTGAGATATCCGTTATTAAAGGTTCGAATTTGTTCATTTCTTGGTCATTCTCTTGAAGTCCTTTCAACATTCAGTTGTTTCTCGCGATTGCATAGAGACGGTATGGAATTTTAAGCCCAACATATAGCGTCGAGTTCTTAAACATTTGACTATAGCTGTTCTCTTTGTATCTATAACGAAATGGTAATGTAGCTATTTCTGCAAAGGTCTATATCACATCAGATTTTTTTGTGTTGTTTGTGTTTTTAAGGTCTAGCGCCTATTTGAATCATAAATTCCAGCTTTTGTCGACAAGAATATTTTGTATCTGTTACAGTTTACAAATTAAACAAGTCATTCTGAATGCAGAGGACTTCACAGGGCATTCCTAGAATTCATTTTATTTCCCATGTAACTATATTAGAGCAATTTTTGAGAAAATTTCCCCATTTAAGGGTAGCTTTGGGTGGGTAATTTTGACGAAAACTTTCTTGTCGCATTCTTGCAGATCGCTAAACCTAAAACACTAATTTGGTATTTAACCAACTTTTCTTTGTTGAGTTTATGCTGTTTACAGACACACACAAACACACATGAGCGCTGTCCTTTTCCTAAAGAATTTTTACTATCTCTACTACATATAGTAAGTAGGGGCAGTATTGTATTCCACCCAAAAATTCGATAACGAGATTTCACCGGAAATATATGTTTTGAGACCCCCTGAATCCAAAAAAAGCATTTTTGGAAACATGTGCGTGTGTGTGTGTCTGTGTGTGTGTCTGTGTGTCTGTCTGTGTGTGTGTGTCTGTCTGTCTGTGTGTGTGTGTGTGTGTCTGTCTGTGTGTGTGTGTCTGTGAACAGCATAACTCAGAAACGAACAGTCGGAAAAACACCAAACTTGGTATTTAGGTTTAGTATCTTCCAAAGATGCGACACGAAGGTTTTCAAGAAAATCCCCCACCCCATATTACCCTTTATATGGAACATTTTTCGAAAATTTTAATTTTCTCAAAGATGGCTAACGATTTTGATTAAAATATCATATGTTAAAAAATTTTCATGACAAATAAACTGTATATCTTGAATTTTCTGGGAATGTCTCCAAAAGTATTCTTCATTGTGAACGACTTTTGCATAACTGGTAAACCATAAGAGAGATACAAAATTTTACTACACAAAAAATGTAGATCGCGTTAAAATACACAATTTATGTTATATACATTTTTTTGTTTTTGTTGAGTGAATCATTTTCGAGATACTGCTTTTATTCCCTTAAATTTTCTAATACTTAATGCTTTTTCTCAAATGGGAATTCCTTATTCATTTTTGTTTTGTCCTGGTAATGCAAGAGAATGGAATGCTCCACATAGCAACCAGCTCTTAAAATATTTGACTATAGCTTAAAGCCTACCAATTCCCCTTGCATCTACAAGAAAATTAGCAATAAGATTAACATCTCAATTAACATGAAGCATATGGAGAATAAGCGTTTCTAAAAATAGTTTGTACAAGAGTAGAACATCAGATTTTTTTTAGCCAGGGGACCTCAAAGCTTGTATTTCGGTGAAATATCGATATAAAGTTTTTGGCTGGAATGCTACTAGGTACGTGTTAGAGAAATTAAAAGTTTCCCTTTCACCTTTTCAACTTTGTTTTCGGTTCGTTATTTGGATTTATCTAATACATATCAATAAACAAAGCAAATTTTACTCATGATGCTCTTGAAAGTGGCTACGTTTTAGCTACACCGCTATTATATGCGCATGATAAACTAATCTTGACAGAACATCTGGAGAGAAAAACTTACTTCGAAGTTATATTCCTTATAACCTTGATATTCCGCAAAAGCAATGCATAAATAAATACAAAGCAAGCGCCTTAAGAATACGAACGGCACACCTGACCTAAAACAACACTCAGCTGTTGGAAAACACAGCTGATGGCATCAAGAGAACACGTTCGTAGCATCTTGCCGTGTTCAAGTACCACAAAGGAGAACACGTGCACATACCGGTACCAACCAACTTGATCCGATTTCCGGCCGCAACAGCCTCCACTTCCTTTAATAAACATCACGTTAAGCGCTAAAGGCCTTGGGAGCTTTGCGTTTGAGTGGATTCTCAAAGCAGGTGTACGATAACATCTAGTGTCACTGGGATAAAGGAAAGAAAAAAGAAAAAATCCGATGGTTTACATTCCCATTAACTTTCTTTAACATCTATCGATTATTTAGTGGGTTATAAACTATTCTTGGGAAAGCTTATTACTTTATCACGTACAAAGTAGGCAGAAAAGGTATTGCATTCAACCCAAACATTGGATACCGAGATTTCATGGGAAATACATGTTTTGAGGCCCCATGAATAAAAATAAAGCATTTTTAGAGAAAAGTCCGTGTGTGTGAGACTGAACAGCATAACTAAAAAAGAACAGTCGGATAAATCCCCCATCCTCCATCCCAAACTACCCTTTACATGGTACATTTTTCGATTTTTTTTTAATTTTTCCAAAAATGGCTAACGATTCTGATTAAAATACCATACATCAAATATATATACATAAAAAATAAAATATATATTTTGAATTTTCCGGGAATGGCCTGTGAAATGCTCTTTATTCGGAAGGAATTTTGTATGGTCTTGTATAACTGGTAAACCTTCAGCGATAAGCAAAAAACACCACACAAAAAAAATGTAGCTATTTTAAAGCACACCGTGTATTTCAATTAACTTTTTCGTAGCATCGGTCATTTCCGAGATATCCGTTATTAATTGGTCGATTTGTTCAATACTTTGCCATTCTTTTTAAGTCACATCAATTTTCAGGCATACAAAATATTTGAATAAACTGTGTGTTTTAAAGAGATCTACATTTTTTGTGTGGCTAGGTTTTTGTGTATCGCTTAAAATTCACCAGTTATACAAACTTATACAAAATTCCTTCCGAATAAAATGGAGTTCACAGGCTATTACCAGATAATTTCAGACAAAAATTTTATTTGTTATGTAAATATCTTTAATATAATATGGTATTTTAATTTTAATCAAAATCGTTAGAGCCAGAATTTGGAAAACAATAATTTTAAGAATGTTCCACGTTAATATACAGAGCGGTCCCTCAGCCATCTGGCCGGTAGTCGCGATGCGTGTTCCGCGCGCTATATTCAGTGTATCTGTATATTATTCTCATTATTGATACCGATACCATATTATACTGATTTTATGATGATTATTACGATATATTGATTACCTATTGAACAAACATAATTACTTTTTATTTTATCAGTACTAACCTTTTTCGCAGTCTGTGTTGAAAGTGGTGTCCTTCGGCAGATAAACTTTCTTGGCACCTTCTGATGAAATTACCATTCACACGCATAAGTTCTTGTTGCGTAATTTCCCTAATTTCTGTTCTTATTGCTATTAAGAGCGTCTATGGTGCGAGGATTATTCCTACAGATTCTATTTTTGAGAGGTGTACTGAGTTTATGTACTGGCTTGTAAACACTGACTTGTGCTACAGATTTATTCGGAGACCGTTCAAATGCTTCGCCAATTTCATCAAGCTTTTCTTCCGTTAGAACCCTTCGTTTCTTTTCACAACTTACAACATTAAATGATCCCGTTTTCTTCACTTTATTCACTAGATATCTAACTGTTTCTCTACTCGGAATTGGAACACCAGGAAATTTATCGTGAAATTGCCTATATACCTGTCTACATGGGTCGGTTTTCATATACGTGTCATACATAAAAAGTATTTGTTCAAGCGAAAATTTGAGTACCATTTCTGGGTTGTAATAATACGATAATTCAATCGCACACAAATACACACACAAGAAGCAATAACAACTGACTGAAGCCCGCTGCCACATGTCCGATAAGTGGAAGAGCCCGTGGCCTTGAGTTCATTAAGACGTGTCGCACAAGACTGCCGTGCAATTCCAGAGCGCTGAGGGGATTTTCTTCAAAAACTTCGTATCGCACATCCTTGTACGATACTAAACTTAAACACCCAGTTTGGTATCTATCCGACCTTTCGTTCTCACGTTGTTTACACACAGCGCTATTTTTAAAAACGTTTTTATTCAGGAGGACTCAAACATACATTTCGGGGAAAGCTTGGTATCGAATTTATGGGTGGAATGCAATACCTTCTCTTTCTACTACGCACGTGGCAGAGACAGTAAAAATCTTTTAATGCATTCACACGACTTTCTCTAACAATGATAAATTACATGTGTTCTTTACATAAAAATCTGGTGAGTTGCATTCACATGACTTTCACTACTCATTCGTCTACACAACTATTATTACAAAGGTTTCTTACTTCTTAGGGCCCCTTGTTAAATTCCATTACACATCGTTGTAGCTATACCTAAGGACACAGTAGGCTAAAGCGATAGTCATATTTTTGAAAAGGAGTTACAATGTGATGGCTTGGAAATTCCATGCTCTTTGCATGACCAATAGAAAAAAAATACATTTACATGACTTTCTCTACCCTGTGGCATTTATTAGTGGGTATGCAAACTACGTTTACTAAGATTTATTACTTTCTCTACTACGTATAGTAAGTAGGGGAAGTATTGCATTCCACCCAAAAATTCGATACCGAGATTTCACCGGAAATACACGTTTTGAGACCTCCTGAGTCCAAAAAAAGCATTTTTGGAAACATGTCCGTGTGTGTCTGTGTGTGTGTGTCTGTGAACAGCATAACTCAAAAACGAATAGTCGGATAAACACCAAACTTGGTATTTAGGTTCAGTATCTTCCAGAGATGCGACACGAAGGTTTTCAAGAAAATCCCCCCACCCCAGACTACCCTTTACATGGAACATTTTTCGAAAACTTTAAATTTTCTCAAAAATGGCTCTAACGATTTTGATTAAAATATCATATGTTTAAGATAATGGCATGACAAATGAAATGTATATCTCGAATTTTCTGGGAATGTCTCCAAAAGTATTCTTCATTGTGAACGACTTTTGCATAACTCGTAAACCATAAGAGATAGACAAAATTTTACTACACAAAAAATGTAGATCGCGTTAAAATACACAACTTATGTCATATACATTTCTTTTGTTGAGTGAACCGTTTTCGAGATATTGCTTGTTATTTCCTTAAATTTTCCAATACTTATACTTTTTCTCAAATTCGTTATTCATTTTTTACTTTCCCTACTACGTATAGTAAGTAGGGGAAGTATTGCATTCCAACCAAAAATTCGATACCGAGATTTCGCCGGAAATACATGTTTTGAGACCTCCTGAAACCGAAAGAAGCATTTTTGGAAACATGTCCGTGTGTGTGTCTGTGTGTGTGAGGTTCGGTATCTTCCAGAGATGCGACACGAAGGTTTTCAAGAAAATCCCCCACCCCAGACTACCCTTTACATGGAACATTTTTCGAAAACTTTAAATTTTCTCAAAAATGGCTCTAACGATTTTGATTAAAATATCATATGTTTAAGATAATGGCATGACAAATGAAATGTATATCTCGAATTTTCTGGGAATGTCTCCAAAAGTATTCTTCATTGTGAACGACTTTTGCATAACTCGTAAACCATAAGAGATAGACAAAATTTTACTACACAAAAAATGTAGATCGCGTTAAAATACACAACTTATGTCATATACATTTCTTTTGTTGAGTGAACCGTTTTCGAGATATTGCTTGTTATTTCCTTAAATTTTCCAATACTTATACTTTTTCTCAAATTCGTTATTCATTTTTTACTTTCCCTACTACGTATAGTAAGTAGGGGAAGTATTGCATTCCAACCAAAAATTCGATACCGAGATTTCGCCGGAAATACATGTTTTGAGACCTCCTGAAACCGAAAGAAGCATTTTTGGAAACATGTCCGTGTGTGTGTCTGTGTGTGTGAGGTTCGGTATCTTCCAGAGATGCGACACGAAGGTTTTCAAGAAAATCCCCCACCCCAGACTACCCTTTACATGGAACATTTTTCGAAAATTTTAATTTTCTCAAAAATGGCTCTAACGATTTTGATGAAAATATCGTATGTTTAACATAATATCATGAGAAATGAAATGTATATCTCGAATTTTCTGGGAATGTCTCCAAAAGTATTCATTGTGAACGACTTTTGCATAACTGGTAAACCATAAGAGATAGACAAAATGTTACAACACAAATAATGTAGATCGCGTTAAAATATACAACTTATGTCATATACATTTCTTTTGTTGAGTGAACCGTTTTCGAGATATTGCTAGTTATTTCCTTAAATTTTCCAATACTTATACTTTTTCTCAAATGCGTTATTCATTTTTTTTATGTCCTGGACATGCAAAGAGAATGGAATGCGCCACATAGCAACCAGCGTTAAAATATTTGACTATCGCTTAAAAGCTACCATATTCCCCTTGCATCTACAAGAAAATTACCAATAAGATTGACATCTTGATATCTCGATTAACATGAAGCATATGGAGAATAGGCGTTTGTAAAATTAGATTGTACAAGAGTAGAGAAAGTCATGTGAGTGTAACACATCAGATTTTTTTTCTATCTACTACATTCTAATCCAAATAAACCTTTGCAGAAGTAGCTACATTACACATTTCGTTACAGATTCAAACGGAACATTAATAGTCAAATGTCTAAGAACTGCACGCTATACGCTGACCTAAACATTACTGTTTCCATGCAGTCGCGAGAAATAACTGAATGTTGACAGGACTTTAAAGAATGACTAAGTAATGGACAATTCGAACCTTTGATAAGGCATATATCAGAAATGGCTTATGCCACAAAAAAACTTATTTGAAGTAAAGTGTGTGCAAGATTATATCTACAAAATTTCTTCCAAATGAAGTGGACTTCACGGGCTATTCCCAGAAAATTAAAGATATACATTTTATTTATGTTAAATGTGTGTAATATGTTGTACTTTAATAAAAATCGTTAAAGCCATTTTTAGAAAATAAAAATTTCGAAAAATGTTCCACGCAAAGGGTAGTTTGGGGTGGGGGATTTTCTTGAGAATTTCCCTGTCGCATCTTTATATGATAATTAACTTATTTACCAAGTTTGGTATTTATCCGACATTTGTTTTTTTATTTATGCTGTTCACAGACATACAAACGACTTTTTCTAAAAATGCTTCTTTTTTATTCAGAGGCCTTCAAAACATGTATATCTGGTGAAATCTATAGAACGTTTGGGTGGAATGCAAAACCTTCTCTTCCTACTATATACCTGTAGAGAAAAATTCTTGACACATTCACATGACTTTCTCTACCCTCTATCTTTATTAGTGGTTATATTCCTATTATAGAACACTTTTTCTATCTACTGCAGTTAATCCAAATAAACCTTTGCAAAAACAGATATATTACACATTTCATTATAGATACAGAGAGAATAGCGATAGTCAAATGTTTAAGAACTGGACTCTATACACTGGCCTTAAAAGTACAGACTGTTTCCATGAAATCGTGAGAAACAACTGAAAATCAATGGGAGTAAAAGAATGACAAGTATTGAACAATTCAAACTTTTAAAAACGGAAATCTTAGAAACAGCTTATGTGACAAAAAATGTATTTTAAGTAAATCGTGTGTTGTAAAGAGATCGACATTTTTGTGTGGTAGGCTTTCGTCTATCGCTTAAAGTTTACAAGTTATACAAGATTATACAAATTCATTTCGAATGAAGGAGTCTTCACAGGTTATTTCAGAAAATTCAAGATTTTCCAAAAATGTTCTGTGTAAACGGTAGTTGGGGTGGGGGATTTTCTTAAAAATCTTGGTGTCGCATCCTTGGAAGATACTAAAAAGTTGGTATTTATCCGACGTTTCCATTTTGAATTATGCTGTTCACAGACACACACAAGGACATGTTTCCAAAAATCCTTTATTTGGATTCAGGGTGGCTCAAAACATGTATCTCAGTGTCCAATTTTTGGATGAATACTTCCGCTAAAAAGACCTTTTAACTAATCACTTAAAACGCCTATTTGAAAAACACTCATAACATTTAATAAAATGAGGCATACTATAGCATTTTGAACCAAATGCAGATGCTGTGGTACATCAATTATGTTATTTTGGTGTTATGGTCATGTATATCCACATGCATGACAATTTCCACATTGACTCGGATTGTTCTCTGCAAACCAAAAGGCGTTCTCAAATTCATTTTGAGATATCATAACCTAATTGCGACTTATAATATCGTAAGTACTTTAAGCCTAGGTCATCATAGTCAACCGCTATTATGTCAGTCAATACTAATTTGTTTATGGTTTACCGGAGTTAGGGAATTTTGTTCGTGCCTGAATTTGCCATGTTGGTTCGAGCAACGCACGGTAAGCCGAAGATCCTGTGGTTCAAATCCTATGGCATTGAATTTTTCAGCTTGATTCTACTTTTTCACGTTTCTTACTTCCCCTGATGGAACCTCAGGCCACCTGCTAAACGCAAATGGCATACGTACCTGCTCCTTCAGGGCATTGCAGCACACCGTGGCATCAAAGCACTACAGATGTAACACTGTTGTTCTGCGAAATGCTGTTTCATAGTACAGCCCATGGCACCTCCTACTCGAAGCCCACGTTCTGCACTTGCTCATCATCTCAAGTCACCCAATCCTTTATTTCGTTTATTATTATTTTTCGTGTGTACTTGAAAACAAGGACTAGGGCAGGGCCAAACAGGCACGCATGCAGACTGGCTGGCGGGCGTACAGGAGCAATGAACTTGCTGACGGCTTCCACAGCCTGCCTGCTTCGCTTTGCTTTGCTTTGCTTCAGTCCTCATCCCAAACAATGACTCACGAGCACGACCGAGTGCGGGCAATGGCATTGTTCATCACCGAGGTCGAGAGCTGCTGCAACAGACAGATGAAATGTTAAGTGTGCCCTTTCCTTCCTTATTTTACTTTCATTCGCCCAGCAACGAGCCGCTGTGTAGATTGGGAGCTTGGAAATTAAGTGGCATCTGAAATTAATCAGTTTCATTTCCGCTCTTTGGTCAAGCAGTTACTTCTGGTTGGAGGGGTAACCAAAGAGAATAGGGTTACCTCGACGGATCAGTTTAGATTATTGTATTTTTGTTTACTTTCTCTATGAGGCGGTATTTTTAACACTTAAATGATTTCAGTCTAATTATATATATATATATTATTTATATATATATATGTATTCAATAAAAGCCCGCCTTAAAGTAATGTGTATTTAACAATATATAAAAAATGTACATTACAGACATTGTATATGTTTATATTATTGTATCCATGTGTAATAATGTTATGCGAACATATTACGTAATTTAGTAATGTAGGAGCTGTGAGAAATCGGTCAAAAGTTGCTAACAATGACGCAACCTTGAGGCAATAATGAATTTCAGTGACAGTTTATAAAAATAGCCAATCAACAACCAGAAAAGGCTTTAGTTAAATGAAGGTATTCTATTGGATTAGGAATAGCCAATCAAGAGACTTGAAATACAGAGTTTAGGCGGTTGAAATCAATTCAGTTGCCTGCAAACAGTGTTCCTAACCGGACGCGAGACACGTCCTCGAGAAGCATAATACGTATTAAAAAGCGGAAGTAATTAATAAAAGAATCTCACAGCTCTCTACTTCAGTGAAGTGTTATTTAAATCGTGTCAAGCATTAATAAAAGGAGTGAAGTAAAATTATAATCTGTGTAAGCCTACATTCTTAGTCGCACCACAACCCTGCCAAGACATCCATGTCTCTGAAATAAATACTGACGCAGCCGAGGCAAACATAAATATATAATATTTAAAGAAACAGTTAAATTACAAAGTTAATATTCTTTTTAAACTTAGGGCAAAGACCATCTGAAAGTACATTTGGGGCGAAGACTACCGGAAACTGTTTACTATACGTGCAGTTGCAACTACTACAAATTGGCTCCCAAAGCGTGGTGCAAATAACAATACAACGATTGAACTATAATGCAACACCTTCAATACAAACTACTTCAAATTGACGACAAAAAAAAAAAAAACGTGGTACAAACAACGTAACAAACCATCTAATCTCAAATTGGTGTTCATACGTGGAGCTAATAACTAACAAACTTCATCTACCACCTACCTCCAGTAAGGTAAGAGGAAGTATTGTATTCCATCCTAGAATTCTATGTCGAGAATGCACAGGAACTGTATGTTTTGAAACCCCTGAATTTCCAAAAAAAAAAAAAAAAAATAGAAAAATCTGATGGGTTACATTAACATGACTTTTTCTAACCTTATTGCTTATTAGTGGGTATACAAATTTCTCGCCCAAAGTTTATTTTCCTATACACCTCATTTTAATCGAGATAAACTTTTGCTTAATTAGCCACATTGCACATTTCGTTATACATACAAACGCAATTAAGATTGGACCCTATATGCTGGCCTTAAAATTCCATATTCCTTTTGTGGCATCGCGAGGAAATTAAAATCGACAGGACTTGAAAAGAATGTGCAAGTACTGAACAATTCGAACCATTAATGAAGGATATATCCGAAATGGATGTGCCATAAAAAGGTTATTTAAATAAATTGTGTATTTTAAAGAGATCTACATTTTTTGTGTGGTACATTTTCTTTATCGTTCAAGGTTTACAATTTATACAAAATTCTTTCCGAATGAAGAGGTCTTCACAGGCTGTTCCCCGAAAATAAAAGCTATACATTTTGTTTGTCATGTAAATAACTTTAATATATGCTATTTTAATCAAAATCATTGAGTCATTTTTGAGAAAATCAGACATTTCGAAAAATGATCCGTATAAAGGGTAGTTTGGGGTGGGAGTATTTTCTTGAAAATATTCGTGTCGCATCTTTGGAAGATGCTGAGATTAAATACCAAATTTGGTGTTTATTTGACTGCGTTTTTGAGTTAGGCAGTTTACACTCACGGACCGTTTTCTAAAAATAGCTTTTTTGGATTCACGGAGCCTCGAAACAAGGATTGTCCTAACTATAAATAGTACAGAAAGTAAAAACTAAAATCTATATCGCCAGGCCACTGAAGGAAGTGGTAAAGAATGCGCCCTCACGACCAGGAGTTATCTTCTATAGGTATACCAACTTCAGAAGGGCAGCTGAAGCTAAAAATCTTGACCAGGTTTGTCAAAACTTGAGATTTGAGCAAGAACGTGTTGGGCAATATATGGATTCTGGCACCAATTTGGATGGCATGACTATGTGTCATAATACATACAACATTCCTGCCTTTACAAGCTTAGGCAGAACATCTAAAATGTTCAGCACCAAGTTTGGTTAATGAAAAAATAAAAAAAAAAAAAACCTGATGTGATACATTCATACGACTTTCTCTACCCTCCATCTTTATTAGTCGGTAAAGAAACTATTCTTATTAAACCTCATTTTGGCCCACTTATTTTTACTTTCTCTACTACGTATAGTAAGTAGGGGAAGTATTGTATTCCACCCAAAAATTTGATACCGAGATTTCACCGGAAATACATGTTTTGAGACCCCCTGAATCCAAAATAAGCATGTGTGTGTCTGTGAACAGTCGGATAAACACCAAACTTGGTGAACGCTTTCAAGAAAATCCCCCCACCCTAGATTACCCTTTACATGGATCATTTTTCGAAAATTTTAATTTCCTTAAAAATGGCTAACGATTTTGATTAAAATATCATATGTTTGAGATATTTTCATGACAAATGAAATGTATATCTCGAATTTTCTGGGAATGTCTCCAAAAGTATTCTTCATTGTGAACGACTTTTGCATAACTGGTAAACCATAAGAATTAGACAAAATTTTACTACACAAAAAATGTAGATCGCGTTAAAATACACAATTTATGTGATATACGTTTTTTTTTTTTGGTGAACCATTTTCGAGATATTGCTTGTTATTCCCTTAAATTTTCCAATACTTATACTTTTTCTCAAATTCGTTATTAATGTTTTTGTCCTGGTAATGCAAAGACAATGGAATACACGACATAGCAACCAGCTCTTAAAATATTTGACTATCGCTTAAAGCCTACCAATTCCCCTTGCATCTACAAGAAAATTAGCAATAAGATTAACATCTCGATATCTTGATTAACATGAAGCATATGGAGAATAAGCGTTTATAAAAATAGGTACAAGAGTAGAGAATGTCAAGTGAGTGTAACACATCAGATTTTTCTGCCATTTTAATCCAAATAAATCCTTGCAGTAACAGCTATATTGCACAATTCGTTATAGATACAGTCAAATGTTTAACTGAACGCTACCTTCTTTATCTGATATGTACGGGCAGACGAAGTAAACAAATCAGCAAGTACGAATTACAAACTGTGTAGCGATATTTCCGCTGATTAAGAATACCTAAAAAGGAAATCTGTAATAATTATAGTTTAGGAATTATTAATAATTAATTATCATTCAATTTGATACATTTCAATAATTTTAAACCCATTGGATTAAAAAGACTATCAATCGAAAGCCCTTCAGAAGCCGTAAATATGTTTTAAGTTTCAATAATATTGTTAAATAAATAAAGGCGTAATTGCATGAGAAAACCAGCAAGATAAAAGTAGCTTCGTTTTAGACTGTCCATTATGTTTTCCGAGCGTGGGGCCATAAAAATCAAAAGCTTTAATGGTAAATAGACGCTATAAGGTAACGAACATTTCTTACAGTTGGGCTTTGAATTTTCAACCAGGGAACCAATAAACGTAGAGAATAAGTGTGAGAACCAACGGAAACATAGGAAAACGCAATGACATGTATAACATTTGGAGGCGAGCAGTCGTGGTTATGTGTGAGTGCGAGCGTGGTTTTAGGACAGTTTGTCGTGATTCATCGTTGACGTAACACGTAGCACTCCGGATCAGAAAAGGACGCTAAGTTCCGAAATTTGATAAGTACCTGAAACGGCAACTCTAGGCCGAGCCCGAGAACTGTAATTATAGATAATTTATTAATTAACTTTTATTGATGTTAAATCGTACTATGTAAATATCTTTTTCTCATACTGCCTGTATATTTTAAGAAGGGTGATTTAACGTTATGTATCTATGTTACTAATATTAGAAGAGTTATAAATGGTTTAATGTAAATAATTTAAGCGCTAGGTTAAAATACTGTCCACGACGAAATGTTTTAGCTACAGGAAGGCAGAAAATCTAGTTTTATGACGTCTCTTTGGTCGCAGGGCCATTATTCCCACAGCGAGGGTGTAGCGCCTTTGTCCCTTTATTTGATAATTCGCCGTGACCAAGAGAGAGAGACAGATAGCTTAACGGTAAACTTGGGAAAAGCCGCGATTTATATTAAACTTGGACCAATGAGATCCCTGGAAGTTTATAAGAAATAGTTAGACGCGTCGAGTGGCGCTAAAAATGGACCAATAGGAAAGGAAGCAGCCTCAGTAGCCTGCGACTATAAATGGATCTGTTTGGAGCAAATTCGAGGCAGTTTGTCATGGCAGTTTAGCATTTCAGTTTGGCATTTTGTCATGTGTGGTCAGGGAGAGATGCTGCAAGATGTGTGAGATATCGCGCCAAAAAAGGAGAATAAAGATAGTTTTAGAAACACACCCAAGAAACCGCTACTCGTAAAGAGATAATAAGCATATTTAAACTTCGTGTCATATCCGCGCCGCATTTTAACAGCGGTGGACAGCATTTTACGGCGACAATACCAGTGTTGTATACGAGTGTTAATTAAATAAAAAGAAACGGCAGTGTCATCCTTTCATAATCAAAGCACGTCTATGTCTTCCTATATCACCACCCGAGATCTACGCTTCCTTTACCGAGGATAAGTCCATGCTCCCATATAGTTTAAAGAAAACTACTGCAGCTAGCCGAGGATAAAGTTGCAGAGAATCAACACACTGCGAACTTCTGGAATCCACATGGGAGATGCATCAAGGTAAGCCTACAGCAACGGACGGAGGAGGTGACTGCCGCATACCGCGCAATTATGCAATTATAAAGTGATGTAGGTAGAAAAATGTATATAATGTGCTAACTGTATTCTTCGATATAATTATATCCAAGCTCATAAACGAGTTAATGTTAGTCAAGTGACTATTTCAAGTTCGCGCCAATCTAAAGAACGGTGATAGAGCACCGAGATATTAAATAACTAGCTGGAGCAAATTTTAGTGTTCTTAGAGACAATAGTGGGAAGACAGTGCTAAAAAGAATCACGCGTGTTAGGGAGCATCAATGAATCTTGCAGGATTTCTAGCAAAAAGAGTGAGAAAAGTGAATACGGTGTTTCTTTGAAGACAATATCCTGGCGTCTCCACTCCCCCAATCCTACCCTGGCAACAATTGTAGGGAATTTCAAGCCGATTCGCCGACAGTTGACCCCGAGATCGACGAGAAGTGCTTCCTGACTGATATCGGCGATTATGAGTCCTGAAGATACCCACAACGGCGCAGAGACGGGAACGACTGCGAGGTAAGATTAACACAACAAAAGTAGCCGACAGTCAAAAACGCTACAACTGAGGAAGAAAGAAAACGCTGAATGTTTTACTTTCTCTACCACGGGAAGTGTTGCGTTCCTCCCAAAAATTCGATATCGAAATACATGTTTTGAGGCTCCCTGTATCCAAATAAAACATTTTTGGAATCACGTCCGTGTGTGTCTGTGAATCTGTGTACAATATAACTCAAAAACTAAAATTCTGATCAATACTAAACTTTGTATTTAGGTTCAATACCTTCCAAAGATGCGACACGAAGATTTTCAACAGAATCCCCCCCACCCAAACTACGCTTTACGTAGAACATTTTTCGAAATTTGATTTTCCAAGAAATGGTTTAACGATTTTTATTAAAATACCATATATGAAATATATTCACATGACAAATAAAATATGTATCTTGAATTTTGGAGGAATAGTCTATGAAGTCCTCTTCATTCGGAAGGAATTTTGTATAATCTTGTATAACTGCTAAACGTTAAGCGATAGACGAAAACGTACTACACGAAAATGTAGATCTCTTTAAAACACAATTTGTTTCAAATAATCTTTTTTGTGGCACAAGCCGTTTCTGAGATATCCGTTATTAATGGTTCGAAATGTTCATTCTCTTTAGTCCTGCCAGTATTCAGTTGTTCCTCGCGATTGCATGGAAACGGTATGGAATTTTAAGGCCAGCGTATAGCATCCTGTTCTTAAAACATTTGACTATCGCTGTTGGCTTTGTATCTATAACGAAACCTGTAATGTAGCTATTTCTGCAAATATTTATTTGGATTAAAATGTAGTAGACAGAAAATTAAGCATAGCCACTAATAAACGATAGAGGGTAGAGAAAGTTATATGAATGTGTCACAGATTTTTACTCTAGCTCGATGGCGCTACTACGTCATCAAAACTTGTCCTTGGTTAATGCACCCACAAAAGGTTCGTGACCACTTCTGCAACTACATCTTAGCTGTGTTTACAGGCTTCGTAGAGGAACAAAACAGAGGCGTAGCTAACACGTTATGGTACTATTGATTTGGCGAAGGTCCCTAGCCTTCGAATTCTGTATTAAGCACGTAGAATCCATCTCTAACTGGTTTATATATTTCATTCAAGTTAAAACATTGTAAATGAAAATCCGATCTATTACTTTCACATGAGTTTATCTACCCCATCTCTACCCACTTCATGTTAATCGACATAAAGGTTTGCAGAAATGGTTTTATGACAATTCGTAGTAGGTATAAGGTGGAATACAGGAAACTAAAGTGGTAGCCAAATGCTAAATATGCTCGGTCGTGAAATTCCACTATCTTTCAAGTGAATACTGACCATTTCAAAAAATTAAATATCATTTATTTTATTTATTTAATTTACAATTTCCCCAACCATATTTTACATATAATAAGGTTATAGCTAAGTTATGCCAGATTTAATGTTACACTTTACTCAATGAAATGAAGTATTGAACAATTTAAATCCATAAAAACGTAATCTCGTTATAATAAATCTGTGTTTTAATGAAATCTAAATTATCTGATAGTAAGTTTTTGTCTATATAGCCTGCCAGCTATACAAAATACTTTCTGAATAAACAGGACTATTCCCAGAAAGTTTAAGATATACATGTTTTATTTTTCAAGTAAAACCTTAAACATATGATATTTTAGTTAAAAAAACGCTAAATGTAAGGGGAGGTGGGAGGATTTTCTTGAAAATGCTTGTGTCGCATATTTGGAAGATACTGAAATTCAAAACCAGGTTTACTATTTATACACTATTACGTTTTTGAGCTCCGCTGTTCACAAATCACATATCGCGCGAATCTCTTGCTAAATTTCTTTCATTCATGGACCTCAAAACGTGGATTTCCGCTGAAATCCCGATATCGAACTTTTGGGTAGAATGCAATACTTTCTCTACCTACTAGGTACGTGATACGGAAAGTAAAAAAGGTTGAAGGCCATCATCATCTTAGTTTACTGTTACAAGTCATTTTACCTTCTCATTTACCTAGCGTTGGTAGAGAAAATAGTATATTCCATTCAAAAATTCGATATCGAGATTTCACATATTGGACACATTTGACAAATGAAGTATACATCTAGATAATGCATTTCTTGGCTGCAGTAAATGAAAAACAAATCACCTGACTTACTCTACTCTTGTGCAAACTAGTTTTACAAACGCTTATTCTCCATCTACTTCACGTTAATCGAGATGTTAATCTTACTGCTAATTTTATTGTAGGTACAAGGGGAACATGGTAGGCTTTAAGTGATAGTCAAATATTTTAACGCTGGTTGCTATGTAGAGCATTTAGAGCATGTAGAGCGTTTCATTCTCTCAGGACGAAAAAAAAAATCCTATTTGAGAAAAAGTATAAGTATTGGAAAACTCACACAAATAACAAGGAATATATCTCGTAATCTCGTTATAATAAATCTGTGTTTTAATGAAATCTAAATTATCTGATAGTAAGTTTTTGTCTATATTTTTGTCTATATAGCTTGCCAGCTATACAAAATACTTTCTGAATAAACAGGACTATTCCCAGAAAGTTTAAGATATACATGTTTTATTTTTCAAGTAAATTTATAATTTATCGGAAATTATTCACTCGATTAAAAAGTGTGTATGACAAATTGTGTGTTAACGAGATCTACATTTTTTGTGTAGTAACATTTTGTCTATCTCTTACGGTTTACCAGTTTTGCAAAAGTCATTCAGAATGAAGAAGACTTTTGGGGACATTCCCAGAAAATTCATTATATACATTGCATTTACCATGAAAATATCTTAAACATATGATATTTTAATAAAAACCGTTAGCCATTTTTGAGAAAATCAAAATTTTCGAAAAATGATCCATATAAAGGGTAGTCTGGGATAGGGGATTTTCTTGAAAATCTTTGTGTCCCATCTTTGAAAGATACTGAACCTAAATACCAAGTTTGATACTTATCCGACTTTTCGTTTTTGAGTTATGCTGTTCACAGACACACACATAGACCTCTTTCTCAAAATGCTTTTTTTTATTTATTCTGGAGGCCTCAAAACATGTATTTTCGGCGAAATCTCGATAACGAATTTTTGGGTGGAATACAATACTTCCCCTACTTACTATATGTAGTAGAGAAAGTAAAAAAGGTCAGTGACTGTCTGAATAGTAACACCAAACCTGGTATTTATGTTCCGTACCTTCTGAGTTGTGACCCGACAAATTTAAATTACAAATTTACATGAACATTTTACAAAATGTTTGATTTTCTAAAAAATGCCTCTAACGATTTTGATTAAAATACCGTATGTTAGTGATATTTACATGGGAAATAAAATGCCTATCTTGAACTTTCTGGGAATAGTCTTCATTCGGAAGGAATTTTGTATAATCTTGTATAATTAGTAAACGTTAAGCGACAGAAGAAAGTTTACAGTACAAGAAATGTAGATCTCTTTAAAGCACACAATTTATTACAAATAGCCTTTTTTGTGGAATAAGCCGTTTCTAAGATATCCGTTATTAATGGTTCGAATTGTTCATTACTTATTCTTTAAAGTCCTTTCAACATTCAGTTGTTTCTCGCGTTGTATGGAAACAGTATAGAATTTTAAGGCCAGCATATAGCGTCCAGTTCTTAAACACTTGACTATCGCTGTTCCCTCTGTATCTATAACGAAATGAGTAATATAGCTATTTCTGCAAAGTTTTATTTGGATTAAAATGAAGTGGAGAAAAATAAGTTTGAGTAAGAATAGTTTGTATATCCGCTAATAAGCGATAGAGGATAGAGGTCATGTGAAAGTAACATCAGAATTTTTATAAGTGTTTTGGGGTTTATAGCTCCGGTAGGAGCCACAAAAAGCTAACGTTCTGAGTGCAGTGAAGTCCCTATATCCTTCTACTGTAAATAATCACCCAGATAGTGTGATGATTTTAGCTCCAAAACATTGATACAAACATAAAAATCTGATGTGTTACACTCACATGACTTTCTCAACTCTTGTACAAACTATTATTACAAACGCTTATTCTCCATATGCTTCATGTTAATCAAGATATCGAGATGTTAATCTTATTGCTAATTTTCTTGTAGATGCAAGGGGAATTGCTAGCCTTTAAGCGATAGTCAAATATTTTAAGAGCTGGTTGCTCTGTGGAGTATTCCATTCTCTTTGCATTACCAGGACAAAAAAAATGAATAACGAATTTGAGAAAAAGCGTAAGTATTGGAAAATTTAAGGGAATAACAAGCAATATTTCGAAAATGGTTCACTCAACAAAAAAATATATATGACATAAATTGTGTGCTTTAACGCGATCTACATTTTTATGTAGTAAAATTTTGTCTATCTCTTATGGTTTACCAGTTATGCAAAAGTCGTTCAGAATGAACACTTTTGGAGACATTCCCAGAAAATTCGAGATATACATTTCATTTGTCATAAGAATATCTTAAACATATGATATCGTTAGAGCCAGTTCTGAGAAAATTAAAATTTTCGAAAAATGTTCCATGTAAGGTGTAATCTGGGGTGGGCGATTTTCTTGAAAACCTTCCTGTCACATCTCTGGAAGATACTGAACCTAAATACCAAGTTTGGTGTTCATCCGACTGTTCGTTTCTGAGTTATGCTGTTCACAGACACACACACACACACAGACATGTTTCCAAAAATGCTTTTTTTGGATTCAGGGGGTGTCAAAACATTTATTTTCGGTGAAATCTCGGTATCGAATTTTTGGGTGGAATACAATACTTCCCCTACTTACTATACGTAGTAGAGAAAGTAAAAACTATGTATCAATTGGTGCATAATTACTTTAAAAAAGTAGGTTTTTATATCATATATCCAGTTGCTCTAGTTAAAATAACTAAATCTTACTCAAGATTGATTTCTTTCAATCGATGTTACGAGAAACTCTTCCTACACGTTTACGGGGAGTTCTTGAAAATAATTCTATCTTACAAGCGCTCTATTGAAGCAAGAATTCATATTATGTTTGTGAAATTAAAACTGGTATAGCTTTGCTTCCCATTCATAGACCTGAACACGGATGCCAACCTACGATAATTAGAGCACATACGATAATTTTCATTCCGGTAGGACGTCGGATATTGGAAGAATACACCAGACTTTTAGAACTGTTAATACGACTATAAAACGGTTCCAGTGTTACAGCGAATTACATACACAGTTTATACTGTCGTAGCCTCTACTAAACAATACTCAGAAAATGATGGGGAGACACTCGCTTGCAAAAGGTACCGGTAAATTAATAAGATCTTCACATGGCGAGGCTACGACGGGGACGCAGCTAAGTTAAACACCAAAATAATTGCTATTCCAAAACGTCACATGGCTTAAGGGAAAGGAAGGACACTACACTACCATAAATAAAACTTTCCGAAAATGGATGGCTACTGAATTTAATGTATAAAGATAGATAACAGTGCTTACACTCTCAGCCCAATGTCTGTCGGCGAGGCCATCGTGCCTTAACACGGAGAAAGCAGTTGTACGTCTTTACAACACGAAGGTTACCTCCTGACTCGCCTTCTCAAACACACGCTACCCTCAAGCGTCAGTGACGCTAAAAAACTCATCCCCTCCTAAAGATTCTTAACTTACCCCCACCCCAGACCAACTGCCATCTCGAATCTCGGTGGCCAGAGACTATATCCTATCATCTTTGCATACGTCACAATATTAATACTTGATAATAATCATTAATATGTTGCCAGTAAGTTTAAAATAAGCACGCATTCTTAGGTGCGATGTGCATTCGTTACTGAATTTCCCCTTCTAAGGCAAAGTAGATCGTCATGTCTTTGTAAAAATACAACTTTATGGAGTGCCTCGTATAAATAATTGCGGTAATGCAATTTAGGTAGTCAGATTTTGCGTTGTGTTTTAGTTTTGACCGGTCAAAATATCCTCCGTGGTGTAGTGGTTACCATGCTAGCTTCCAGTTCCCGAGGTCGCGGGTTCAACCTGGCGGAGGGCGATGGATTTTTTCGGGCGTAAATAAAGTCGTGGTCCCGTGTCGTATATTTACGGCACGTCTCCGAGTAAAATTACGGGTCTTTCACGTCCATTATAGAATGGGACGCTGGGAACCACAGCAGTTAAAGAGCGTCCATAAATAAAACCCAATGTTCAATTTTCTGACCGGCCAAAATATGTGTGATTTTCATTGAACATTAAATATCGACACAGATTCTGTCGTAAAGCTTGTAGATCATAGTATGGTGACTAATAACATGCTTTTTTTTCTAATGCCGATAATTCGAGTAAAACTCGATCATTTTGAAGTGATATTACGATACTTTTCTATTTTACGCTTGGCAACTCTGAACCCGACTCTGAAAGTAGACACTAGAGTGATCTCAAAAATTTTGAAAGACAATATTTCTGGGTTTGCAACATCGCAAGGTCGCTTGACAGTCACGACAAAATACGATGCATGTGCTTTATGTTGAAGGACATCAGATACCCGAAGGCAATGAATAACGTCATCAGATATTGCATTGAACGGATAAAATAACAATGTAAAATAGCAAGATAGTATTTCTTTATATTTGTTTTTATGATAGCCAGAAGGAAAACAATTATTAGTATACTACACTCCGTTAACATTGTTTCACAGGGAATGAGTCACGGTGGCATCGAGATATTTGCTATGTCTACTTTTAGCCAAAAGAACACAAAAATTGAATAACCGGATTTCACCGGAAACTCAAGTCCCCACCGAATAATACCAAAAAATAAATTCAGACATTGCTTAAGAACACAGGAAGATTTTCTGGTTTTTCCTCCATACCAATGAACTTTAACTCGTAAAACATGGACATATAATATATTCACATAACTTTCTGTACCAAGTATCGATAATTTTTACATAGATGCTACAACTTTTCTTACGAAAGCTTATTTTTCTGTCTATAATAACCCAATGGCGCTTCAGCCCGTTTGGGGCCTGAGTCTACCAACGCGACTTCCGGCCTCATGCATACTTCGCATAGCAGACGATCAATACGTATCACGCATCCCCAGCCGGAATGTTAGCTTTAGTGTTAGGGATCACTGTATATCGCAGTTCAATTTCGTCACCATGCTAAGTGGGCATCCGTCTATACCTGGGACTTAAAATCGCTAAACCCAAGGGTGGGAATCGAACCAACACCGGTTACATTCCGTAGCTGGGAGCCAAACTTTCATGCTAGCCCACTGATTCACGGAGCCTATTTTTCTGTCTATTTGGATTATAATGAAATAGGCAGAAAAATAAGCTTTAGTGAGAATAGTTTTGTCTAGTGACAGAGGGTCGAAAAGTCATGTGAATGTAACACATCATATTTTTCCCCATTGGTTACAGAACATATGCCGATTCCATAGTGGACATGGCGGTCCGGGAGTGCGGAACCTGATTACTCAATAGTTACGCCCGTCTTTCGTATTAATGTCGGCGGCTTACCTATTAGGCAAAAACTATGTTGGCCTTCAGTTCTTAAGCTACGAGACCAAATAGGAAGTATACACGTTTAAAAGTTCATCTTCTGTAATTATCTAAACATTTCACGACTAATCCGACAATTACTGTTGCACTACTATAAGTGCAGTAAGTGCATCATTGGAGAATGAGGAAGAGTAAGTAATTCCGAGATTCTACAATGCACTTAACGCATGCGTATTACTTACTATTTTTTCGACGATATGAATAACAAAAATAGATACTTATAATAGCTATGCGAAAATTATTTCTCCAGTAGCAAGGTCGCCAACATTAACATTGGTCGCAAAGTGGTGATCGGTTATCTACGCCTGGTTGTTGACCTTAAAAATAATCTGATGTGTTAACTGACATGACTTTCTCTACTCTTGAACAAACTATTTTTACAAACGCTTATTCTCCATCTACTTTATGTTAATCGAGATAAACATTAGCAGACTATCTTATTGCTAATTTTGTTGTAGATGTAAGGGGAATATATATTTACAAGGGCAATTTGGAAATACAGTAGCCTTTAAGCACATACATATCTCTTAATAGCTGGTTGCTAGGTGCAGCACCATTCCCTTTCCCACAGATTAATACTCTTTGCATATCCAAGACAAAAATGAATAACGAATTCCCATTTGAGATTTCCCAATTTCTCTACTCTTGAACAAACTATTTTTACAAACGCTTATTCTCCATCTACTTCATGTTAATCGAGATAAACATTAGCAGACTATCTTATTGCTAATTTTGTTGTTGATGTAAGGGGAATATATATTTACAAGGGCAATTTGGAAATACAGTAGCCTTTAAGCACATACATATCTCTTAATAGCTGGTTGCTAAGTGCAGCACCATTCCCTTTCCCACAGATTAATACTCTTTGCATATCCAAGACAAAAATGAATAACGAATTCCCATTTGAGAAAATAAGTATTGAAAAATTTAAGGGAATAACAAGCAATATCTCGAAAATGCTTCACTCAACAAAAAAATGTATATGACATAAATTGTGTATTTTAACGCGATCTACATTTTTTGTGTAGTAAAATTTTGTCTATCTCTTATGGTTTACCAGTTATGCAAAAGTCTTTCACAATGAAGAATACTTTTGGAGACATTCAGAGGAAATTCAAGATATACATTTTATTTGTCATACAAATATCTTAAACATATGATATTTTAATCAAAATCGTTTGAGCCATTTTTAAGAAAATTAAAATTTTCGAAAAATCTTCCATGTAAAGGGCAATCTGGGGTGGGGGGATTTTCTTGAAAACCTTCGTGTCGCATCCTTGAAAGATACTGAACCTAAATACCAAGTTTGGTGTTTATCCAACTGTTCGTTTCTGAGTTATGCTGTTCACATACAGACACACACACAGACATACACACACAAACACACACACGGACATGTTTCCAAAAAGTTTTTGGATTCAGGGGGTCTCAAAACATGTATTTCCGGTGAAATCTCGGTATCGAATTTTTGGGTGGAATACAATACTTCCCCTACTTACTATACGTAGTAGAGAAAGTAAAAATTAATAACGAATTCCCATTTGAGAAAATAATTACTGAAAAATTTAAGGGAATAACAAGCAATATCTCGAAAATGGTTCACTCAACAAACACAATGTATATGACATAAATTGTGTATTTTAACGCAATCTACATTTTTGTGTAGTAAAATTTTGTCTATCTCTTATGATTTACCAGTTATGCAAAAGTCGTTCACAGTGAAGAATACTTTTGGAGACATTCCCAGAAAATTCAAGATATACATTTTATTTGTCATGAAAATATCTTAAACATATGATATTTTAATCAAAATCGTTAGAGCCATTTTTGAGAAAATTAAAATTTTCGTAAAATGTTCCACGTAAAGGGTAATCTGGGGTGGGGGGATTTTCTTGAAAACCTTCGTGTCGCATCTCTGGAAGATACTGAACCTAAATACCAAGTTTGGCGTTTATCCGACTGTTTGTTTCTGAGTTATGCTGCCCACAGACAGACAGACAGACAGACACACTCACACACACGGACATGTTACCAAAAATGCTTTTTGTGGATTCATATATTTCCGGTGAAATCTCGGTATCGAATTTTTGGGTGGAATACAATACTTCCCCTACTTACTATACGTAGTAGAGAAAGTAAAAAACAATAACTTGCAGCGCGTACTTTAACTGCAGCATAAATATTAACTAAATATTAACAAATAAAAGGGAGTAAAGAACCAGATAAGATCTGAATGATAAAATTCAACTATGAAATCTTATATTCCTGGTCTGAAATAATTAATATATCAGAAGTTAGAGGATTTAATATAGTTCATGCACATGCGTGCAGTAAAATAGGCAAAATACGTAGGTAGGTTAGTTTACCAGCACTTAATGTAGAAAACTCAACCTTCCACCATGACAGTATGAACAGGAAGTGAATCAGAAAGCACTATCGTCGAAAAATATACTTACAGGTAACACATTTCCGTAATATGTCGTGGGGAGGTTAAGGAACTCAGAAATACAACATATTTCATAGCCATTTTCATCAATACCACAGGATTTTTCATACGTTATTGCAAATATTACTTACTTAGTCGGCTTACCCTCCTCTTATGCAGGGTTTACACCCCTAAAATTTATACACCCGCCTAGGCGGTCAATGGCCTGCCGAGGAGCAGACAGAAATTGAATCAGAGAATGAAGAACCCGAAAAGGGGATCGGCCCGTAGCCAGGTGTGAGAGTGAGGAAGAATATGATGTGAAATGAAGGCGAAATAGATCGGAAAAAACCCGCCCAGACGCCGCTCGTCCACCATAACCACCATAACCCGGTCTAACCACTCGGCCACGGTGCATAAGGGAAGATAACGGATTTTATGCACATGCAGTTCTAAGAGGTAAAGGGGAGGATTTACATAAGTCTTACATAAAACTTATTATACCAATATAAATCGTACAATACGTTCATACAGAATACGTGGGGAGCTAAATTAAACTAATTAAATCATCATTCGAAGTTTAAACAACCACTCATGCATGGATGGATAAGCCAGTTAGTTTCGTAAAACATCTGATGTGTTACACTCACATGACTTCCCTACTCTTGCAATACTATTGTTACAAACAATTATTCTCCATTTACTTCATGTTAATCGAGATAAATATCTTATTTCTAAGCATTTTGTAGGTGCAAGGGAAGTATGGTAGGATTAAAGCGATAGTCAAATCTTTTAAGAGCTGGTTGCTATGTGGAGCACTTCATTCTCTTTGTGTGTCCAGGACACAAAAACAACGAATTCACGTTCGAGAAAAAGTATAAGTATTGGAAAATTCAAACAAATAACAACGAATATCACGGAAATGGTTCACTCCACAAAATTGTGTGTTCTAACGAGATCTACCTCTTACGGTTATGCAAAAGTCATTCAAAAAGAAGAGGACTTTTTGGGACATTGCCGGAAAATTCAGGATATACCTACATTTTGTCATGCAAATATCTTAAATATGTGATATTTTAATTAAAATCGTTATAGCCATTTTTGAGAAAATCAAAATGTTGGAAAAATGTTTCATGTAAAGGGTAGTCTGAGGTGGGGGAATTTTCTTGAAAATGTTCGTGTTGCATCCTTGAAAGATACTGAACCTAAATACCACGTTTGGTATTTTTATGAGTTTTCGTTTTTGAGTTATGCTGCTCACACACACACACTCGGACCTTTTTGGATTCAGGGGATCTCAAAACATGTATTTTTGGTCAAATCTCGATATAGAATTTTATGCAACACTTTCCCTATTTACTAACGTAGTAGAGAAAGTAAATATGCTCAGATATCCTAAGTAGCCGTTCTGTTATAGCGAAATAAATGCCACCCGTTAAATCGACTAGAAGCTTCTTTTGCAACGTAAACTGCAATCTAGCGACTCTCTGCAATTAGTCACCAGCGATATTTTGCAAGAACAAGCCTCTAACGGTGCGGAGAAGAGAGATTTCACTTTTCAACAGTTTCTCCGCCGACCGCAAAGGTTCATGCCTCTCCTAGCCCGCCCTGATGCAAAATCTTGCAATCTTTATGGGTCAGTGGTTGAGCTCAGGTGCAACGTAATGCATTAAACAGCCTAAAGCAAAACTCAGCCTATTCTAGCTAATAGCACTGACACTAAATGCAATACAATTTGTTTACAGCTGGCAAGCATGCACATGGTGTTAAATCTGAAACCCGGAGTTTTAATATTTCGTGAAGGAAGTGTATACGCTGCGCCTAGAGCTACCTACAGGGCTGTCCCAGAAGTACCCGACTTAACAAAGAAAACACAAAACTTTTGGGAAAAAACATCTTTGTTTCTCTACATAGTCTCTTTTCAGCTCGATACACTTTTCCCAGCGATGTTCAATAGCTTCGATACCTTGTTTATACTGAGAACCATCGAGTTCTACAAAATAGACATCAACTGCAGACCCCAGCTCTTCACTGTTGGCAAATCTTTTAGCACGAAGCTATTTCTTCAACCTTGGAAACAGAAAATAATCAGAGGGGGCTAAATCTGGCGAATAGGGTGCATTGATTTTGGCCATGGCGATAATGGATGTGTGAACTGGTGCATTGTCTTGAAGAAACAAACTTTTTTTTCCCTACTAAATGCGGCCATTTTTGCTTGATTTCATCATTAAAATGCTGCAATAAGTTTGCATAATACTCGTCATTGATTTATTTCCTTTTTGAAGACAATCAATGAAAATTATCCCACGCGCATCCCAAAAAACTGCAGATGGAACTGTCTTCGTCTTCTTTGTTCCTTCGTCTCAGGTGTGAAGTGATGGACCCATGTTTCATCCATGGCTATGAATCGACACAAAAACTCGGCTTTATTGCAGCAAAACACCGCGAACACTCGACTGAAACATCTACACGATGCTGCTTTTGTTCCATTGTGAGTAAACGCAGCAACCATCTTGCGCATAGCTTTCTCATGTCTAAATTTTCAGTTAGTATGCGATGTACCGCACTTTTGAAATGCCTACTTGCGCACTCAGTCAACGGTCATCCAATACCATTTTGCGGATTTTCATCGCAATTTCTGGCGTGGTCACTTCATTTGGTCGACCACAGCGATATACGTCTTGGCAGCTCGTACGGTCTCGCTTAAACTCTGCCACCCAATATTTTACTGTTGTACGAAGGAGCAGACTCCCACAGAATAGAACCTAGCTCAGCTTTAATATTAGTTGGACTAAGACCTTCAAATGAAGGTATTGTATCACACAAAGATGACCAGTTTTATCCATGTTTACAAATTTGCTGAGAGCGTTCACTATCAATGGCTGCCAAACAATTACTAAAGACGTAGCATCATTAAACTTCAGAACTTAAGCTTTATAAGGTTGGTACTTTCTACCACAGCCATTTGTTTGATGCAATCACCATGTCAGGTCGGCTACTTCTGAGACTGCCCTCGTAAAAGCCAATTCAGTAATTGTATCTGCTACTGCTATATAAATGCTTACTACGTGTTTCCGCCAGTCTAAATAACCTAATAATTTTAATCATAGTATTGAATTACGACTGATGTCTTTCAACTCGCTGATGATGAGGTCTTGATAACCTCGAAACGATCGTCCATCTTTTGGCCATCTTGATGAAAGCGAAGGTTTTCAATATCATTTATATCATATCATAATTTTATCAACGGTGAAATTTGCTGTCACGCAAGTATTTTACTATAGAAGAAAGGATCTTTAAAATGTTGGGCAACAACAAATAATATTAATAATAATAATAATAATAATAATAATAATAATAATAATAATTTGCTTGTTAAAAACACTGTCTAGTGCCGGAATTCCGTCCCGCAGTTTTCACATGCTAGTAAATCTACGAGGCGTGTTTTTAAAGCAAGTATCGTTTTAATATTTTGCCGACGCAGCGCTACAGTCGCGATTTTGAGCATGTACGATAACTTCCTCCATTCATTTGGAAGCCAGACGCATCTGTGAGCGATGGTCACTGTGTTTTCCTGCAAGAGCGTTTCGAAATGTTCAAAACAATCGAACGACTCGCCGACTATGAAGTCAGATCAGTAACTTTTTTTTGAACGTGAGAAATGTTATGCTAGTAAACACTGATCACCAATTGCGCGAGGTTTATGGGGAAACAATAATGAGTGACAATGCCCGGCCACACACAGCCAAACTCAAGACCTGATCGCATCATTTGTTTGGGAACAATTCGACCATTCTCCCTACAGTCCGGATTTGGCACAAAGTGATTTTCACCTGAAGAAATTCCTTGGTGGAAAACATTTCAACGACGATGATGTTTTGAAACAAGAAGGGCAAACTTGGCTTTCTTCACTGGCGGCATCATTTTTTAACGAAGAAACTGGTTTCCCGTTACTACAAGTGCCTGAATAACGGCGGTGACTATGTGGAGAAGTAGTGTAAGGTAATGAATGATAAAAGTATTTGGAAAATCACGTTCTGTTACTTTTTAAAAAATTATCGGTACTTAGTTTAAAAGCACGCTTCGTACTAACATGGGATTGTCGCTTTTCAGCACACTTAAAAACCTTCGGTCTGGGCCGGGTTTGAATCTGCGACCTTGGGAATAGAAGGCCAGCGTCTAGCCAACTGAGCCACTCAAACCGACATTAAAAGGGTGGGTGGTAGGCGAGTCACAGGCTCTGGAAGTGTCAACATCTACTACAAAGCGCAATTCTAAGGTAATTTTACTAAACCTTTTACGCTTTTTAATATTATTTAACGTGTGACTACATACCCTAGTTTCCTCCTTTTCTTTAACATAGAATGATATGATCCACAATGACGATGATTTGCATTTACTTACCTTTTCTTAAAGAGATGCTAGAACAATATCTTCGTTAACTCCCTCCACGTTCCTTCGTGTTCTCCGCTCACAAAATTACTTGCATTCTTTATCATATAGAAAACCGGATTGTTACGGACGAATGAATTCACTGCACTCCCAGCATCCATTAGAACAACTTCAGGAATAAACATTTCTTCCTCTTCTGTACACATTTTAATTTACAATTTCAGCTTATTTATATCCATTATCTTCAAGACAAACAACATTGGTGCCACCCTGTTTCCATTCACCAAGATAAATCCACACATTTAATTAAAATAATTACCGATTTACGCTCTAGTGGCGGATACAACAACATTAAAATATATTTAAAATGTATTCAAAATTATCACCCCTGGCAAGCCTCGGGCGTAACATAAAACATTTTAATCTGTTGCATTATAAATTACTACTATTTTGTTAATATCATTTGCAAGAAGCTTTGATTTCATTCGTGTTCATCAACTCTTGAAATGTAAAGACGAATTATTAATCTTTTGATATTCAATTGTTTTAATTTTTACTTTCTCTACTACGTATAGTAAGTAGGGGAAGTATTGCATTCCACCCAAAAATTCGATACCAAGATTTCACCAGAAATGCACGTTTTGAGGCCTCTAAATCCAAATAAAGCATATTTGGAAATATGTCCGTGTATGTGAACACCATAACTAAAAAACGAAAAGTCGGATAAATACCAAACCTTGTATTTAGGCTCGATCCCTTCCAAAGTTGCAACACGAAGTTTTCAACAAAATCCCCCATTCCAAACTACCTTTACAAGGAACATTTTTAGAAGATGTTGGTGTATTAAATACATTTATATGACAAATAAAATGTACATATTGAATTTTCTGGGAATAGCCTATAAAGTCCTCTTCATTCCGAAGGAATTTTGTATAATCTTGTATAACTGGTAAACGTTTAGGGATAAACGAAAACGTATCGTAGAAAAAATGTATATCTCTAAAACACACAATTTACTGATGGTTTTCTGTGGCATAAGTCGTTTCTGAGATATTCGCTATTAAAGGTTCGAACTGTTCAATACTTGTCATTCTTTTAGTCTCGTAGATTTTCGGTTCTTTCTCGCGATTACATGGAATGTAAGGTCGGCGTATAGCGTCCAGTTCTTAAACATTTGACTATCGCTATTTTCTTTGTGTGTATAACAAAATGTATAATTTAAATATTTTTGCAAAGGTTTATTTGGGTTAAAATGTAGTAGACAGAAAAAATAAGCTTTAGCAAGTATAGCTTGTATAGTCTCTAATAAACGATAGTGTAGAGAAAGTCATGTGAAAGTATCACATCAGATTTTTATCATAGGTAAACCCACAAGAGGTTACGAGTATATGGAAGATTTCCGAGCGCAAAGCACGAGTAGTAAATCTACCTCGAGTAGAATTTATTTAGACAATTTCATGAATAAAATGCAACCTACTATATAAATAATAATTACCTTCTTAAGGGGGCGTTACATGACAGGTAAATGAAGCACTCTAATTTTCTTGAAATTCCTGTAGCGATGGCATGTTACATAGCAACCAAAATGAGTCATTTGACAAACAGGCCATATTCCTTTCCTTCATATCCTTGAAACCACATAATTCTGAATATATTTTATTTATTAATATGCAATTGTTTGTAACAAATTCCGCATTTATGCTATTTAGCTGTACCTTTCTTGAAAAACTACTTAATAATTTTTTCTCATTTGTAGCTGAAGCATAAAGGAAAAATTTGAATAAATTACTTTCTTTATTCAGTTTGTATAAAAAAATATTTAACAATTTGCAGAATAATTTTAACGAATTAGGAAATTACTTAATTTTGTTACAATAATTCAGGACAAATATGAAAAATGTAATTGATTCAGATTATTTCTAAGAACATTAAGGATTGAGTAGAAAAAAATAATAGCATTTGACCCAATAGATTAAGAGAAACGTTACATTCTGTTAAACTTTAAACTATCCGGAAATAGTGAAAAACAAAAACACTGCAATAAACTACAAATGTAATTTCTAACATTCTAATGATATAAAAAACAATGTTTTTCTGACAATGTTTCCATCACTAATCCGTTCGATACCCATTGAAGAGAGGTGAGGCGTTATAAGTCGTTCTCTTGGAATAGGAATAAATAAACAATACATATACAAATAGTTTGTTACTTTGAGGCGCAATCCTGTGACCATATCACATGACCATTTCATATCACAATGCCTTAAACCCCTCGGTCATCCCAACACATGACAGTTGCAGCACTGTCTTATCTCAGCAAATGCGTAATATTGTGAGTGAAATTTTTTAACATAATAAAAGGATAAAATGGATTCAATCGAAATCCATCAGCATCCAATTACGCCATCACACCGTTTGCTCTAGCTGGGCCCTCCCCATCCTTTCCACAGTTTCTATTGAATGCAGAACATGCATTTTTCAGGGACTCCAATCCTACGATCCTTGGTTTTGATAGGTTTGCTATTCCTATCGTGCCTTAGACAGCAAGGCCATAAATCCCATGTCGCTATTAATGGCTATTTAAACCTTAAATGGCCAAATGGTTAAAGTTACGTTTAGTGGGGGAAAATGACACTAAGCTAGGTAGCACTCTTCTGAATAAAAAAAAACAAATTTCGAAATGTGTTGCTTCAAATCAAATCGCCATTATGCCAATTGAATGTATAAACAGAATAATGCTACCAAGAATGGGAATAAAAAATTAGTTAACCTAAAAATTAAGAGGAGTAAAATCAGAACACACCGAAATTTTTGTCAAAACAATGTATTTGTAAATAGGAATGTACATCGATTAAAAACACAATTTTCAAAGATGAAGATGTTTTTTAAACCATATAGCCCCTTTTAACTGCTACGGTCATATAACAGGCTTTCTACTGAAACATTTCTTGGTGTTTTTACTCCTTGAGCTTTCTGTTACTGTAGGTTTTCGTCGTTTTTAACGTACTTTCACTCTCACATCACAATTCCAGAGTCTATGGAGGGTAGGGAATAATTAAAGAAACATTCCCAACCCTGTCCGGAAACTCCGGATGGTCATTCGACCACGGAGGTAATCTGAAAGAAGTGGATGTTGGGGTAGTAGGATTTCGTACTTTCTCCATAATGAATGAATGACGAGATGGATGACGTAGCCTGTTAATCCAGATTGTACTATTAATGTTCAATAATATGCTGACGCTTTAAAAATGCTTTCTTGCAAGCATAAGATTAAGATAAATAACCGTGATGGATACAATTGTTGGTCAATATCAAGTATGTGGCGTATAAATGGAAGAGTCAAAGAAAAATCTCACCACTTCAGCCGGGAATCGATCTCGGGTGCTCTACCAAATGAACGCCGAAATCAGTCTTTCTTGGCTTTTCTAAGTTTTCATTGAGTTGGGAAAGATCAACCGCTACTATAAGTCTAATTTTGCGAAATTGGAGACGAATTTGGAAATTCACTGACTGTGTTAATTAACATTTTACAGTTTCAATTTTGGTTTATTCTTTAAGTACGCTCATTTGATCAAATGCTGATAAATGTCTGTAATATGCACAGATTTGAATGATTTTGGTTTTAAACATCATCATATTTTCTAAGATATAAGAATTCATACGTGCTATGCAATTTTAAAAGCGATATCTACAATGCAAGATATACTGCAAAGAAACAAATTATTTGCAACGTTAAGAAGGTAGCCCATTTTTAACTTCCTGAAATGCTAATATTACGATTAAAGTTGTAGCAAATTAGAGTTGGCAAGGTTGTTAATGACAAACGGTAAAGGCCACGTATCATGCCACGGGTATTCATCCTAGGTGACAAGGAAAGAAGTACCTACTTCTGTAAAAGTATACAAGACAATGTACCGTTTAATTTCACGGTTACCTTACAGGCACTACAGAGAATTGCAGGTCAGGTGAAGTCATTCATTTCGTAAGCAAGTGGGGAAAAAACAACGAGCAGCAAGAAAGCGTGTAAAAAAAGAACAAAATCTGATACATTCACATTACTTTCTCTACCCTCTATCGTTTATTAGTGGGTATGCAAACTATTCTTACTAAACAATTCCTACTTTTTTTTCGTCTACAACACTATCATCCTAATACACCTTTGCAGATATAGCTACAACGATACAAAGGGAACAGTCATAGTCGAATATTTAAGAACTGGACGCTATATGTTGGCCTTAAAATTCCATACCGCTTCTATACAATCGCCAGACACAACTGAATGTTGACAGAATGGTCAATTGTTGAACAATAGCAGCATTAATAACGAATATCACAGAAAGAGCTTACGCCACATAAAAACTTATGTTAAATACATTGTGTGTTTTAAAGAGCTCTACGCATTTTGAATTTTATTGTACGTTTTCGTCTATCGTTTAACGTTTACCCATTATACAAGATTATACAAAATTCTTTCTGAATGAAGAGGACTTCACATGATATTCCCAGAAAATTCAAGATATGCATATTGATCATGTAAATATCTTTTATATATGGTATTTTAATCGCAGTCGTTCAGAATGAAGAGGACTTTTGGGGACATTTCCAGAAAATTCAAGATATACATTTCATTTGCCAAGAAAATATTTTAAACAAAATCGTTAAGAGCAATTTACGAGAAAGTCAAAATTTTCGAAAAATGTTGCATGTAAAAGGTAGCTTGGGGTGGGGGAATTTTCTTGAAAATCTTCGTGTCGCATCCTTGGAACATACTAAACTAAAATACCAAGTTTGATGTTTATCCGAGGTTTAGTTTGAGTTATGCTGTTCACAGCAGAGATACACACAAAGACATTTCCCAAAAATGCCTTATTTGGGTTCAGAGCATCTCAAAACATGTATTTCTGGTGAAATCTCGGTATCGAATTTTTGGGTGGAATGCAATACTTCCCCTACTTTATATTAATTCCAAGCACAACAAAGCTTTGTGTGTTCATGCTGCTAGCATATGGTCACTAAACCATTTGGCTTTGGCGTTTCGTCGCGTGGAGCACCGCAGGTTCGACTCCGCCCCGGATATATCATGGCAGAAATTTCAAGTTTCTGCACAGCCTTTTAAAGTAACTATCTTGTGTATCACAATTATCAACAAGCTAGAAAGCAAACATGTCTTTACACTAAGCTTCTGCTGCAAAATATGCCGATTAAGAGCGAAACAGAATGGCATATCCAGATAGCAGAGATAAGGCCACATGTATGTTATAAACACTGATAAGGAGTTATCAGACAAAACCCTTTGTTCAAATATAGGCGACACACTTCCACATCCTACGTGCACCTCAAACACAAGCATATATGTTGATGTTTTGTTCCGTGGAGACAAAACAAGACTAGTTAGTTTGCACATAAACAACAAAACACAAGCACTTCAATTCAGACTTAATTTAATGCACGAAGCACGTATGTATATCGCCTCTGAGCTCTTACTTCTATCTTCAGAAACCGTCTTAAGATTCAAAACAAAGAGCAAAGTTATTAACAGAACCGTACAGACCCAACAAATGTAACCGCATTCTAAGTTAAACAACTGCGGTGGTATAGGAGTTAATACACTTGAAATCCTTTGCCTTCAGATTTTCCTCCAACATTTGTATTCCTCCGCGGTAACAGTGCAATCCACTGTCTAATGGTCTCCATGTTCCATTCGGAATGGGTATGGAGCAAGCAAACAAACAAACAGCAACCACAGGTTCGCATTCGGTCTTTATCTTTGACGTTCAATGGGTGAACCACGTTGCTTATGTGCACGTTTTCAGCCAATAAACGTATAGGGTAAATTCCTATAACGCGCATGAGGTGTAAAGTTAGATATTGCTTCGCAGACTTAGAAAACGATTATAGTATTACACTTCCTCTCCGGTCGGGTGTTCAGCAAGCTTCTAAATACAGGGTCGTGCTTCGATTCCCGGCTCTACAGTTATTATTTAACTAGAATCACTCCGCATTCTCATCAATATTATGGAACAAATGCTTTTGACTATTCCAGTTTGAAGAAAAAAAAGTCTGTTTAATTAATAATAATAATAAAAATAATACACGTTATGTGTAGTATTTCTTGAATAATACGGAAACTGTTCAACTTGGAAACGAAATAGTCTGCAACTGCGTAAAACGGAAATACGCCATACTAAAAATGTATTTCTTCTGGGATATGCTGTACTTCCAAGGAAACTGCAAATTATGTATTTAAGGTAAATGAGATTTCTTTATAAACGTACATACCCGAGCGGAGACTACCTCAAGGACAAAAGAAAGGGGTTACAGTTGCAAATGCGTGTGGTGAAGGAATGCTTAGAGAAGAGTGCAACTCAAAGCAATTAAAGATGACAAAGGTATGGAGTTCCAAGAAAAATAACGCAGGAAAGGACAAGAGACCCAATATGTATAAAGTGTTAAGATTCATATACAGTGCAATATCTCTTAATTAGTGCTGTAGTGAATGTGTTGGTAAAAGGACGGAGAAACTGAAATAATGTAACATACACATGTACTGGATTGCACAGTGGAAGTAAGACTACATATTACTAATGTGAGTCTTCTTTTAATAAAATGCACGATTTTGAAACTATTCGCATGTCGTAAAGGTAGAATCAGACGACTCTAAAAAATTAAATGCCATCACCGGGATTTGAACCACGTATCTCCTTGTTTCCGTCTGGTCACTAAATCACTGAACAACCATGGCAACATGCCCACGCGACATTAAATTCCCCAGCTGATTCGCATTTTCTCGGTAAAAAAACAAGGAGATTTCAAATTGTATAGACATTGAGGTATATCGTCTCAATGCAAACACACGGCTTCAGTGGAAGTACAATCAATTCCATTAATTGACCTCGAAACTTAAAGTACGTGCAGCATTGTAAGTCGCCATTAGGGCGTGTCATCAATATAATGAGATCTCGTGGTTTACCGAAAAAATACGAAATCAGTTGGGAAATTTAATGTTGCGCCGGCATGTTGCCATGGTAGCTCAGTGGTTAGAGCAACCGGACGGAAGCCGGGAGATCCGTGGTTCAAATCCCGGCGATGGCATTGAATTTTTCAGTCGTCTGATTCTACATTTCCAACCTTGTCCAACACACGGCTTGTGTGGAAGAACAATTAATTCCATTATTCGCATGTCGTTTGCGACGAATATTAAAGTTATATATCGAAAAAAAAATCGAAAATCTCAATAGTACAGAAACCTCGCCAAAACGGAAAAAACTGTACGATGTCGCTTGACAACCTTTCATTGTAGTAATAATAATAGTAATAAACAATAATGTAACAATAAAGGGATGCCGATATTACCATGGGTGCTAAAGGCGAATGCGTATAATTTTTACTTTCTCTACTACGTATACTAAGTAATTTCATACCGAGATTTCACGGGAAGTACATGTTTTGAGGCCTCCTGAATCAAAAAAATCTGATGTGTTACACTCACATGACTTTCTCTACTCTTGTACAATCTAATTTTACAAACGCCTATTCTCCATATGCTTCATGTTAATCGAGATGTCGATATTATTGGTAATTTTCTTGTAGATGCAAGGGAAATATGGTAGCTTTTAAGCGATAGTCAAATATTTTAACGTTGGTTGCTATGTGGCGCATTCCATTCTCTTTGCATGTCCACGACATAAAAAAAATGAATAACGCATTTGAGAAAAAGTATAAGTATTGGAAAATTTAAGGAAATAACAAGCAATATCCCGAAAACGGTTCACTCAACAAAAGAAATGTATATGACATAAGTTGTGTATTTTAACGCGATCTACATTATTTGTGTAGTAAAATTTTGTCTATCTCTTATGGTTTACCAGTTATGCAAACGTCGTTCACAATGAAGAATACTTTTGGAGACATTCCCAGAAAATTCGAGATATACATTTCATTTCTCATCACATTATGTTAAACATATGATATTTTCATCAAAATCGTTAGAGCCATTTTTGAGAAAATTAAAATTTTTGAAAAATGTTCCATGTAAAGGGTAGTCTGGGGTGGGGGGATTTTCTTGAAAACCTTCGTGTCGCATCTCTGGAAGATACTGAACCTAAATACCAAGTTTGGTGTTTATTCAACTGTTCGTTTTTGAGTTATGCTGTTCACAGACACACACACACACACACACACACACACACACACACACACAGACACACACACAGACATGTTTCCAAAAATGCTTTTTTTGGATTCAGGAGGTCTCAAAACATGTATTTCCGGTGAAATCTCGTTATCGAATTTTTGGGTGGAATGCAATACTTCCCCTACTTACTATACGTAGTAGAGAAAGTAAAAATGAATAACGCATTTGAGAAAAAGTATAAGTATTGGAAAATTTAAGGAAATAACAAGCAATATCCCGAAAACGGTTCACTCAACAAAAGAAATGTATATGACATAAATTGTATATTTTAACGCGATCTACATTATTTGTGTAGTAAAATTTTGTCTATCTCTTATGGTTTACCAGTTATGCAAAAGTCGTTCACAATGAAGAATACTTTTGGAGACATTCCCAGAAAATTCGAGATATACATTTCATTTCTCATCACATTATGTTAAACATATGATATTTTCATCAAAATCGTTAGGGCCATTTTTGAGAAAATTAAAATTTTCGAAAAATCTTCCATGTAAAGGGTAGTCTGGGGTGAGGGGATTTTCTTGAAAACCTTCGTGTCGCATCTCTGCAAGATACTGAACCTAAATACCAAGTTTGGTGCTTATCCGACTGTTCGTTTTTGAGTTATGCTGTTCACAGACACACACACGGACATGTTTCCAAAAATGCTTTTGTTGGTTTCAGGAGGTCTCAAAACATGTATTTCTGGCGAAATCTCGGTATCGAATTTTTGGGTGGAATGCAATACTTCCCCTACTTACTATACGTAGTAGAGAAAGTAAAAAAAAAAAAAAAAAGGGCTTTTTGGAAACGTCCGTGCGTGCGTGCGTGTCTGTGAACAGCATAACTCAGAAACGAACAGTCGGATAAACACCTTACTTGGTATTTAAGTTCAGTATCTTCCAGAGATGCGACACGAAGGTTTTCAAGAAAATCCCGCCACCCCAGATTACCCTTTACATGGAACATTTTACGAAAATTTTTATTTCCTCAAAAACGGTTCTAACGATTTTGATTAAAATATCATATGTTTAAGGCATTTTTATGGTAAATAAAATGTATATCTTGAATTTTCTGGGAATGTCTCCAAAAGTATTCTTCATTGTGAACGACTTTTGCATAACTGGTAAACCGTAAGAGATAGAAAAAATTTTACAAAACAAAAAATGTAGATCGCGTTAAAATACACAATTTATCATATACATTTTTTTTTGAGTGAACCATTTTCGAGATATTGCTTGTTATTCCCTTAAATTTTCCAGTATTTATACTTTTTCTCAAATGGGAATTAGTTATTCATTTTTTTTTCCTGGGCATGCAAAGAGAATGGAATACTGCACATAGCAACCAGTTCTTAACATATTTGACTATCGCTTATAGCCTACCATATTCCCCTTGCACCTACAAGAAAATTAGCAATAAGATTAGCGATAAGATAAATATATGGAGACTAAGCGTTTCTAAAAATAGTTTCTACAAGACTAGAGAAGTTATGCGAGCGCAACACACAAGAATTTTTTTCTGACAACACAAAAAGCTTCACGAATCTCTGCTATATTTAAGAACCATATCGAAAGCATATTGAAGCTATTGCAACGACTAAACTTCTATTTACACACTCGTGTTTATACAGAACTGAGCCATGACACACGTATTTGAACTATACTCTTTTCTCTAAAAGCCATAATGTGTAATTCAATATTTGCAGTCTTAATGAGTAGATAATGTAAGAAAAATATGGTTTACATTACTCACCTAGAATGTACATACATGCTTTTCCTTGAATAACCTTAATTAAGAATAAGCGCTGCTATATGCACTTTGTGTCTCTAAATGTTTATTCTACCAAGAGTAATCGTGAACAGTTAAGTACACAAAGCTGTAACCCGTTCCCAGAAAAAGCCCAAATCTCTATTCACAAAGAATGTTAACTATTTCTTGAGACTGTTGTTACTTCCTCTGCCACGTACCTTGCCAGATATACTACTCTTTTGCCTGGCACCCTGGCCTTCTGGCTCATCTAATCATCCCTTGCTATCTTTAATCACTATTGCCCATCTTCTCCTTCCTCCGTTTGCCTTTCTACATTTCTTATCTCTCTTACTTTTAATCCATTTCTCTTTTACTTTCTTTAGGAACTCCCCCATATTCTTATTTTGCTTTTATCGTTAGCATTTTAAAAGCTACTATTTTCCTATCCATTTTTTCCAATTTTTTTCGCATACTTCTTTTCTCCATTCTGCTAATTCTTTGCATTCTGTCATATAATGCTCTGTGATTTCATTTCCTCCGCATAATTCACAAACTCCGTTTTTGTTACCCTTTATCCCTCTCAAGTACATTGATCCTGTTCTCATCCATGCATCATTCATTTTTTTTTTTTTTTTTTTTTTTGGAGATTTCACCGGAAATATATTTTTGAGGTACACCGAATAAAAAAAATCTGATGTGTTACACTCACATGACTTTCTCTACTCTTGTACAATCTATTTTTACAAACGCCTATTCCCCATATGCTTCATGTTAATCGAGATATCGAGATGTCAATCTTATTGGTAATTTTCTTGTAGATGCAAGGGGAATATGGTAGCTTTTAAGCGATAGTCAAATATTTTAACGCTGGTTGCTATGTGGGCATTCCATTCTCTTTGCATGTCCAGGACAAAAAAATGAATAACGAATTTGAGAAAAAGTATAAGTATTGGAAAATTTAAGGAAATAACAAGCAATATCTCGAAAACGGTTCACTCAACAAAAGAAATGTATATGACATAAGTTGTGTATTTTAACGCGATCTACATTTTTTGTGTAGTAAAATTTTGTCTATCTCTTATGGTTTACCAGTTATGCAAAAGTCGTTCACAATGAAGAATACTTTTGGAGACATTCCCAGAAAATTCGAGATATACATTTCATTTCTCATGACATTATCTTAAACATACGTTATTTTAATCAAAATCGTTAGAGCCATTTTTGAGAAAATTAAAATTTTCGAAAAATGTTCCATGTAAAGGGTAGTCTGGGGTGGGGGGATTTTCTTGAAAACCTACGTGTCGCATCTCTGGAAGATACTGAACCTAAATACCAAGTTTGGTGTTTATCCGACTGTTCGTTTTTGAGTTATGCTGTTCACAGACACAGACACACATACACACACGGACATGTTTCCAAAAATGCTTTTTTTGGATTCAGGAGATCTCAAAACATGTATTTCCGGTGAAATCTCGGTATCGAATTTTTGGGTGGAATGCAATACTTCCCCTACTTACTATACGTAGTAGAGAAAGTAAAAACAGTTTTAAAAAATCTGATGTGCTGCACTCACATGACTTTCTCTACTCTAATACAAACTATTTTTACAAACGCTTATTCTCCACCTACTTCATGTTAATCGAGATAAACATTTGCAGCACATCAGATGTTTTAAAATGCTGTCGCTATTCAGTGCTATCGCGGTGATTGCAAGAGTATGAAATTTTTAGCCGAGCATATAGCACCCCCTTTTAAATATCTCACTGTCGATTAGGTTTTTCAGCATCCTCTTGCACCTACAACAAAATGAGTAATGAAATTATTTCAGCAAAGGTTTATCTCGATTAACGTTAAGTAGATGGAAAATAAACTTTTATGAAAATAGTTTGTGGACGCTATAAAAATAAACGACAATAGGTAGAGAAACTCATATGAACGTGGCACAATACTTTTTAAGCGTTGTCGCTTATCACATGTGTTTTGCGATGTCATGGAGGAATTACGGAATTTAAAGTCCAGCAAGAGAGCCACTTGTTTTTACTTTCTCTACTACGCGATACCGAGATTTCACCGGAAATACATGTTTTGAAACCCCCTGAATCCAAAAAAAAGCATTTTTGGAAACATGTCCGTTTGTGTGTCTGTGTATCTGTGTGTGTCTGTCTGTGAACAGCATAACTCAGAAACGAACAGTCGGATAAACACCAAACTTGGTATTTAGGTTCAGTATCTTCCAAGGATGCGACGCGAAGGTTTTCAACAAAATCCCCCCACCCCAGATTACCCTTTACATGGAAGATTTTTCGAAAATTTTAATTTTCTCAAAAATGGCTAACGATTTTGATTAAAATATCATATGTTTAAGATATTTTTATGACAAATAAAATGTATATCTTGAATTTTCTGGGAATGTCTCCAAAAGTATTCTTCATTGTAAACGACTTTTGCATAACTAGTAAACCATAAGAGATAGACAAAATGTTACTCCACAAAAAATGTAGTTCGCGTTAAAATACACAAATACACATTTTTTTGTTGAGTGAACCATTTTCGAGATATTGCTTGTTATTCCCTTAAATTTTTCAATACTTATTTTCTCAAATGTGAATTCGTTATTCATTTTTTTGTCTTGGATATGCAAAGAGTATTAATCTGTGGCAAAGGGAATGGTGCTGCACCTAGCAACCAGCTATTAAGAGATATGTATGTGCTTAAAGGCTACTGTATTTCTATATTGCCCTTGTAAATATATTCCCCTTACATCTACAAGAAAATTAGCAATAAGATAGACTCTGCAAATGTTTATCTCGATTAACATGAAGTAGATGGAGAATAAGGGTTTGTAAAAATAGCTTGTACAAGAGTAGAGATAGTCATGTGAGTGTAAAACATCAGCATTTTTAACATCTATCGACTTGGTTTCCTCTATCCCCTTTGTACGTACAACGAAATGTGTAATGAAATATTTCTGCAAAGGTTTCTATCGTTTAACATTAAACAGATGGAAAAGTAAGCTTTTGGAGTTTGTATACGCTATATAAAAATAGACAACAGGATTCCCAGCAAAAATGTGAACCTAGCTTCCCCGACTCTCCCTGACTACATTTTTGTATTTGCCAATTTTTAGCAGCCTCCTACATTCCTATGGAATGCCTGGCAACCCATATTACCAAGTCTCAAGTTCTTTCTGCACACTTTACATTGGGCTTCAAATGGATTGCCCAAGCCATTCTACAAAATCTGGATTAAGCGCGAATCCAGCCACTGATAGTTGACTTTTATTTTTACTTTCTCTACTACGTATAGTAAGTAGGGGAAGTATTGTATTCCACCCAAAAATTCGATACCGAGATTTCACCGGAAATGCATGTTTGAGACACCCTGAATCCAAAAAAAGCATTTTTGGAAACATGTCCACGTGTTAGTGTGTCTGTGAACAGCATAACTCAGAAACGAACAGTCGGATAAACACCAAACTTGGTATTTAGGTTCAGTATCTTCCAGAGATGCGACACGAAGGTTTTCAAGAAAATCCTCTCACCCCAGATTACCCTTTAAATAGAACATTTTTCGAAAATTTTAATTTTCTCAAAAATGGCTCTAACGATTTTGATTAAAATATCATACGTTTAAGATATTTTCATGACAAATAAAATGTACCTATATCTTGAATTTTCCCGGGAATGTCTCCCAAAATATTCTTCATTGTGAACGACTTTTGCATAACTGGTAAACCATAAGAGATACACACAATTTTACTACACATAAAATGTAGATCGCGTTAAAACACACACTTTATGTCATATACATTTTTTTTGAGTGAACCATTTTCGAGATATTGCTTGTTATTCACTTAAATTTTTCAATAGTTATTTTCTCAAATGGGAATTCGTTACTCTTTTCTTTTCTTGTATATGCAAAGAGAATGGTGCTGCACCTAGCAACCAGCTATTAAGAGATATGTATATGCTTAAAGGCTACTGTATTACTTTCTCTACTACGTATATTAAGTAGGGGAAGTATTGCATTCCACCCAAAAATTCGATACCGAGATTTCACCGGAAATATATATTTTGAGACCTCCTGAATCCAAAAAAAGCATTTTTGGAAACATGTCCGTGTGTATGTCTGTGTGTGTGTGTGTGTGTGTGTGTGTGTGTCTGTGTGTGTGTCTGTGAACAGCATAACTCAAAAACTAACAGTCGGATAACACCAAACGTGGTATTTACGTTCAGTATCTTCCAGAGATGCGACACGAAGATTTTCAAGAAAATCCCCTCACCCCATACTACCCTTTACATGGAACATTTTTCGAAAATTTTAATTTTCTCAAAAATGGCTCTAACGATTTTGATGAAAATATCATATGTTTAAGATAATGTCATGAGAAATGAAATGTATATCTCGAAATTTCTGGGAATGTCTCCAAAAGTATTCTTCATTATGAACGACTTTTGCATAACTGGTAAACCATAAGAGATAGACAAAATTTTACTACACAAAAAATGTAGATCCCGTTAAAATACACAACTTATATTATATACATTTTTTTTTGTTTAGTGAACCGTTTTCGAGATATTGCTTGTTATTTCCTTAAATTTTCCAATACTTATACTTTTTCTCAAATTCGTTATTCATTTTTTTATGTCCTGGACATGCAAAGAGAAAGGAATGCGCCACATAGCAACCAGCGATAAAATATTTGACTATCGCTTAAAAGCTACCATATTCTCCTTGCATCTACAAGAAAATTACAAATAAGATTGACATCTCGATATCTCGATTAATATGAAGCATATGGAGAATAGGCGTTTGTAAAAATAGATTGTACAAGAGTAGAGAAAGTCATGTGAGTGTAACACATCAGATTTTTTTTATATTGTCCTTGTAAATACAAAACAAGGGGAACATAGTATGCCTTAAGCTATAGTCAAATATTTTTAGAACTCGTCGCTATGTGTAAAATGTAATTCTCTTTGCATGTCAAAAGATCGTTTCTGCAAATGTTTATCTCGATTAATATGAAATAGATGGAGAATAAGAGTTTGTAAAAATAGTTTGTACAAGAGTAGAGAAAGCCATGTGAGTGTAACACATCAAATTTTTTAAATACTCCCCTGAATTTCCAGGACACTGGGAACCGGGGATTAAGTGGGTAGAGAAAATCTTGCGAATATAATATATCAGAACATATTTTTATACTAAATCCACATGAAAGGACAAAAGTATTTGTCAAGAGACATTTTAAGAAAAACCAAGTCTTTGAACCTTTAATATTCTACTATTCAAAGCTCTATTTGAGGTGCAGTATTTTTATTTTTTCTAACGTACCTAATAGGTCGAGAAGGGATTACATTCCACCCTGTTTTGAGTACCCTGAATAAAGAAAATCATTTTAGAAAAACATTCGTGTGTGTGAACACACAACACAAAAACGAAAAACGTAGCAGCTCACAAAGATGTAAGACAAAGATTTTAAAGAAAATCTCCCATCCTCAACTACTCTTTACATGGAACATTTTTCGAAATGTTATATTTTGATAAAAATACCTCATATTAAAGAAGCTTGCACAACAAATAATATGTATATCTTGAATCTGGAAATAGCTTATGAAGTCCTCTTCATCCTGAAAGAATTTTGTATACTGTATAACTGGTAAATGTTCAGTGATAGATCAAAACGTAGCACACAGATCTCTTTAAAACACAATTTACTTCTAATAACTTTTTTGTGACATCAGCCATTTCCGAAATATCCGTTGTTAATGGTTCGAATTTTAAAGCCCTGTCGATTTTCAGTTGCTTTTTGCGATTGCATGAAATGAAGTGGTATACTTGTAATATTATATTTATTTTGTTGAGCCCCACGTTTGGGAGCCAATTTGTGGCGGTATACTTATGTTTGTGTATGTGTGTTTACTTCACGTGGTGAAGCCATTTTGTGATGTGATTCTTTGTTAGGTTTTTAGCTCCATCTGGTTTTAGTAATTTGCGGTAGTATTAGTGTTTGTTTGAAAGAATGCGACTGTTATTTTATTTAATTTTTTGTTTACTGTCCTCCGGCCAGCAATGATCTTTTTGGTCGAGCACATCTCTTTATACAGGTTGTGTAAACGGAAAGGAGTCTTTTATCCAAAGATAACACTGATGAAAGAATTTGTTTTACACTTTTATTGTCGAACACATTCACTATCACATTTACACATGATCTTGACACTCGCCAAACTGAAACTGTTATAATAACTTCATTACTGATCATTCCTAATTCGCGTACTTCAACTTTTTGTATAATTAACTTTACAATACTTGAGATTTTTCATAACTCTGATACGCGTAACTTGCGAATCGATAATCGACGTGTACTTTACAAATATTTTCGATGAACTGGCGGACTGAAGGCGACGTGTAGCGTACAAAGATTTTTGATGAACTGACGGAGTCTATCTCTAACCTAGCCCTTTTTATACTCCTACACCCCGATATGCCTAAAGATTATAACTGAACTGCTATTGGCTAATAAAACGCGCCAACATTAGCGTCTATTTTTATATCCAATGAAAATTATGAATACATATGCTCTAGGTATAATGTTCCAGCAAATTCTAAAGGAAAACGCGCCAACATTACGTAACTTCCTCGTCCCTAATAATGATAAACAGCTCACCCCCTCGCTGCATTATTGCACGCTATTATTGTCAGTTTCAGTAAGGCCCTATAAACTTAATTCTCAACAATAATTACAATCAACAAACATCTCAAATCAATGTCACATAAAAATGCATATTCATATTATAATCATTCTTTACATTTATATAATTTATGATACAAATTACTGCATCAGAAAACAGTGTGGAATTTTAAGACCAGCATATAAGAGTGCACTTCTTAAACATTTTACTATCGTTGTTCCCTTAGTATCCATAGCGAAATGCGCAATGTATATATTTCTGCAAAGGTTTTTCTGGATTATAATGAAATAGACAGAAAAATAAGCTTTCGTAAGAATAGTTCGCATACCGACTAATAAATGAGAAACGAGAAATAAAAAAAAGCTATCTTCATTTCAGATCTATTTCAGAATTGCGACATAACGACTTCTAGGCTAAAAGAATGTTCAAAAGCTTATAGGGAAACAATAATAATTCCATTAGCAATAATATTATTATCACGGCAAAATTTGTTTCAGACTCTAGTTTTGACCCCATTAGCGAATACACACTTGCACTGCATAAAATATTTGAATTCTATGAACATTCAGCTATGTGAAACACGTCGAGGCGAAATTTAGAAACCATCTCCCAACTACACTATCAAATTACAAAGTGTTTCGTTACTACACAATAATTCCATTTTAAACGTAATAATATTTACGAATTTTGCTAAGTTTACGACTTTAAGTATTTGCTTGAATGTACAACATGTTACGCCAAAAATAAAACGAGTAAACACTATCAAGGTTCCTATATTAAATGTATTACAGGATACTGATACAAATTCAACCATGTGAAATTCAGATCAGTAGCTTATTTTAGGGTGTAGAATTGAAGTATGAGGTTCATTTGAAAAGTTACCAGAAACAGCACAAAATGATGCTACAGATTTTTTGAAATTTTTGTTTTTCAACTTTGTCTCGCTCGACAACTGAGGTTAAGTTCATCGAACGATTTCTTTCCAGCAAGGAACTTCGAGGTTCACACAGATATGTTTATATCTATTTCTCAGTTAAGAAATTTACTAGAAACAATATCCATACCTCAGTTTCACCCCAGTTTTTCATTGTAAACAGAGTTTACATAGATATTGGTCCATAACATCCTCATAGCCATTCAAAACTTTCCATTAACTCTTGATTTCATTTTTATTTTTAAAAAATTATTATAGATATGCAAATATGTAATTAGGCAATATAAAGAACAAAGTTATACAAGCATCTCATTGTCTTTAACACTAAAGGTATTTTAAGTTATACGCAGCAATTAGAAGTAAAAAAAACAAATCTGATGCGTTACACTCACATGACTTTTTCTACCTTTGTACAAACTATTTTTACAAACGCTTATTCTCCATATGCTTCATGTTAATCGAGATGTTAATCCTATTGCTAATTTTATTGTAGATGCAAGGGGAATATGGTAGACTTTAAGCTATAGTCAAATATTTTAAGAGCTGGTTGCTGTGTGGAGTATTCCATTCTCTTTGTATGTCCAGGACATAAAAAAAATGAATAACTAATTCCCATTTGAGAAAACAAGTATTGAAAAATGTAAGGGAATAACAAGCAGTATCTCGAAAATGGTTCACTCAACAAAAAAAATGTATATGACATAAATTTGTGTAGTAAAAGTTTGTCTATCTCTTATGGTTTACAAGTTATGCAAAAGTCGTTCACAATGAAGATACTTTTTGGAGACATTCCCAGAAAATTCGAGATATTCATTTCATTTATCATAAAAATATCTTAAACATATGATACTTTAAATAAAATCGTTAGAGGCATTTTTGAGAAAATTAAAATTTTCGAAAAACGTTCCATGTAAAGGGTAATCTGGGGTGGGGGGATTTTGTTGAAAACCTTCATGTCGCATCTCTGGAAGATACTGAACCTAAATACCAAGTTTGGTGTTTATCCGACTGTTCGTTTCTGAGTTATGCTGTTCACAGACACACGGACATGTTTCCAAAAAATGTTTTTTTTTGGATTCAGGGGGTCTCAAAACATATATTTTCGGTGAAATCTCGGTACTTAATGTTCTTTCTCCAGCAGCTGAATGTCTATGGGCAACTATTAAAACGTTAATTCGCATTATTCACAATTGCATAATTTCCAGAGAATTATATGTCAAAATACCTGACCTTTGAGCCAACCGCAATTGATTTCTCTGACCTTCCAGGTCTGTGTGAACCATGGACTTTCCGTTAGGGAACAGATGGGGTAAGCAAGGGGAATTAGGTGGGTGTGGCAGCAAGTCATATCCCATTTCGTTTATTTTCGTCAATGCAATAGCACATGTATGAAAGCGAGCATTGTCCTGTTGGAAGACGACTTTCTTCTTTGTCAAACCCGGCCTTTCTCGCGTATTTTTGGCCTCCATGGTCCAGAAGGTTAGCATAATATGCTCAGGTGATAGATTTTCCGAAAGCGACACAATGACCATCCCGGCCAATTTCATACTTTGCCAGGTTTTGGAGAATGCTAATAATGCCTTTACTTAGACTGCTGTTTTGTTTCAGTATACACCCATGTTTCATCATTTGTTAAAAACGCACACAAAATCGCAATCTGATTTTCTTTTGATCTGCAGTCAGCAGTCATGGCACCCACCTTGCAGATAATTATTGTTCACATCCAATGCTTCTATAATTAAACGCACATTTGAAGATGTTTTCTTGTATTAGTTGTATTATTTCCCCCACGCTTTGGGAGCCAATTTGAAGAATTTGTTGTATTGGAGGAGTTGTATTGTAGTTTAACTGTTGGGGAGCCGAACTTAAAGTATGGTAAAAAGTTTCCGGTAGCCTTTGCTCCAAATGTTTAAAAAAATATTAACTTTGTAATTTGCCTCGGCTGCGTCAGTATTTATATTTTTTTTAGAGACATGAATGTCTCAGCAGGGAGGTGGTGCGACTGAAGAATGTAGGCTTACACAGATTATAATTCTTAGTTCACTACTTTTTATTATTTCTTGACACGATTTAAATAACACTTCACTGATATAAAGAGTTGTAAGATTCCTTTATTAAATACTTGCACTTTTTAAACACGTAAACTACGTATTAAATTTCTCGAGAACACATCGCGCGTCCGGTTTATAACACTGTCTCCAAGCAACTTACTTGATTTCTACCGCCTAAATTTGTAAATTTTTGTATTTCAAGTCTCTGATTGGCTAATCCTAGTCCAATAGAATACCTTCATTTAACTAAAGCCTTTTCTGGTTGTTGATTGGCTATTTTATGAACTGTTACAAAAATTACATTATTGTTGCTCCAAGAATGACTAGTAGCATTATTAAACCTTTTTACTCATTATTGCCTCAAGGTTACCTCATTGTTAGCAACTTTTAAGCTATTATTCTCACAGCTCCTATATTATTAAATTATGTAATATATTCAGATAACATTATTACATGTATACAATAATATAAACCATATACAATGACTGTAATATATACTTTTTATATTTTGTTACATACACATATTGCTTTAAGGCGGGCTGTTATTGAATATATATAATTAGACTAAAATCATTTAAATGTTAAAAAAAATTCCGCCGAAATACCAAAAGCTTCAGCAATTTCAGACACATTCATTCGGCGATCCTACAGAACCAGGGTGTTCTGTTGTGACAGACTTCGGACTTCCGCAGCGTGTATAATCTTCCAAGCTTTCAACGCCTCTTAAACTTTGTTGTCCATTTGGAAATGATTGAAAATGATGCAGAGTCCCTAGAGTTTTTGTCATATGAGTTTCTTTTGCATTCATTTTTGTTCTCCCTTATGAAGAAGAATGCACGATGTTCGGGTAGTTGCCATGCTTCCCTGCACATGTCTAAACTGTGAAGCAACAGCGATGTTTAAACAATCTTTATGTAATTGTAGAAATGTTTTCATGAAATATGTTTAGGAAATGCTGCTACAATGTAGGGACACTCCGAGAATTTGTCAAAAGTTGACGCTTGTAACTTGCAGAGCTTATGTTGAAAATTTTGAGCAATGAATATTCATAAAATCTCAGAATTTTCCGGTGAATTCAGATATTCATATTTTGAAATTAATTCCTACATCACAGGACTCATTTGCTATACAATCATTCAACCTTGAACTACGTAACATCCAAAAATGGCATGACAATGCTTAGTGTCATTACGCAAAATCTCTGATAATTCACATCATGTTTCTTTCTTCCATCCTCTCATTTTTGCTTTGTTTGCAAATGAACTGACTTTTCACACAAGCAAAAATAAAAGTGAAAGAAGGACCTACTAGTCTGAGTAAGTCCAACAGGTTATATATACTTTGCCCTCTGAACTAAAAACTTGAAATACAACTCTGCTTGGAGTTACATAACTAATAATGAATGACGTTTCTATATCTGTATTTTCAACCAAAAATATATAAAAAACATTCTGATTTGTTACACTCACAGGACTTTCTCTACTCTTGTACACACTATTTTTACAAATGCTTATTCTCCGCATGCTTCATGTTAATCGAGACGTTAATCTTATTGCTAATTTTCTTGTAGATGCAAGGGGAATATGGTAGGTTTTAAGCTATAGTCAAATGTTTTAAGAGCTGGTTGCTATGTGGAGTATTCCATTCTCTTTGCATTACCAGGACATGAAAAAATGAATACCTATTTTCCATTTGAGAAAAAGTATAAGTATTGGAAAATTTAAAGGAATAACAAGCAATATCTCGAAAATGGTTCTCATAAGAAAAAATGTATATGACATAAATTGTGTCATTTAACGCGATCTACATTTTTTGTGTAGTAAAATTTTGTCTATCTCTTATGGTTTACCAGTTATGCAAACGTCGTTCACAATGCAGAATACTTTTGGAGACATTCCCAGAAAATTCGAGATATACATTTCATTTTTCATGAAAATATCTTAAACATATGATATTTTAATCAAAATCGTTAGAGCCATTTTTGAGAAAATTAAAATTTTCGAAAAATGTTCCATGTAAAGGGTAATCTGGGGTGGGGGGATTTTCTTGAAAACCTTCGTGTCGCATCTCTGGAAGATACTAAACCTAAATACCAAGTTTGGTGTTTATCCGACTGTTCGTTTCTGAGTTATGCTGTTCACAGAGACACACACACGGACATGTTTCCAGAAATACTTTATTTTGGTTTCAGGAGGCCTCAAAACATATATTTCCGGCGAAATCTCGGTATCGAATTTTTAGGTGAAATGCAATACTTCCCCTACTTACGTAGTAGAGAAAGTAATAATGAACTGCATACTGAAGAGAGAAAGGCTGAGCAGAAAATAGCTATTAATTTAAATTACTACTACCCAAACTATTGTGAATACAAAAGTATACCTGGCAGTGTTCCTTAAATTTTAAATAACTTGGCATATATCACATTGCAATGCTTCATTTTACCTCTTACTAAATAAACACTAAAATTCTCTAAGGTGCCAATATTTACAAAATTGAGATATTTCTTCGCAAAGGTGTTTTAAGCCAAGGCCATTTTCCTCTCAAAAGCGCTATGTGCCTGTTCGTCATCTTCGAGTTGAAACTGGCGGCGATAGGTTGCAGTGGTGTTAACTCCAGCAGTCATGGCCTCCTGAAAAGTGTTAACTGCCACTTGATAATATCACTGACGAGATGTAAATTGACATTGTTAACGTTGGCGGTTCTGATCTCAGCATGGTTCAAAGGTTTTATTACTGCCAAATAGTATAAATTTAATAAAGGCATTTTAGTTATTATTTGAAAAGTAAGTTCTTTAAGTTCATGACATAACACCTTTCAGAGGAAATTCAAATGTGAGATTATCACTTTTCCTATAGATATTTTTCCGGCACCCAAGACAACAGTTAACATCTTCTTATCACTTTTCTCCATTCTTGCCTATTGGACCATAAATCTTTAATTTCCCATCCATTGCCCCTCTAAATACCTAGAACCCACGTGCTATGCGGTCTTCCTTTTTCCTCCTTCCCGGTGGCGTCCATTCCATTATTTTTTTGGGTAATCTTTTATCTTCCATTCTTTCAGCATGCCATTCTAATTGTTTCTGTTGCATAAAATCTAAAATGAATTTTGAACATTTATATTTTCTTTCACAATCTCATTTATAATTTTTCTCTTTTAGATATCCTAGCAGATCTCCAATAATCCATTTCTGTTCAGACTCCACACGTCGGAGACATAGGTTATAATACTTCTATTGTTTTAAAAATTGTAGTTTTAGTTTCTTTTGAGACCTGTTTATACCATAATATACCATTCAAAGTAGATAGAGCACACTTTCCTGGGTTTATCTTTTTCTTATTTCCCATCTTGTGTAATCTTTATTCCCAGGTATTTATATTTGCTGTGTGTTTAATTATCCCCATTTAGTCTTCCAGTACCAAATCTTTATGAACATCTCCAATGGCCATATATTTGGATTTATCCATATTTACTTTTAGGCCCATTTGTTGTATCCTTGAATCAATTTCCTTGTAAGATATTCTGGGTGTTCATATTTTTGAGCCAGAAGCTGTTAATTTTCCACTTTTACTAATTTCAGGTTTAAATATCAATTTATAAGCTTTTTATCTCAATATTATTTACATATGCTTAATATAGTAAGCAGTTCCTGAAAATACTTAATTAAGAAGTAATGTTTTGTCACTTAACACCTTTGATAATTCCAGTCCACAAATGGTGGTGTAAAAACATGAAAGAATGTCTAATACTTTCAATATGAAAAAACTAAAAATATGCAAGCATTACCATAATGTAACTATAAATGAAGTAGCTATTACAAAAAGATTACAGCCTACTGAATCTTCATAGCTCACTGAATCTCACTGCATTATTTACCAACACATTGGTACGCAATTGCTCTTTGTGCTTAAAATAGATTGTGTTGCAGTGTCAAATACAAGAAATGTCCCCCAAAAAATGGCATTATTATAAAATTCATTGAGGCAATGAAAAGGACAGCAAAGACCTCTTAAAAGATTAAAAAGAAAGACCTTTAGTATGATTAGAAAGTCTATTAAGTAAATTAAGTGAAACTGTCTCAAAGAAATTTTGAATTTTACTACATTTACATCTATTGATGAAAACATTACAATATACTTCTAGTGTGAAGGTCTTGAACGTTATAGCATAATGTACATTTAAAGACATTTTTCTTGGCAAATAAGACACAAACAATGGAGTCAACATTAAAATAAACTTAATAAAATGTAATAAATTATCAGGGTATACCACATAAAATCTGATGACTTTCTGGACTAAAATGTAGCTAAAGCATTATTTCCCCCACATAACTTGAAAGGCTCTAGTGTGGTACTAACATTTGGCGCTTAAGGGCTAATACTTGTAAAAAAAAAAAATTCTTCTAAGAATGGGGTTCATAAAGAAAGAGTAACTAAGCATGGAAACTTTTTCAGAATGTGAGCAGAAACATTTTGAAACCAAGCAAAGTGTAGATCACTACCAGGATGACAATACGGCAATACAAATTTAAGAAACATGAAACTGTCTCAGATGCGAGCACAGCTTATGAGCAAGGAATTTTTAGTATGCGAACTACACTTCTCAACTGACAAATGGTAATATAATATCTGTTTAATATAGGTATGCAACTTTAAACATAAACTGTTCTATTATTCCCCAGCAGAATATGAAAAACAAGAGTAACATATATGTTTGATTAAGATTTTAAATTAATCTGAATTTTGAGACATTTTATACAGCTTTACAACATAGGGAGGAGTGTAATAGTAATGAGAAATTTAAGTTTCATATATTGCCATCATTCTATTATTGGGTCCGATAAGCAACTTTGCTTTGAAAGAAATAACTGATATTATTAGAGAAATTCCAAGTTCTAAAGGAGCCATTTATTCAACAAAAAATAATAAATTTATTTTACCGCAGCTGCTGCATTTTTTAAACTGTAACTGTACTAATTCATTGTGTTGACTTAAAACTTTAGAAACATATGGGATCCTGCATTTGTTACTCAAGGCACTACATATTTACTTTTATTGCAATATTGAAAGGAATGAAAGAATTATAAAATGCAGATATAGCAATGCAATGAAAATAGGAATACAAAATGTTAAACTGACGCTGAGGAAATATTTCAAGCCAAGGAGCTCAAAAAGTTGTGAACAATTTGAAAATAGAGGCATAGAATATGTTTCAAATGAGATTTGATATGGACTGAATTGGCAAAATAGTATACATGTGTTCTCAGTATCAAAAAGACTTGGGAAATCTGAATTTGCTTTCATGCATGGGCTTCTTTTTATCCTCATAAAAGAAATTTCTAACAGTAAGATTTTGAGTGAAGAACAAGATGGACTCATAATGAAAAGCAATTTGTTCTGAAACTGAACATACACAGCTGATAAAATAAATTTTTGCAAAATGGCAATAAAAGAAGTATGACCATTGGACTACTCTGCACATTTGACAACTGTTGGCTTTAGAGTTCAAAGAGAACAGGACAAATTACTAGAGTAATGAAACTGCATATTCAAGAGGCACCATCCAAGACTATACAAAATCTGAAATAATACAAGGAAATGAAATATTTGAATATTCTCTTTGTAGCTGGAAGCTATTGTTTACATTATTACCCATGACCTTCAATTTGCGAAGCGATGCATGACCAAGAAGTTATATTTATTGCTGAGCAAATTTTTAGCTCTTCTGAAAACTGAATTTAATAACAAATAATATGGCATCAAGTACAAATTCACTAGAATAGCATATAAAACAAGCATTCATTAGAAATGTTGAATGCCTTCCTGATAAACCATGTGAGGCTTAAAGTAAAGATTGTTTATATCCTCTGTATGTGCATAACAGAGGCATAGGAAAAAAATTGTGCGCGCACATGTTTTGTATTTTTTTCATCCAACTTTTTCTACTAACTCTTCTACAAACTATTCTTACAAAACCTTATTCTTATGTCTACTTCTTGTTAATCAAGCTAAACTTTCATTACATGTTTACATATTTCTTTGTAGGTATGAATCTAAAGCAAGTCACATTTTAAAAAATTGGATCACTATTTGATTATTTTGAAATTCCATACTTTTTGTAAGACCATGAGAAAAAATTAATAATGACTTACCACTTGAAAAAAGTATAAGCATTTGAAAATTCAAACCAATCACAAAGAATATATTGAAAATGGTTAACATCACAAAAAAAACTGACATACATTGAGTGCTTTAACAAGATCAACAGTTTTTGTGTAGCAAGATGATGTTTCTCTCTTAGAGAACTTTCTTGAAAAGGTTTGCATCAAATCCATGGAAAATTCTGAGTTTATATACCAAGCTTGGTTATAATTTATTTTTCAATTTTCAGTTATGCTGTTCACAGACCCATACACTCTTACAATTTTTGGGCGGAATACAATATTTCCTCTACTTACTGTAAGGAGTAATGAAAGTAAGAAATATGGTAGGAATCCCAGATAAAGGAAACAAATACCAAGATACTGCTATAGTATATAGTGTAATATTAAGTCCTTGAAAGCAGTGATAGATACAAATATAGGCACAGTAAGATACCTTCCTAGTTGTATAACTAATTTATTAGAAAAGATTTATTTACCTTCACTAGTTAAATGCAATAGTGATTTGTCTAAATGCATAATTTGTTATGGAATTGCACAACAAGACGTTTATTCTAATGCTTATTATAATTTAGAAATTATGTTTTTCATAAATATGTCTCTGAAACAAACTATTGAAATTATGCATTTCATCTTTAATATTGGTAATTAACAACCAATTATTGAGGTGCAGTACTTTATAGTGAGTCTAGAATACTCAGTGCCTAATATTCTAATACAAGAAAAATAGTTTACATGCTTAGAAAATGACAAAAGATGTTTTACATTCTAAATGTAATAGAACTGCATAAAAATAATATTCAATTTTTTTTTTCATTTGGTTTGTAGCTGGAGAAAATGTGTGGCACATTTGTTAGGTTTCATTTTATTCATATATTTTTTATCAATTATTTTGTAGTTAATTTCCATCAAATTAAATACACCCAGATCCTTCCTGATATCTTGAGTAGACATTTCTGTTACCAAGTGTTGAAACTTAATTTCCACTGTTTCTAATTTTCTCTGAGCATATAGGTGTCCAATTCTAATTTTCATTATCATCACTGTCATTTTATAACATTTTAATTCTGCAGTTTTAAGACATTTATTTGACAATATTCTTTGTATTGTCTGTCCCACATATGTAATAATACTTATTCAGTTGTATATTTATATATTTCTGGCAGTATGACATATTAAATTCTAGATAATTAAAATTGTTTATCTGCTATTATTTGAATGTTGACCATGATTTTGCATCTCATTATATAAATAATATACTTAACATTACATTTAAATCATGCATACAAAATGTTGCACACACAGATCACTCAAACTTGAAATATTATTATTATTATTATTATTATTATTATTATTATTATTATTATTATTATTATTATTATTATTATTATTATTATTATTATTATTATTATTAATGATTCTTCAAAGTTGCTTGATCACCACATTTTCTCACGGTAGTGGGTATTTCATAAATGCTGCTAGTTCTATATATAAAAGCATATGCCTTTTTGCCATTATAGTCAGAGTCTCCCAATTCAATCAAAGAATGGCACCATGAATGTATCAAATCAAATGATATGTTGAACCTATAAACAAACACAGATATGCCCAAGCAAGTACACTAAAGCAGTGATGAAGGTTGTCAAAGATGATCTTACATGACAGTTTGGAGACATCAAATCATTACTTCCACATTTCTTAGTATGTGAATACATCAAACAAAAACTAAGCCTCAAGACTGAAATGAATGGCATTGATCACCAAAACTCACAAAGCCTGCTGAAAATTATTTAGCCTACACAAGATGAAAACAGGAGTGAGCACTGTCAACCAAATGAAGTCTCTATCATATATAAACAGCATCCATTTGTGTAAATGTGACATAAGTGACCATGGATTTCTTCTCTCATTAACACCACTGTAAAAACATAGTCATTGTTCCTGCTAATGACTTTCACAAAAACTAAATTAGAGGGTTTTGATCTCATCCAAAGATCAGAACTATGCCAACACTTGAAAGCTGTTGGTTACATTATTTAACAAAAGTGACAGCCACATATTTTACTCGACGTAGGTTTAATGATCATTTCATTTAATACATTCCAAACCAATTTTAGACAAAGATTTCTACATTAATGGTACATGAAAACATTTAAAATATTCAGTTTCTTTTATTCCATTAATACCACAAGCCAGAGCTCTGCACATTCTCTAAATGTAAAGATTATTTTTTGTCTCATTATCTCTCCATTTAAACCCCACTCTCTCACACACACTCTTTTACATCTGTGTTTCTTACTCCCTTTCCTTTTTGTTTTTTTTCTACCTTTTCTCATTTTCTCCCTCTCAATGGCTTTCAAACCCCTCCTCTCTCTGTAAATCACATGTCATGTAATGCACTGAAAACCAGTAATAGACCTCAACCCCCTCCTCTCTCTATAAATCACATGCCTTATGCTAAACTGAAAACCAGTAATAAAAACAACTTTTTCTTGGGCGTAAACAAGTAAAAGATTTCACAGTATACAAATTCAGGTCTTCTATTTATGCTTTCCATGTGTTCAGAAAATGACCTTTCCTGTGGTAACCAAGTTACGTTATGAATAATCTACATAGGTCCTTTAGATTTCATTTTGCGAAATTTTGTAAATAACATCCCAGAAACATGCTCCAGCTTTGTTATGTAACTTTATTTAACAATCCGAATAAGCAATATATTTTTACATCTATTTTGCGCCTCATTACACCCAACCTCCGCTGGGGAAGATAATTAAAACAATTTTCAAAGATTAAAGACAGAAGCACTATTAACAGTGAAGTATTCTTCATGATAGTAGATTGAATCACACTTTTTGACAATCAACTTCACTATGGTGAAAGTCAAAAACTGTGACTCCATCTACTATCATAATTTCCAAAGTTGGATCAAGTTTTGTAAAAATTGGTTGGCCATTCCTGAATGAACAGGCAACATACAAATAAACATCTTAGTGAAAGCAGTATACACTAATTCCTGTTTTGGATTCCAATTGGGAAGTTGTGCTTTTTATCATAAAAATACATTTCCATAACCTGTTGTTTGCTTCTGCGATTTCCTCCTATGATCCAACATGGGTTAACATTGCATCTGTATCATTACCATTGGAAAGCATGTAATTCTATTAAATCTCCCTTGCTCTCTTTGTAAGCTTAATTGTAATTCCCTTACAGTTAATCACTGAACAATTCAGCCATTTTGCCAATGATCTGTTTCCAGGGTTTTCTGCAGAAGAAGAGCACCACAAGTGCAAAAGCATATTTAAATAAATATCATGTGTAACAGAGAATGTTTTCCTCACAAGTAAATAATTCCTATAGATACAGCAATATGTGCAAAGATAATCAAAATGAAATGGCAACTTTAAAAACCTTTATACAATTATTTAACACCAAATATGTATATGAACACCAGCTTAGAATATAATGAACATGGCTCCCTTAAAACTGTTGTCTCCAACAAAACACCAAAGTACAAACTATAATAGAAATTAAAAAGCTAAGACACTTAACATAGCAAAATAGTGGGTACCTTCCCATATGGGATTGTACTGTAATGAGATGGCATATTTATTAGCAATAAAGGGAACAATTTTATATAAAACAACCAACATATTGGAAGCAAAAGAATTTAAAACCTTAATAAAATAAAAATAAAAGCCACTATGGTTAAACAATTGTCTAATACCCATTTGGACTGACAAAGAAGCAGCAAAATCCCACAGAAGGTAGAAGTAGCAAGATTGAAATTAAAAAAAGGACACGGTTGTTTGGCTGCCTATATAAAATTAAAATTTTTAACTCAGATGAATCCACAATTTGCAGAATACCAAGAACCACTATGAATGCTCACCATCTCCTCACCTGTAGAAGGCTAGAAAAACAACAAAATGGTGATATTGACAAATTGCAGTGGGATGATCATTTGTACTTCAAACTTCTTATAATTTTGAAGTACTCAAAAAATAGGTCATTGGACGCAGAAGAAGAGAGAATCATTTTAGGACTAAAATGTTGCTGTTCCCAATGTGCAACATGAACTGCTAAATCAGTTGACTGTAATAGGTTGAAAGGTAGGATGGAGAAAGATAGTTGCTTCCAGTGTGAAGCACTGAAAGTGAAGACAATCAATTTGGAACTGTTGATTGAAATGAAATTGTATAGCAGAAACCTAACCTATGGACTCCTGAGACTTAACAGAGCTTAGGTAGGTAATGATTGGAAGAAACAGGGAGGAAATTGTATAATAAACCTAAGGTGTCAGCACAGACATGTTCATCTCCACGTTAAATATCTAATCTCTAATCTAAAGGTAGTTACTTACTACTCCTCATTTTGCTACAACAAATTTGGAAACAGAGGAACAGGTTACAGCTAATTAATCACTGGAAAATGTTGGATGCTTCCAATATTGTTTCTTGAAAATAGGCATTCTTCTATCAAGTTTACTGAAAATCCTAAGAATTAATTAGATGTGAGCTGTTGGAAGAAACATTGCACTTGTGATTTGGTGAAATTTAAGTATTTAGATAAATGTGTGTGAAACATAAATTTCTTCTTTGGACCTCCAAGGATTTGGCCACCAGACCTGTTCCAAGCCTCAATTCCATCTCCTCTCCCACTGGCCTATGCTGATATGCTGCCTTTGGTATTCTTTGGTTCATCCATTCTAAATAAATGCTTATACTCTTTTATATCCATGACTATATTTAAAACTTTCAACTCCTCCCTAATACACACACTTTTATCACATTTACCGAAAACCCTAGCATCAATCACAGAGAGTGCTATTGAGAGAAACTACAACTAACTTTGAATTGTGCATGCAATTAGGCAAAATGTGATCATTAGATAAATGTGTGTCAAACATTAACACAAGTAATTTCTAGATCTTCTTTAACTCTCAACTAAGCCAGCATACTTGTATTCATCACCAATGATTGGTAATGATGTGTTAAAATTGAACCTCTTACTTCTGAATGGTCAGCTCATCAAGAAGTAATGATATGCAGACTTGGTTTTGACTTTACAAAAAAATTTGATATGTTACATTCGCATGACTTTCTCTACTCTTGTACAAACTATTTTTACAAACGCTTACTCTCTGTATGCTTCATGTTAATTGAGATATCGAGATGTCGATCTTATTGCTAATTTTCTTGTAGATGCAAAGGGAATATGGTAGGTATTAAACGATAGTCAAATATTTTAACCGCTGGTTGCTATGTGGCGCACACCATTCTCTTTGCATGTCCAGGACATAAAAAAAAGGAACAACGAATTTGAGAAAATGTATAAGTATTGGAAAATTTAAGGGAATAACAAGCAATATCTCGAAAACGGTTCACTCAACAAAAAAAATGTATATGACAAATTGTGTATTTTAACGCGATCTACATTTTTTGTGTAGTAAAATTTTGTCTCTCTCTTATGGTTTACCAGTTATGCAAAAGTCGTTCATAATGAAGAACACTTTTGGAGACAATCCCAGAAAATTCGAGATATACATTTCATTTGTCATGACAATATCTTAAACATATGATATTTTAATAAAAATTGTTAGAGCCATTTTTGAGAAAATTAAAAGTTTTGAAAAATGTTCCATGTAAAGGGTAGTCTGGGGTGGGGGGCTTTTCTTGAAAACCGTGTCGCATCTCTGGAAGATACTGAACCTAAATACCAAGTTTAGTGTTTATCCGACTGTTCATTTCGGAGTTATGCTGTTCACAGACACATACACACACACGGACATGTTTCTAAAAATGGTTTTTTTGGATTCGGGGGGTCTCAAAACGTGTTATTCCGGTGAAATTTCGGTATCGAATTTTTGGGTGGAATACAATACTTCCCCTACTTACTATAGTAAAAGAAAGTAAAACTTGCATCAGCAAAGAAATTCTTTGGTTGTAAAGATAATAAATACACACAGCAAGAAAATGAAAGGAGGCAAACATTCAATATATTTTAAACTAGTGTAGTGCTAGATATTGTAGTCACATCATGTTGCCACAATGTGGTTCATATAACAGCGAGGAATAAATGACCAAAGGCCTGGTCAGTCAGCTGAACACATCAACCCATAATGCAAAAACGAAAAGAAAAAGAATAAAACAGAGGTTGCATCAGTCTTTGCAGAGCTCACCGGGAAAGATAATTACATTTTGTTCTTTTCCAGATGTTGAGTTTTCTGAGAATAACGGATATCTATCTGGAATAATTGTCATTTTCATTGTGACTGTGGTGGCAGCAGTGCCAAAATGACATATAATCTGTTATGCAGTTCTTATACACTTGTATACAAATTTAAATGAAAAACAGTGTTAAGATTAAAAAATACTGGAACTCAAATGAAAAACTGCCTAACTGTTTAAATAGGATAGAGCCCTGCAAAAAGCATGTTATTGGAAACTAAGGTTATCAATGACAATAACAAAGATGAGTGGTAAAATGTAAACTCTGTGAAATCCAATTGAAAGCTTGATAATTTTGTATTTCTAAAATCAATTTAATATTGATATATTTTTACTTTCTCTACCATAGTAGTAGAGGAAGTCTGAAAAAACAACCTAGTTAATGTGATAAGCCTATGTTTCTGAAGCTTCCTATACTTATGCAATGAATCTCAGTCTATGGTCTAAGAGAACAGAATTTTTTTAAAGAAATTGTGCTAAGTAGCAATGCCAATAATTGCTATTTAATCCTGTGTGCAGTTAGTGTTTCCCCTTTCCCTCTTTGTACTCAAACTATAAAATGCAAGCAAGTTTTGATGGCATTTACCTTCACTTAGGTGTTCATTTAATAAATAACTTTTTCTGAATAAGCTAAACTATAACATTTGTTACAAAATTAATGGCTCTATATTCCATATTTTTTTTGTATCTTTTATGCTGTAAAACACAAGTCTACAGAAAAACAGTTTTTATTGCAGATTTTGTAATTATCTTTTATGGCTTATTAATGGCATTCAGGTCAGTAACATATATGGAATAAGGACAACAAAAATTCAATGCTATAACTCAAAAGCAAAGAGAAAAGACAAAGAAACAATTACAAATATTATAGGGTAAAGTTAAAGCAAGGTTACAACAAAACGTTTGCTTCAGTTTTTGGTAAACACACTAACACTGGATGGAACAGTGTGTTCCCAATGTACCCAACTCATATCATATACCAAAACCGATAATCTTTAAATCACTGTAAAACATGATTATTTAGGCACTAATATATTCAAAGTTTCAGCTACTGCAATTTTGTTCAATTCAACACAAACACCTACTGCAGTTATGTCCATTCCTCTCCTTTCATTATATGATTAATTCCTGGTTGTAGAGCACACTTACATGTTAAGACTACAGGGGAAAGGAAGGCAAGTCTATAAAATATTGAAAATTCATGATAAACCCAAGGGCCTAACTCTTGCCTGCTCTATCTCTGAATTAAAGAAATTTTCCAGCACAGCCCTTTTAAAGAATGTGGTACTATTTATGAGTTACAAAACTTAACCTAGCTTTCCCCTGTACCCTTGAAGCTAAACTACCTTAGATGTAGTGGGTCCTAATGAATTCACAACATCCAAAAAGTTTAGAAATTTCTTTATTAATATTTATTCTGCACCTCTATATTTTTAACAAAATAACAAGCAAACCACTGCACTGTGAACACTCTGTCCTTAAGTTATTGCATTGCTTTGTGATTCTTTATATGCTGTCATCAAGTTATTTTTGACATTTTATAACACAGACATAGTGGTTTATCACACACACTCAGCACATAATATTTCAACCATAACTGTTATATTGTAGAATCTCTCTCTTCAAAGAGGTGATGTGCAAATATTTCTAGCAGCATATACGCGAGAAAAAAAAAACACAAGAAGTAATTATACCTGAAGTTAATGAATGAGCCTAAAGAATGAAAGAAAGAAAAAAAAGTGCAGCTCCGCTTATAATTTTATATTAACTTTTAGACTAGAAACGTATTTATAATGTGAATAAGCTTAATTCTCATATGCCCCAGTTTCAGAAATTGTTATGAACAGATCTCTGAATTACAAAAAAAGCATGAAGCATATTGATCATTTCAATAGTACATCAGGCTGAGGAGAAAACAAATTATCCGTGGTTTTAACGGGTTATATTCGTTTGAATGGAAATTTCTTTGTTCAAAACTGAAATTGTTTAAGTATTTTCTGTTTTCAGGAACAAACTACTCAGTTTTCACATACTGCTAACCTTCTTATAAATGTATCGCAAAAGAAAAACTCTGATGAATGTGTGGTCCTGGAAACTTCAAAAAGTTCAGCGATTCATGCTTTGATGCACCAAACGTCATGCACATTCGAAAACAAAACCAGATGCGCACTTCTACACGGTTCTAAACCTTCATCCCTATAGGTAATCTTGCCCAGCTATAAAGAACTAGTTTTAAAGCATATCATTTCAAATATTAACTATTTACTATTCAAGAGAAAGTCGAATTTTAAAATAATATGCGTTAATTTTGGCTGCGCAATCTCCAAGCACGGACTCTGCACAACCAGATCCCAGCTGTAACACATGGCGGCCTTCCAGCTGATTGCAGTGGCAGAGATAATAACAAAGAGCCCCAACAACAACACACACGAAAACATCTGATTTTAATACAATTTTCGGAGCTTATGTTTACCGGGGGAAATAAAAATTAGCCTTTTCTTGTTGTTCTTTTCGTGCAATTAAGCACAATGAATGAAAAACACTGGAATATTCCAAAGTGACCTGTTTGACACGATGCAACAGCAATGCATTCTGCGCACTAATGCACTGAGTGTATAGCACACAGTTACCCGAGAGCTACCTTGTTAACCCCGAATAAGTTCAGAAACGCTGTCTAAACCACCGCATTTACCGATAAATACATAAATAATATGTAAACATACAAGATGGCTGAATCGCTATTGTCATAACATACAAAGAAACAAAGAAAGGCTGGAAAATGGTTGTTACTAACCTCCATATGCACTGCGTCTCCTATCAACTGAAAGCCTGTAGTCCTATAAACATAAAACTGCACTTCTTAGCGTTCAACACTTTAAAATGGCTCTGTGCTTAGAGATAACTTCACTGTAAACTCACTACGCATCTCACCACCACTGAACTCTGGTTCGATTTATTTGCATCGTCTGCGAGCTAGGATTTCTGCGCAGCCAGTACCGCGCATGACCGGTACAGTCCCATCGGCAAGTTTTGAACGTAACCCAAATCCGCATTTCTACAGATAAATAGCATGTGTAACTGCAATAATCGTGCATTTAATTAAATTCTCGTACCAGCAGACATCAACCAAGGTATGTTGGTCCATATCGTATCACTGTTACAGGCAAACGAAGCACTTCAGTTTTAGCGCAATGCACCCAGTGTTATTCACTCTTTTATGCGAGTGTATGCTTCATGGCACAACACTGACATGGGGTAGAAGCTGGGATACAAATCTTCCGTTCGAGGTGTATTGGGCACTTCTTTATATTATGTTTCGAGAATTATAATTTAATGCAAAGCTTATGAAAAGTCAGATATTCCTGTAGTGACAGGAAACACGTAGTCATAACACCAAATGCGTAGTTCCTACTATTTGCTTATTATGCAACAGATGAGCAAATGGGCAAGATACGTTTCTGCACAGTATGAAGGAAAATCACATGATATATCACAGAATGATAATAAATAACATCACGGTTCTTGCATCATGATTTAAGAACCGCAGCTGTTTAATAATAACGTGTTTACGTCGTAAGGAAGTTTAGGAGTATTTTATGAGTAAAGTCCATTTTATTCTGCATAGGTGCATACCTTGTTAAAATGGTGAAAATTAAACCCTTGAGAGACAGAGTGTATAATGTGTTCAATGTTTTGTATTCTATAGTTGAGAGGATCTGGGTGCGAGTTTTCAAAACTCGGTATTCAATAAACGAATTTTCTGGCAATTTAATATGGCATACGACTGACTGCTGGGAGACTTCCTGTCACTCCCTTCTTTTTCTTTTATCCCTCATACATTTCTATTACGTAAAACTGCTACAAAATTAAACACCTCGAAGATATTACGTAGTTTTAAATCCTCACTACAGAAACTGTTTGTATACAATTAGCTATGCAATGAGACTGTATATTACAGCACATGCTTTTAGTTGATCTTAGAACAAGATGCAAAAGAAGAGGATACTTATATGTGCAGTAACTAGAATGTGAGAAAGCGAAACGTCCTTACAACAAACATTTTTCAAAGTGAGGTACATTATTTCTTAAAAAAAATTGTGCACATTTTCAAACGAAACAAACGTTTGGGTGTTTCATTCTTAAATAAATAAATAAATAAATAAAATTTAATTAAATTTAGAGAAAAGTAATAAAACTTTTAGTGAGCAAATATCAGATGCATATTGACACTAAAATGCTCCTGATTCATATGTTTTGGAAAAAAAAATGTCTTCAGGTCTGGTAAAGTTTAAAGGAGTTGTGACTTTGCAATAAACGGTTAGGTACTTCTGGATTAATTTATGTGTCATTTTACAAATATTAAAAAATACTCTTAGCATGAGTTGGTGATTTATCTTATTTATCAAGCCTTTGTATAGAGACTTAAGAGTTTATTGCAATACTAGGTTAGAAGCAGAATTTTAACGAATCTATTTCTAGACTCCGTACAGACGTCTTATATCTATTTGTCCGATTATATATTTTGAAAGTATAAAATATATACATGCTAGGTAAAGATTTTATAATATTACAGTGTAACACTACTCAGGAAAATGGTGCGAGCGCGAGCACTTTGCAAAGCGAGGTCAGTACTTTTGACCTTGCTGTAACTTTCAAAACAAAAGCGCAGCGAATAGCGGGGTGGGGGTTACAAGACCGATAATAGCAAAGTGTCTAGGAGCCTTAAAATGTTTCTTTAATATTATAAAATGTGAAACACAACGATAAAATTGCATTTTCAATGCTATAGGTATATAAGAATAAAAGATGGCATTTGTTAAACGAACGAATAAATAAAATAAATAAAGTTGCAAGTTTTAACATTGTAAATAAAAAATAATAGACTCTCTATAGGCATTTGTGTACAAGATACTTTTGTAGCAGTTTGTTGAAAACAACGCCTTTCTCCGACTTAATGACATTTATTGTATAGCACAAATCCTTTATAAAATGACATTCTACCAGTAGAAGATTTATTCATACATACCCTATGATAGTTGTTAACATTTTAGTATTCATTGTATGTATATTTGTATTATAGGCAGTGCTTCTGTTCTACGCTTTGCTAATTTATTTTCTCTGTATACAGAGAACGTGTTTTGTTTAGAGGACGTTATGATGGTCTCATTTTAGGGTCATACAAAATTTAGGTTCTCATTTAAAAAACAATTATTTAACTAAAATGACCATCATAACGTCCTCCAAACAAAACACGACTAATAGCATTTACTTTCCTCCATAATATCAAGCAAATTTTATTAAAGACGTTTCTTTCTTCAACGCTTGGTTTTGGAGATATTGTACAGTCTTAACTTAAATGGTCAATCATGTATAAATACACAATGATATGCAGTATTATTTGTTCTTTTACAAACACCTTTCTACACGATTGCCGATAATTTAGTTGAAATATATACCTTAAAGCCGTTTTCTGCAATTGTCGATACAGTTGATACCGAAATTTCTACACCAGATTATAGATGAGAGTGAAACATGCAATAAATGCATTATAAAACACTTTACATTTAAGTATTGATAGAGCTGCAATAAGAACATAGGGAACTGTATTTACTTTACGTAATATCCCAGTATGAGTGGAAAGTGAGGCAGTATTTTTAACACTTGAATAACTTCAATTAAATTATATAATATATAAATTCAATAACAGCCCGTCTTAAAGCAATATGTATGTAATAATTTGTAAAAATGTATGTAACAGTCATTGCATATGCTTATAATATTGTAAACATGTTTAATAACGTTATGTGAATGCATTACGTAATTTAATAATGTAAGAGGTGTGAGAATAATAAGTTTAAAGTTGCTAACAATGAAGTAACCTTGAGGCAATAATGAGTTTGAGAGTTTGAATACTACTGGTCATGATTAGGGCAGCAATAACGTAAATTTTTGTGACAGTTTAAAAATTAGCCAATCAACAGCCAGAAAAAGCTTTAGTAAAATGCAGGTATTCTATTGGACTAGGATTAGCCAATCAGAGATTTGAAATATAGAAGTTTACGGGTTTGGACGGTTGAAAATGTTCAGTTGCTGGCAGACCTTGGTAGTAACCGGATGGAAGATGTGTTCTCTAAAGAAATATTACGTATTCGTGTGAGACGTAAAATAAGTATACGCGTTAACAAAGTGCAAGTATTAAATTAAAGAATGTCACAGCTCTTGATATCAGTGTAGTGCTATTTAATTTGTGTCAAGGATTAATAAAAATAAGTGAATTTAAACTTAAAATCTGTGTAAGCCAACATTCTTGTCGCACCACGCCCTGATTAAGAGAAACGTGTCTCTAAAGTAAGACTGACGCAGCCGAGGCAAACATAAACATAAATATCTATTGAAGCAGTTTAATAACAAAGTTAATATTTATTTTTTAAACTTGGAGCGTAACAACAAAAATACATATTCAAATAGGCTTTACATACGTAGTAGCATATTACGTAACAAAAAATCTTCTTAAAATTGAGGTCCCAAATGTGGAGGAAAATTACCAACAACAAAACACCTTCAAATTGACGTCCATACGTGGCGCTAAATAAATAAAATAAACTCCAAGAACAGTATACTTCTTCAAATTGACGCCCAAAGCGTGGTGAAAACTTCAACAGCAGAAACATTCTACTTCAAAAGCAACCCTCCTAACAAAGTTGCCAGCTTAGAATAAAGGCGTTCACAACCGCCCGAGAATGCGAAGCAATGCAGGATACAAGATATTGGTCCACAACAGTCTGGTAACGAGAACGGGAATGCTTATCGATGATCATCTCGATCACAAAGTGAAAGTCGATTTTGAGCTTTGGGATTTCATTTGTTTTTATCTGACCAATGATATTTTTTCACCTACTTGGAAGTAAGTGAAAACACAGTCAAATACTAGCCGAATAGCCAACGTAATGCAGGTTAACCAACGTCAAAATTCGATATAGTAAACATTATCTAAATCCATATCCTTTATATTTCCGATTCCTCTAGTTGTACAAAGCTTTCATTCCTTTATTTAATGGTGTACATTAAACTTGTTCACTTCTATTGGGTTTTTCTGTCCTTTGTAGCTTTTGCCATTGTTTCTAAGCAATAACCAATTTTGAGTTGCATATAAACAAACTACAGATGACCCTTTCACTACAAGAACCAACGCTCAATGGATTTGCAGGTATCAGGATGTGAGGTTAGGAAGCACATGTGATATTAGTTTCTTCCAGTTTCATGTTTCCAGCTTGCGAGTATAGAGAGCACTAGCGGCTATTAAATGTCATGTCGCCTAGAATAACATCTACAGTGAAGAGTCTAATATGCATAGTTTGACGAACCTGAGAACGAGAAATTAAAACTTGGGCAAGTCTTCTTTCCGTTCCCGGGGCATAAAACGCTTTCCGTCGGTTGTGAACGCTCCCACTTGAATATGTACATTTCAACCTTTTGGTTCTCGTTCTGGTTACCGTTCTCGTTGTTTGTGAACCAGCCTTTATTCTTCTTATTCTTTAGCGGGTTACCCCCTCTTTGAAGAACTTAAACCCCCAAGGACTTACAAGTATGCTATGGTCAGTAGTCTATCGAGGAGCAAGCAAATGCTGGATCATAGCATATCCAGGATGGGCGATCAGCCCGAAGAAGAAGGAAATGAAATGTAGTGATGAAAGGGAGGATAGGAAAATTGGCAGAACAAATTATCCAACCCGCATTCGCCTAGCGACCGAGGAAAACCGGAAAAAAACCTTCGGTCAGATTGGTCGGGAGCTCCTGAATGCTGATCGCATACGATACCTCCTGAGCTATCCTGTTCGGTAGCTTAGAATACAATAAGCTTCAAATGACATTTTCTGTCATCTTTTTCAGCAAGATTAGCCAGTTTCACTTAGTTTTGTCAAAGAGTGTAATTATTCCGATCTCGGAAAACCGAGCGGGTGGCTCGGCGGTAACATGTGAGGCTCGGATTCAGGAGATCCCGGGCTCGATTCCCGGCGACTGCACTCTCACCCACAGGTTTTTGCGTGGTGTCCCCGGCTCGGCAGACGAATGCTGAAGGTTCCTCATTTCCTGTACCATCATTTTCTTCATTGTAAGTGTTTCAGGGTTGTAGGACCAGGCCACTTGTTCGGGAAGTTGCAAGTGAGCGGTAGCTGTGCGCTTTGTGAGGTTTCTTCCCTGGCGTGGGCCAGGACTGCTCAGTCAGGACTCGTCTCCGATACGACTCTCTTCGGTGGACCGCAGGAGCAGGGCTGCACATCCCCCTAAAGGCTATGGCGCATCCCCTCCAATTTTTCTGAGAGCTGAATTTCAACTATTTAGTCCCCTTTTTATGTCGCTGGAAAGCTTTGCAAAGGGACTGTCTTATAGGTACTACACTGCAGCTATTGTGATATCGGTACATAATAAATGCTTAAACAAATAGTTAGAAAGTTGAAATCAATAAAAAAGCGTAATATCTACACAACAAATTACAATAAAATCTGATGTGTTACACTCACACGACTTCCTCTATTCTTGTACAAACTATTTTTTACAAACACTCATTCTCCATCTATTTCATATTAATCGAGATAAACATTTGCAGAAACGATCCTTTGACATGCAAAGAGAATTACGTTTTACACATAGCGACCAGTTCTAAAAACATTTGACTATCGCTTAAGGCCTACTATGTTCCCCTTGTTTTGTAATTGCAAGAGCAATATAGAAATACAGTAGCCTTTAAGCATAGACATATATCTTAATAGCTGGTTGCTATGTGCAGCAACATTCTCTTTGCCACAGATTAATACCCTTTGCATATCCAAGACAAAAAATGAATAAGGAATTCCCATTTGAGAAAATAAGTATTGAAAAATTTAAGGGAATAACAAGCCATATCTCGAAAATAGTTTACTTAACAACAAAAATGTATATGGCATAAATTGTGTATTTTAACGCGATCTACATTGATTGTGTAGTAAAATTTTGTCTATCTCTTATGGTTTACCAGTTATGCAATGAAGGATACTTTTGGAGACATTCCCAGAAAATTCAGGATATACATTTTATTTGTCATGAAAATATCTTAAACATATGATATTTTAATCAAAGTAGTTAGAGCCATTTTTGAGAAAATTAAAATTTTCGAAAAATCTTCCATGTAAAGGGTAGTCTGGGGTGGGGGGATTTTCTTGAAAACCTTCGTGTCGCATCTCTGGAAGATACTGAACCTAAATATCAAGTTTGGTGTTTATCCGACTGTTGGTTTATGAGTTATGCTGTTCACAGACACACACACACACACACACACAAACGCACGGACATGTTTCCAAAAATTCTTTTTTTTTTGGATTCAGGGGGTCTCAAAACATATATATCCTGTGAAATCTCGGTATCGAGTTTTTGGGTGGAACACAATACTTACTATACGTGGTAGAGAAAGTAAAAATACGCGTGGTGTATTTTCTTACTGGGGATCTCAATGTATTCTATTGTATCTAACTAAATACCAATATAGTAAGTGTAATAACGCTATACGTTCTGAACTACTACATACCTACCTATAATGTTAGGGTTACCTTTATACATTTCCAAAAATTATGATTTGATACGCCACATTACAACATTGAGAATGAATTGTACCTAACATTACTTTTTGGGGGGAGGACATAGCGCATTTAGATTAACAAACTTTAATATACACACTGAGTTAACAATTGCAGTACTCGATTAAAAATTGTAATAAATGTGTTTATATTACCTACCTTAATTTACTTCAATATTTTTGTATTCCCCAAAACTTTTAATTCCTCCCAGAAATGCTCCTGATGGCGCAACTTGCGCCCTGATTCCCCCTACGCTGGGGTTAGGGGCTTGTATCTCCCCTCATCTATTTCTAAGCAAGGTCTCGGTAGAAGCAGAAAGGGTTGGGAACCTACGTGCCGTGTTCTTCCCCAGTTGTGGGGGCTCGTCAATACCTATTTTACGATCTCGGAATAAAACTCCGTTAAGACGTTATTTCGTTGTTATGAGTTAAATTATGTTTTTGATGCCGGAATAAAGCTTCTCAAGCGAATAACAACACGATAAATCATTCGTTGCTCTTCTGCGGCCCTAACTCGTTATTCAGGGTGCATAAAGAAAACTACTGCTTGAGTACTGGACACATGTGTTGGATATAAATGATGAATTTCTTATTAAAGCTTAAGATAATACTTGAAAAATCAAGTTTTATTTATGGACGCTCTTTAACTGCTGTGGTCCTGAGCGTCCCATTCTATATTGGACGTGAAAGAGCGGTAATTTTTCTCAGAGGCCTGTTTATCAAGCTTGACGTTCTTTTACGTGCCGTAAATCTACACACGGCACCACCGGCATTACTTCCCTTCCGAAGGAAGCCATGCTAAGGGTTTTTTTTCACCCGAAAAGAATCCATCGCCTTACGTCGGGTTTGAACCAGCGACCTCGGGAACTAGAGGCTAGCATGGTCACCACTACACCACGGAGGACGACAAGATAATACTCGGAGAGGTGATCCGACTGCATTGAGACAATTTTATGGTTTAAATAAAGTTATTATTTAAAGCAGAATAATGTACCTAGAATATTATCAGCGCAACACATAGTTTTATGAAAACAGCAAATTAAAATTAAATTGAGTTTTATTTATGGACGCTCTGTGCATGTAAATAGGACGCCACTGCATGTGCGAAAAACTAAACAGATACACGCATCTCCCCCTTCCTAAACATACTCACATGTGAAGGCCAGTAGAATGCCTCTCAAAGCTGCGGAGACAGCATAAATGGAAGCCAATGTACCTCTAGACATGACGACTTATGAAAATAGTGAAGTTAAATGATGTACGAGATAAACCCAAAATACAGTGTAGGGATTCACCATTGCCATGTGTAGTTATGTAAAGACTGAGGTTAAGCTGTTATCGACAAAACTCAAGGGACTGCTCGCTTCGAAGAGTACAAAAACATATTTCTAAATGTAATATGGCAACAAGTGTGAATATCAGTGCCATTCTGCGAGATATTCAGTATTTGAAAGTCCTGTATAAGATTCCGTAAACACGTGTTGTAGGGGAGGGTGGGGCAAGTGAGTCCTACCTTTCGTTTTTTCTTTCTAATGTACATGGAATTTAAGTTTAAGTTTTAGGAATACGTTAAATTACAGCTAATACATTCAGCATCTTAAATACCTATGTTAAAATATTTTGTTCTTGTTTACAATTTCCTAAAATAGAAAAATAAACGTAGAAATGAGTGGGGCAAGTGAGTCTTTAAACATGTTAAACAATTCTAGCAAAGAAATGCAACGACTTTTATTTAAAATTAATTTTTTTCTGAAGATATAACACATGGCAAGTCTTATCCAATAAAATATAACATGTACTGATCACTTATAAATAAAATATTCACTGAGGTCCATAGTTAAACTGCTATTGTCACATCTTAAGCTCAGTAGATATTCACTTGGATTAACTTCGCAAGACTGCTGATGTTCTTAGTTGTAAACATTGCATAAAATAACATGAACCACGGAAAGAAAGACAAATAAAAGAATAGTCTCTTGTTTTAACGGCAGGTATCACATACAAAACTGTTACTGCCAGTTTCATTATCTGTGCATTCCTCATGCATCCACTCTTCGAAACTTGGTATTAAACCAAATCTGATCTCGTTTAATGCCACTTGAGCATCATCTTCTGTCCACCCTTTCCTTCTATCAGTTTACCTTTTATAGTTTCGGGCCATACCTGCAATACGAGTTTCAATATAATTAAACTATGCCTTAGACATAAGTTCTTTATTATATTTTCAAAAGGTGGTAGTAGTTACCAAATCTTCTAAATAAATTAAATATAGACTTGTAGTTTTGCACACACGAATGGTGGAGCAAGTGCGTCACTGCCAGTATTCTAGTGGACTCACTTGCCCCGCCACTACTACTCGTAATAAATTGGTACCTGTCATAGAAGGTACCTTAGGTATTCTGACGCCACTGCACCAGAATATCCTTCAAACAATGCCATTTAAGGAGCATTAAAATCTGCCATGAAATTAACTCGTTAGAATACAATACACCTGCTCTTAGAAATAGCAGTTCTTACATCAAAAACACCAAAAACAATATTTACCTGCCAAAACTGCAGTTTTTCCTGGAGCGTCACTTTCTCTATTGTCACACTTCCGGGCAGCAAAGCTCTTACTGATAGCCTCTTACCAGGTCCCAAAAAATGTGTATTGTGGATGGAAGAAAATGAAGGTGACGATCTTGCGACACCTGACTCACTTGCCCCTCCTTCCCCTATAATATACTACTTTCCCTGCTACGTATAATAAGAAGTATTATATTCCGCCCAAAAATTCAATGTGGAGATTTCAGAGGAAATACATGCTTTGAGGCATCCTGAACACCAAAAAGTATTTTTAGAAAAGGTCAGTGTGTACGTGTGTGTCTGTATCCGTGAACAGCATAACTAAAAAATCTGATGTTTTGCACTCATATGACCTTCCCTACTCTTCTACAAACTACTTTTACAAACGCTTATTTTCCATCTACTTCATGTTAATCGAGATAAACATTTGCAGAAATTATTTCATTGCTAATTTTCCTGTAGGTGCAACGGGGCGTGGTAGGTTTAAAGCCATAGTCAAATCGTTTAAGAGCTGGTTGCTATGTGGAACATTCCATTCTCTTATGTATACACTGTGTGATCAAAAGTATCCGGACACCCCCACAAACATACGTTTTTCATCTTAGGTGCACTGTGCTGCCACCTACTGCCTGTTACTCATTATCCGCAACCTCAGTAGTCATTAGACATCGTGAAACAACAGAATGGGACTCTCCGTGGAACTCACGGACTTTCAACGTGGTCAGGTGATTGGGTGTCACGTGTCAGAAGTCTGTACGGGAGATTTCCACACTCCTAAACATCCCTAGGTCCACTGTTTCTGATGTGATAGTGAAGTGGAAACGTGAAGGGACATGTACAGCACAAAAGCGTAGAGGCCGACCTCGTCTGTTGACTGACAGAGAACGCCGACATTTGAAGAGGGTCGTAAAGAGTAATAGGCAGACATCTATCCAGACCATCACACAGGAATTCCAAACTGTATCAGGATCCACTCCAAGTACTAGGTCAGTTAGGCGTGAGATGAGAAACCTTGTATATCATGGTCGAGCAGCTGCTCATAAGCCACACATCACGCAGGAAAATGCCAAACGACGCCTCGCTTGGTGTAAGGGGCGTCAACATTACACGATTGAACAGTGACAAAACGTTGTGTGGAGTGACGAATCACGGTACACAATGTGGCGATCCGATGGCAGGGTACAGGTATGGCGAATGGCCAGTGAACGTCATCTGCCAGCGTGTGTAGTGCCAACAGTGAAATTCGGAGGTGGTGGTGTTATGGTGTGGTCATGTTTTTCCTGGAGTGGGCTTGCACCCCTTGTTGTTTTGCATGGCAGACCTACATTGATATTTAAGCACATTTTTTCTTCCCACTGTTGAAGAGCAATTCGGGGATGGCGATTGCATCTTTCAACACGATCGAGCACCTGTTCATACTGTCTTTCAAAGATGCGACACGAAGATTTTCAAGAAAATAATCCCTATTCAAACTACGCTTTAAATGGACCGGGCAGGATGGCTCAGGCGGTTACGTCTGTGGCCTGCATTCGGGAGGTCCTGGGTTCGATCTCCGGCGACTGTCCACTCTGGCTCATAGGTTTTTCGTGGTTTCACCGGGGCGCCAGGCGAATGCTGGAGTGGTTCATCTCCTATCACGTCTCTCCCTCCTTTCATTTGCTGTACCCATCATCTTCCTTGCCATCTGTTTCAGGGTTGTAGGACCAGGCGACGGTGTTCGGCGAGTTGCGACTGGGCGGTGGCTTGCGCTTTGTAAAGGTTTATTCCCTGACGTCGCTGCGGTACCGCTCAGTTAGGTCCTTCCTCAGCACGGGGCTCCGTTCCGGGGAACCCTGGAGGTTGGTGGCTTGTGGGCAGGGATCGTGCGCGTGGATGCGTTCTATCTGGAAATGTTAGGGACCCCTTCCATGCTTACGCCATCGGCATCCGGATCTGTCGCCCTTCGGGTCTCTTCCCTAATCCTTATCTCCCAGGGGTCACTTGGAAGCACACTGGGCTGACTGGCCTGGGTGCGGTGCTCTGCCCCGTTTGCGAGGGACCCTCGTTGATACGTACCTTTATCCTTTACATGGACAAATTTTCAGAAATCTTTTATTTTCTCAAAAATGGCTCTAATAATTTGATTAAAATTACATATGTTTAAGATATTTGTATAACAAACAAAATGTATATCTTTAAGTTTCTGGGAACAGCCAGTGAAGTCCTCTTCATTCTAAATTACTTTTGTGTAACTGGTAAACCGTAAGAGACAAACAAAATTTTACCACACAGAAAATGTAGATCTCTTAAAGCACACAATTTGTGTCAAATATAATTCTTTGTGGGGTTCACCAATTCCTTATTGGTTTGAAATTTCAAATACTTAAAACTTTTCTCAAGTGGAAAATTGGTTTTCTTTTCTTGTGGTCATTCAAAGAGAACGGAATTTCAAAGTAATCAGATAGCAACCAGTTTTTAAAAGATTTGACCATTGCTTAAACATGGTATATTCCCCGGTTCACATTGTACTTACAAGGAAACATGTAATAAATCCATTTCTATGCCGTTTATCTCGATTAACATGAAATAGATAGAGGAATAATCTTTTGAAATAATAGTTTGTTGAAGAATGGATAGAGAAAGCCACGTGAATGTACGTAATACATCAGCATTTTAGAAAAAGATCCACGCGCGCGTCTGTGTATATGTGCGCGTGACTTTTTGAGCGTACCCCAAAAAAGAAAAGTCGCTTAAATACCAAAGTTGTTATTTAAGTTCAGTATCTTTCAGGGATGCAACACGAAGATTTTCAAGAAAATCCCCTCACCCCAAACTACCTTTAAATGGAAAATTTAAATAAAGTTTTATTTGCTCAAAAATGGCTCTAACGATTTTGATTAAAATACCATATACGTATTTAAGATATTTACATGATACAAAATAGGTAGCAGCCTACTTGCAGTGCTCTGCTGTAGGTTTCTGGAGGCCCCTCCGTGTATGTGCTCCTCCCCTTCCCGACGCTCAAGTTTTCTTTTGTGTTTAAACTTCAGCTCGAAGCCCTGAACCAATCTGGATGTGGGAAAAGACACACAAAGGAAATGTTTATGAATACTGGATGTGAAAATGTTTAGGGGATGTCTGTAGAAAAGATTGAATAAAAACAATTGAAATGGTTTGGGCAGAGGATCAAAACACATTGCCGAAGTATATATTTGAGTGAATACCCCATAAGAGAAGAAAAAAAGCAAGGCAAAAGGTCAAGAAAAAATTAAACAAAAACAAATAGAAAATAAAATAATGAAACCAATATATCAAAAAGGATACGAACTTACCCCAATTAGGTTTTAACGATCACTTTTAAAAAAGGAAAATAGTATTTGTTACATTCACATGAGTTTCTCTACCCACTACCGTTTATTTTCATATAGTTTGTATAGGATCTGAGTCTATAGATGTTTAAAAACGAGAAACAACTAAATAGCGACACCACAGAAATGACAAAAGTGTATATTCCTTGCGAATGCGAATGAAGAAGACTTCACAGACTGGTTTTAAAAAGAAATGTATATATAATTATTTTTTACATTCACATGAGTTTCTCTACCCACTCCGTTTATTTTCATATAGCTTGTATAGGCTATTCTTACGGAAACTTATTTTTCTTATTATTTGATGTTAATCGATAAACCTTTGCAGAAACATTTCATTACACATTTCGTTGTAGGTACAAGGGAGATAGAGGAAACCAAATCGGTAGATGTTTAAAAGCGAGTGGCTATATGAAATCCCATTTCCATGACTCGCGAGAAACAACTGAGTAGCGACAGCAGTGAAATGACAAAAGTATATATTCGGAATGCAAATGAAGAGGACTTCACAGACTATTCCTAGAAAATTAAATATGCACTTTTTATATCATGTAAATATCTAAATACCTGTATGGTATTTTAATCAATATCGTTAGAGTCACTTACGAAAAAATCTGATGTGTTACACTCACATGACTTTCTCTACTCTTGTACCTACAAACTATTTTTACAAACGCTTATTCTCCATATGCTTCATGCTAATCGATGTTAATCTTATTGCTAATTTTCTTGTAGATGCAAGGGGAATATGGTAGGCTTGAAGCGAAAGTCAGATGCTGGTTGCTATGTGGAGTATTCCATTCTCTTTGCATGTCCGGGACATAAACAAAATGAATAACGAATTCCCATTTGAGAAAAAGTATAAGTATTGGAAAATTTAAGGGAATAACAAGCAATATCTCGAAAATGGTTCACTCAACAAAAAAAGTATATGACATAAATTGTGTATTTTAGCGCGATCTACATTTTTTGTGTAGTAAAATTTTGTCTATCTCTTATGGTTTACCAGTTATGCAAAAGTCGTACACAATGAAGAATACTTTTGGAGACATTCTCAGAAAATTCGAGATATACATTTCATTTGTTATGAAAGTATCTTAAACATATGATATTTTAATCTAAATCGTTAAAGCCATTTTTGAGAAAATTAAAATTTTCGAAAAATATTCCATGTAAAGGGTAATCTGGGGTGGGGGGATTTTCTTGAAAACCTTCGTGTCGCATCTCTGGAAGATACTGAACCTAAATACCAAGTTTGGTGTTTATCCGACTGTTGGTTTCTGAGTTATGCTGTTCACACACACACACACACACACACACGGACGTGTTTCCAAAAATGCTTTTTTTGGATTCAGGGGGTCTCAAAACATATATTTCCGGTGAAATCTCGGTATCGAATTTTTGTGCGGAATACAATACTTCCCCTACTTACTATACGTAGTAGAGAAAGTAAAAATCGGAAATGTCGAAGTTTTTTCATGTAAAGGGTAATTTGGGGCAGGAGGATTCTCTTGAAAATCCTCCTGTTGTATCTTTGGAAGGTATTGAACTTGAATGCCACAGACACACGCAGGGGGCCTCAAAACACGCAGTTTTTTTTTAGAAATCCCGAAATGAATTTGTAGGTTGAATACGTTTCTCTACCTGTCAACAGTGTGAGGCGAAGAAAGAAGTTACATTTGATAGACGGAGACAACCGTAAACGACGCAGCAAACAAAGGAGCTGGTGAGCGAAGCATGGCGGCAACTTTTTAATGGTTCGATAATAAGGCCGTTAACGTGATTCATAAACGTTTTTCGTAATCTAACTAGGCCTATAGATTTCTTTGACGTCATCGTCATATGATAAGCTTTATAATAATCTCACTATTATTCTCGTTTTTCTCTTCTCGTATAAGCTTTGCCAATATAACTTATATAAATACAAACTTGTAATGAAAATAGAAAAAGAAAGGATATTTCCAAATAATAATAATAATAGTAATAATGATGATAATAATAATACTAATAATACTAGTAAATACAAAGTATAAAAACTTATTACACAATTATAAAGCGCCTATCACACACGCTTTGAAATTTGTTTACAATATGTGAATTTGACATTCTTTCTTTTTACTTTCTCTACTAAGTATAGTAAGTAGAGGAAATATTGTATTCCACACAAAAATTCGATACCGAGATTTCACCGGAAATATATGTTTTTAGGCCCCCTGAATCCTAAAAAAGCATTTTTGAAAACATGTCCGTGTGTCTGTGAACAGCATAACTCAGAAACACCAAACTTTGTATTTAGGCCCAGAGATGCAACACGCAGGTTTTCAAGAAAATCCCCCCATCCCAGACTACCCTTTACATAGAACATTTTTCGAAAATTTTAGTTTTCTCAAAAATGGCTTTAACGATTTTGATTAAAATATCATATGTTTATGATATTTTCATGACAAATGAAATGTATATCTTGAATTTTCTGGGAATGTCTCCAAAAGTATTCTTCATTGTGAACGACTTTTGCATAACTGGTAAACCATAAGAAATAGACAAAATTTTACTACACAAAAAATGTATATCGCGTTAAAATACACAATTTATGCCATATACATTTCTTTTGTTGAGTGAACCATTTTCGAGATATTGCTTGTTATTCCCTTAAATTTTCGAATACTTATACTTTTTCTCAAATTAGGAATTTGTTATTCATTTTTTTGTCCTGGTAATGCAAAGACAATGGAATACTGCACATAGCAACCAGGTCTTAAAATATTTGACTATCGCTTAAAGCCCACCAATTCCCCTTGCATCTACAAGAAAATTAGCAATAAGATTAACATCTCAATATCTCGATTAACATGAAGTAGATGGAGAATAAGCGTTTATAAACATAGTTTGTACAAGAGTAGAAAAAGTCATGTGAGTGTAACACATCAGATTTTTTTATTTTCATATGACGCCATAGCTTCCTCATTTTCTACTTCCTTTTTTACGTATAGTAGGCAGGGGAAGTACTGTAATCCACCCAAAAATTCGATACCGAGATTTAACTGGAAATACGTGTTTTGAGGACCCTTGGATAAAAATTAACAAAACGACCGCGCGCGCGTGTGTGCCTGTAAGCATAACTCAAAAACGAAAATTCGGATAAATACTAAACTTGGTATTTCATTTCAGTACCTTTCAAAGATACGCGACCAACATTTTCAAAAAAATCCCCCTACTCCAAACTACTCTTTACATTGAAAATTTTTAGATATTTTTTTTATTTTCTAAAGAATGGTTCAAAAGATTTTATTAAAATACTATATATTAAAAGATATTTACATGGGAAATAAAATGTATATCTCGAATGTATAACCTCGAATTGTGTATAATTTGTTAATGCTCGTAAAGGTTAAGCGATAGGCGAAAACGTACCGCACAAAAAATCTAGATCTCTTTAAAACGCACAGTATATTTAAAATAACTTTTTGGGGGTAAGCCATTTCCGAGATATCTGTTATTAATTGTTTGAAATTTTCAAATCTGTCAAAGTCCTGTCAATTTTCAGCTGTTTCTCACGATGTCATGAAAAGAGTATGGGATTTTAAGGTCAGCGTATAGCGTCCAGGTCTAAAAAATTTGACTATCGATATTCCCTTTGTAGATATCTATAACAAAATGTGTAATACAGTTAGTGCCGGAAAGGCTTATCTCGATCAAAATGAAGTATGATAGGAAAATAAGCTTTCGTAACAATAAGAATTCGTATACGCACTAATAAACGACAGAGGATAGAGAAAGTTGTGTGAATGTAACACAAGATTTTTTTTATTTTAAGACCTGATATTCACATGTCCGACATATTTAAACAATTTTAAACAAGATGCAAATTTAAAAAATCTGATGCGTTACACTCACATGACTTTCTCTACTCTTCTACAATCTAATTTTACAAACGCTTATTCTCCATATACTTCATGTTAATCGAGATATCGAGATGTCAATCTTATTGGTAATTTTCTTGTAGATGCAAGGGGAATATGGTAGCTTTTAAGCGATAGTCAAATATTTTAACGCTGGTTGCTATGTGGCGCATTCCATTCTCTTTGCATGTCCAGGACATAAACAAAATGAATAACGAATTTGAGAAAAAGTATAAGTATTGGAAAATTTAAGGAAATAACAAGCAATATCTCGAAAACGGTTCACTCAACAAAAGAAATGCATATGACATAAGTTGTGTATTTTAACGCGATCTACATTTTTTGTGTAGTAACATTTTGTCTATCTCTTATGGTTTACCAGTTATGCAAAAGTCGTTCACAATGAAGAATACTTTTGAAGACATTCCCAGAAAATTCGAGATATACATTTCATTTCTCATAACATTATCTTAAACATATGATATTTTCATCAAAATCGTTAGAGCCATTTTTGAGAAAATTAAAATTTTCGAAAAATCTTCCATGTAAAGGGTAGTCTGGGGTGGGGGGATTTTCTTGAAAACCTTCGTGTCGCATCTCTGGAAGATACTGAACCTAAATACCAAGTTTGGTGCTTATCCGACTGTTCGTTTTTGAGTTATGCTGTTCACAGACACACACACAGACACACACACAGACACACAGACACACACACAGACACACACACGGACATGTTTCCAAAAATGCTTTTTTTGGATTCAGGAGGTCTCAAAACATGTATTTCCGGTGAAATCTCGGTATCGAATTTTTGGGTGGAATGCAATACTTCCCCTACTTACTATACGTAGTAGAGAAAGTAAAAATCTGATGCGTTACACCTACATGACTTTCTCTACGCTTGTACAAAACTATTTTTAAAAAGGCTTATTCTCCACCTACTTCACGTTCATCGAGTTAAACATTTACATAAAATATCTTATTGCTAATTTTTGTGTAGATGCAAGGGGAATATGGTAGGCTTTAAGTGATAGTCAAATCTTTTAAGAGCTGGTTGCTATGTGGAGCAATCCGATCTCTTTTCATGTTCAGGGGGGGGGACAATAACGAATAACGAATTCTTATTTGAGAAAAAGTATAAGTATTGGAAAATTCAAACAAATAACAAGGAGTAGCTCGAAAACGGTAACTCAAAAAAAATTATGCGATATAAATGTGTGTTTTAATGGGATCTACACTGTTTTTGTAGAAACATTTTGTCTCCCTCTTACGGTTTACCAGTTATTAAAAAGCCATTCAGAATGAAAAGGACTTTTGGGGACATGGCCAGAAAATTCAAAATATACATTTTATTTGTCTTGAAAATATCTTAAATATATATATATATATTTTATACAAAATCGCTAGAGCTACTTTTGAGAAAATCAAAATTTATGAGTAATGTTCCATGTAAAGGGTAGTCTGGGATGGGGGGATTTTTTTGAAAATATTTGTGTCGCATGTTTGAAAGATGCTGAACCTGAATACCAAGTTTGGTATTTATCTGACTTTCGTTCTTGAGTTACGCTGTCCACAGACACACAGACACACACACGGACTCTTTTTTTTTTTTCTAAAAATGCTTTTTTGGGGGATTCAGGGTGCCTTAAAACATTTATTTCCGGTGAAATCTCGGTATCGAATTTTGGGTGGAATGCAATACTTCCCCTACTTATTATACGTAGCAGAGAAAGTTAAAACCAAAAGCTTCTGAAATGTGGGTGCATTTGCTTTAGTATGTGATGAATTAAAAACGAAGGTTGCTAAGACAACAATGGAGATTTATTTTGATCTGCTGAACTGAAACAGAGTCCATTACTCTGTCCCGCAAGAAAACCTCTCTGCAGCGAAAGAACTAATGCCGAGTAACAGTTTTACTAAAGTTTTTAATAGTACCGTAGACATTTGACAAGAATGAGGTGGAGGAGAAATAAATGATTCTTCTATCCACTTTACATTAACTACAGTAATTTTTTCTATAAATTATTTCAAATTAGATATTCAGTTACATTATGTTCCTGAATGGTTGCATGCAAGTTGTGAAAACGACAGTTAGGTGTTTCAACCTTCTCTCTCGGAGCGAGATGGCTCCGTGGTTACGTGTGAGGTCGAATTTTGGAGATCCAGTAATCGATTCCTATCGGAGCGGCCACTTAGACTATGGTTTCCTCGTGATTTCCCCGGCTTGGTAGGTGAATGATGTGGTGATTCCTCTTCCACGATGAATTTCCTGTTCCTATCATTTACCTATCATTTGGTCCTTTGAAGGACCAGGCGACGGTGCTCGGTGCGTTGCGGCCGGGCGGTGGAGGTATGCTTTGAAAAGGTTTCCCTCTAACGTCAGTTGTTTTGCTAATGGACCCACCATCTGGAAATTAAATTAAGTTGAGACGCGGTTTAACTATTATGGTCCTTAGCGTACCATTCTACATTGGCCGAGAAAGACCGGACATTTTGTTCACAGGCCTCTTTATCAGGCTTGAGGTTCTTTTACGTGCCGTAAATCTACGACACGGGACCACCGGCTTTACTTCCCTTCCAAAGGAAGCCATGCTAAGGAATTTTACGCCCGAAAAGATCCATCGCCCTCCGCCGGGTTTGAACCCGCGATCTCGAGAACCAGAAGCTAGCGCGGTACCCCTAGACCATGGAGCACGACATCTTCTGGAGCGGCATCCCTGGGCTGTAGGGGCCCCAGGGGGCTCGGGACTGGTGTTGTGGGCAGCGAGACTGACGTCGGATTGGTTTAATCTGGAACTTTTAGGGACCCTGGCCGTGTTTGCGCACATCGTCGGCCATATCTGGTCGCCCTTCGGTCTCCCATCCCTCCGTTCCTCCCTTACAGAGATGACGTAAGCACAAAGGCCACACTGGCCTCGGTGCCATTCTCTGCCCTGGTTTCTGGGGCCCGTCTGTGATAGGTACGTAAGTAGGGGAAGTATTGTATTCCAGCCAAAAACTCGATACCGAGATTTCACCGGAAATATATGTTTTGAGATCCCCTGAATCCAAAAAAAGCATTTTTGGAAACATGTCCGTGTGTGTGTCTGTCTGTGTGTCTGTGTTTCTGTATGTGTGTCTGTCTGTGAACAGCATAACTCAGAAACGAACAGTCGGATAAACTCCAGACTTGGTATTTAGGTTCAGTATCTTCCAGAGATGCGACACAAAGGTTTTCAAGAAAATTCCCCCACCCTATATTACCCTTTACATGGAACATTATTCAAAAATTTTAATTTTCTCAAAAATGGCTTCTACGATTTTGATTAAAATATCATATGTTTACGACATTTTTATGACAAATGAAATGTATATCTTGAATGTTCTGGGAATGCCTCCAAAAGTATTCTTCATTGTGAACGACTTTTGCATAACTGGTAACCCATAAGAGGTAGACAAAAGTTTACTACACAAAAAACGTAGCTCGCGTTAAAATACACAATTTATGTCATATACATCTTTTTGTTGAGTGAACCATTTTCGAGATATTGCTTGTTATTCCCTTAAATTTTCCAATACTTCTACTTTTTCTCAATGTGAATTCGTTATTCATTTTTTTTTGTCCTGGTAATGGAAAGAGAATGGAATACTCCACATGGCAACCATCTCTTAAAACATTTGACTATCGCTTAAAGCCTCCCATATTCCCCTTGCAGCTACAAGAAAATTAGTAATAAGATTGACATCTCGATTAACATGAAGTAGATGGAGAATAAGTGTTTGTAAAAATAGTTTGTACAAGAGTAGAGAAAGTCATGTGAGTGTAACACATCAGATTTCTTTATTGGATTCGGGGGTCTCAAAACACGTATTTTCGGTGGATCTCGGGTGGAATGCTGTACCATCTCTGCCTACTATATACGTGGTAGATAAGGTAATAAAGATTTGGACTGCATTCAAATGCTGTTGACTGTTGAGCTCTGCAGTATATTTTGGGTCTTTACAAACAACGTAGATGCATATTTCAGTAAGCAAAATTTAGTTGTCGTAGGAGAACATGAATTTAAGAACAGAATGTTGAGATATATTCTATGATTTCATTCAAGATTCATGAGTTTGCATGCAAAGTTAATTTTGTGTAGTTTATTTTTATTAATCTATTTTACACCATTGTAAATTTGTGTGTTTGTTTGTTATGCTTTAGATTGTGCCAATGTTTTTATATTTTGCTGTGTGTTGTTTTAACCTATATTAATTCTAAATAAAGGCTATACTCTCATATATGAGAACCACTCTGACTCATTATAGGTTACAAAACATACACTCATATCAATAATTATTTTATTGTGTATATCACAAATATAGGGTCTTTCAACAAGTGTGTCCTATCTTTGAACTTAAATAAAACACGTTCTAGAAATGATAGAGGTTTATTTATTTTTTTATTTTGGAACATAATTAATGTCATTACGTGTGGAAGAGACCATCAGTTAAGTGACCGCCGCGACTTCGTTGGGTTCAATGACGGAAGAACGCAAATTAGGTCCAACTTCACGAATAACACGCGTGATGTGATTCATAAGACCATTTACTGTTTCTGGTTTGTTGACATAAACTCGAGATTTAACATAACCCCACAAGAAGTAATCAAACGGCGTTAAATCACATGACCTCGGGGGCCAGTTAACACCATCACCACGGGAAATGATGAAACCTCTGAACTTCTCCTTCTAAAGAGCAATTTTTTCGAGAATAGTATGACAAGTGGCACCATCTTGCTGGAACCAGATGTTTCTGAGATCCATACGATCCAATTGAGACCAAAACTAGTCCCTTATAAGAGCCCAGTATCTTTTTGCATTGACAGTTAGAGCTTTTCCATCTTCATCTTAGAAAAAATATGGACCAATGATTCCACCATACCAAAATCCACACCACACAGTAACCTTTTGGGGATCAAATGGTCGTTCTTGAATCTGCATTGGATTGTGATTGCTCCAATAGCGGTAATTTTGTTTGTTACACAACCAACCACCCTAAAGTGGGCTTTGTCGCTGAAGATGATTTTTCGACAAAAATCCGGGTCAGCTTCCAATTGCTCCATAGGCCAGTCAACAATACACGGCGCAACCTATGATCGTTGGGCTTTAGTTCTTGAGTTAACACCATTTTGTAAGCGTGAAACGTCAAGTCCAGATGCAGAATTCGCCAAGTTGTGGTCAGCGAAAGCCCCAATTCTTGTTTCCGTTCTCGCGTACACTCTCACGAACGGCGCCTATGTTTTCGTTGGAGCGCTTACGTCGATTATGTACAGGCGTTCTTTGATCGCTGACAGAACCGCTTCTTTCAAATTTATCGATCAAACGCCGAATCGTTCTCTCGCAGGGACGATTATGCACACCGTGAACTTCACGCAATACACGGAAGGTTTGGCGAACAGATGATCCATTTTGATAATAAACTTGCATAATTTCTACGCGTTGCTGAATGCTGTAACGTTCCATGGTTATTTGTCAATAACAGCTGTAACCACATGAAAAATATGACTGCTGTAACTCAGTAACAACGGCAGCTATCACATGTTAAAGATAGGACACTTATTGAAAGACCCTTTATATATCATAGCGCAAATTAACACTGTATATAACCTATTTTAGGCCAGTATTGAGGGCTAAGTCGCACAGAGGGATGTTTCCTATAAGTAGAGGAATGAAGTACTTGGCAGCAACTACGGAACGACGACAGAACATTGCCGTATCATCTATCAAGTAAACCCTACATTACTTCCGCATTGTAGGTATTATATTCAAACGTTGGCAACATTTAGCGAACTTTTGCAGGTTGTTTTAGCGGCCTTTGATTAGCTTCCATCTCAAAATGCTATCAGGTTTTCCTATATAGGTGTCGTCGCTAAAAACGATGTGACATCTGAATGCACTCTGTACTCGATTTCGTAAGTACTTTTACGTAAAGCGTTCATTCCCAAATACGGGAATGTTTCCAAAATAAATTCAAAAGCTTTATATCACAATTAAACTTTTAAAGTGTGATTTTAATTTCACAATAGTGTTATTTCAAAAGGATATTATTATCAGAGCTAACTCAAATTAAATGTTTTCTTAAAAATAATATAAAATGTTAAATTGAAAATTTATAAACATTACAAGATTTAAATGTATAAATCAAATTACTTATTTCTGATTTCAAAATGCTACAAATTACTACCCCCTAATAATGACCAACCTAGGCTTCAAAGCCCCCCCTCTCAAAAAAATAAAGTTAAAACAGAGAATACTTCGAAATTGGGCAAGGCTATGAAGTTAATAAGTAAGTAAAAATAAAGTTTTATATAATTTGTATATTCTATAAGCTTTTTCTATTGATCTTTGATGGTTACCATCGAATTAAATGTAATAAGTCTTATTAGAATGAAGATTACTTCGCAGATAATTCTAAATATACATTTTATTCGTCATAACCTATGTACCACTTTATTCAAAATCACTAAAATGTTATCAGAATACAAAAAAATCAGATGTGTTACACTCACATGAGTTTCTCTACTCTTGTACAAACTATTTTTACAAACGCTTATTCTCCATCACTTCATATTAATCGAGATAAACCTTTACATAAATTTATTTCTAATTTTCTTGTAGGTGCAAGGGGAATATGGTAGGTTTTAAGCCATTTTTTATTTATTTATGAACGCTCTTTAACTGCTGTGGTCCTTAGCTCCTATTCTATATTGGGCGTGAAATACTGGTAATTTTTCTCTTTATCAGGCTCGAGGTTCTTTAACATGCCGTAAACCTACGACAGGTACCACGGCTTTACTTCCCTTTCGAAGAAAGCCATACGAACGATTTTTTACTCCCGAAAAAACCAACACCTCCACCGGTTTTGAACTGACCTCGGAAACTAGAGGCTAGCATGGTAACCACTACACCACGGAAGACGACCAGGGCTTTGAGTAATAGTCAAATCTTGTAAAAGCTGCTTGCCATGTGGAGCATTTCATTCTCTTTGCATGTCCAGGACTTAACAAGGAATATCACGGAAATGGTTTATATGAGGTTTACATTTCTTGTGTAGAAAAACTTTGCCTATCTCTTACAGTTTGCCAGTTATGCAAAAGCCAATCAGAAAGAAGAGCTCTTTTGGGGACATTCCCAGAAAATTCAAGATGTACATTTTATTTGTCATGAAAATATCTTAATTATATGATATTTTAATCAAATTCGATAGCGTCATTTTTGAGAAAATCAAAATCCTCGAAAAATTTCCATGTAAAGGGTAGTCTGGGGTGAGGGATTTTCTTAAAAAATTCTCGTGTTGCATCTTTGAAAGATACTGAACCTAAATACCAAGTATGGTATTTATCTGACTTTTTGTTTTTGAGTTATACTGTTCACAGACACACATACATACACACGGACGTTTTCTAAAAGTGCTTCTTTTGGATTCAGGGGGCCTCAAAACATGTATTTCCGGTTTAATGTCGGTTTTGACTATTTGGGTGGAATGCAATACTTCCCCTACTTACTATACTAGTAGAGAAAGTAAAAATGAACGTTTTTCCACGTAAAGGTTGTTTTGGGTGAGCAAAATTTTGCGAAAAGGTCCTCTTATTATAATATGACATTTATTATCAAACAAAAGTTCTGTGATAATAGGATGATAATTTAGACAAGGTAAACCATACTGCCATAAATAACAGAAAAAAAATTATGCAGAACAAAAATGAAGCGAAAGGAAAAAGATTTGGGAAACCATGGGCATATTAATTAAAGCAGGTACCAGCTTAAATAAGTTCTATATCGGTGGGTAATTGGGTGAATCCAGTTAAAGGGGAGACTAATAGCGAAGTTGGTAAACATGGTATTTCTAGTTTTTTGTGTTGTGTTATATACGATGTGTTTAATTTCATATGTATTTTATCATGTAGGTGCATTGCTTTTAATTTAAATATATTTTTACTTTCTCTTTTACGTATAATAAGTAGGGGAAGTATTGTGTTTCACCCAAAATTCGGCATTGAGATTTCACCGGAAATATATGTTTTAAGGTCCCCTAAACACCCCCCCAAAAAAACCATAAAAGCATTTTAGGAAAACGTCCATGTATGTGTGTGTCTGTGAATAGCTAAGTTGAAAAGTTGAACAGTAGCAAGCTTGGTGTTTACGTTTAGTATATTTCTAAGATGCGATATGAAGATTTTCAAGGAAATCCTCCCTCCCCCAACTACACTTTACATGGAACGTTTTGCAAATATCTGATTTTCCCCAAAATGGTTCTAACGATGTTGATTAAAATACCATATATTAAATGCATTTACATCATAAATAAAATGTATATTTGAAGAAGAAGGTTTGTTGTATTGTTATTTGCCCCACGTTTTGGGAGCCAATTTGAAGTAGGTTTGTTGCTTCTACGTAAGGTAAGCCAATTTGAAGGAGTTGTATTGTAGTTCAACTGTTGGGGAGCCGAACGTGAAGTAGTTGCAACCGCACGTATGGTAAAATGTTTCCAGTAGCCTTCGCCCCAAATGTACTTTCCGGTGGCCTTTGCTCCAAATGTTTAAAAATATTAACTTTGTAATTTGACTGTTTCTTTAAATATTATATATTTATGTTTGCATCGGCTGCGTCAGTATTATTGTTAGAGACATGTTTCTCTTTGCAGGGTTGTGGTGTGACTGAGGAATGTACGCTTACAGAGACTATAATTTTACTTCACTCCTTTTATTAATGCTTGACACGATTTAAATAACACTTCACTGATATAGAGAGAGAGAGAGAGAGCTGTGAGATTTTTTTAATTAATTACTTGCACCTTTTAACACGTAAACTATTTTCGTCTCACACGAATACGTATTACATTTCTCGAGGACACATCTCGCGTCCGGTTAAGAACACTGTCTACAACCAACGCGTCCAGTTATGAGCGCTGTCTACAAGCAACTGACTTGATTTCAACCGCCTAAATTTGTAAATTTCTGTATTTCAAGTCTCTGATTGGCTATTCCTAATCCTATAAAATAATTTTATTTAAGTTAAGCGTTTTTCTGGTTGTTGATTGGCTATTTTATAAACTGTCACAAAAATTACATTATTGTTGCTCCAAGAATGTCTAGTAGCATTTTACACTTTCTTACTCATTATTGCCTCAAGGTTACCTAATTGTTAGCAATTTTTAACCTATTATTCTCACAGCTCCTACATTATCAAATTACGAAATACATTCACATAACATTATTACACATGTATACAATAATATAACATATACAATGACTGTAATATACACTTTTTATATATTGTTACATACACATATTGTTTTAAGGCGGGCTGTTATTGAAATTATATATTATATGATTAGACTGAAATCATTTAAGTGTTAAAATACTGCCTCATATTCTGAATTTACTGGGGATAGCCATTGAAGTCCTCTTCATTCGAAAGCAATATTATATAGTCTTGCATAACTGACAAACGTTAAGCGATAGACGAATATAGAATACACAAAAAATATTAAATATTATTTCAAATGATTGCTTTTTCATGGCATAAGCCATTTCCGAGATATCCTTTGTTAATGGTTCGATTTGCTCAATGCTTTATTTTGTGTATACACTAATAAACAATTGAGAGAGAGAAAACCATGTGAACGGAACACATCAGATTTTTGAAAATGAATTGCACACATTTTGTAATCTGAATTGTGCACCAATTTATAGAATAAATGACAACTCCGAGACTCCTTTAGTTCATCTTTTATATTTGCTCTACAAATTGGTATCACTGCTAAATATAAAAGCTTCCGTTCCATGCAATATGGTGTTTTCTTTATAAACATACGAGAGGCATTCAAAAGGTTTTGCAACCAGTCTATCCATTGTTGGACAATGATAATCATAAAGACGTAATTAATAGGGCTGACAACAATTGACCTTAAGGTATCAAAATATGCATATGTGCAATTTTAAAATTTTAATAATGACAGTCATACAGTCTGTTGAGTTCGGTCCTGTGCAAATAACTGGTGAAAAATCCTGGATATTTTCTAAAGAAAACATTAGACTACACATTTTCACACACTACAAACTAGATGGGGAAAAATGAGGACCTGTTAGTTACTTATGGTGATCAAGTGTGTTCATTTGATACCACTGCAAGATGGATTCGATCATATGAAGACGGACGAGAGACTTTGAAAGACAACCCTCGTTCTGACCCGCCTCGGGAAGCTGTGAACGAAAGAACAATTCATAGAGTGAGGAACTTGATGGAGAAAAATCGACATACGAGGGACACTATTTATATTTTGAGCCTTGGCAACCCTGAACGTTGTAGGTGCCATCTGACGTTTCCAATGGAAAGTTTGACATTTTTTACCATAATCTACTTCAAACATTTTGTCAATAGAGCGTCGTTTGTTTTATTTACACTAACCTGAAAATTGTGTATAAAAAACAACAACAACAAAAAACATGGAATTAGCTGTTGAAAATGTTCGTGCAATGATTTATTACGCCCTTCGACGTGGATTATCAAGACAAGAGTGCATCGATCAACTAACTTCCACATTTGACGACGAAGCTCCATCCTTTGCCACTGTGAAGCGCTGGTATAAAGAATTTAATCGTGGCCGCCTTTCGCTCAATGATGAATTTCGTGAAGGTCGTCCAAATCAGTTGTTGTGCCAGAAAACATTGATACTGCGCAAAAACTAATAATGAAAGATCATGAGATTGAGGCAACCCCAGGCACTAGTTCCACCAGCGTATATAAAATATTGCATGATTATTTAGCCGTGGAAAAGGTTTGCTCTCGTTGGATCCCACATAATTTGACGCAAAGATGCACGTGTTGATTGGTGTACAACATTGCTCAAGAAATGCAATGACGGTGCCTCAAAAGACGTATATAAGATTGTAACAGGTGACGAATCATGGATCTATGCGTATGAGCCGGAACGTAAACAGCAGTCGACTGTATGGGTGTTTCAAGATGAAGCAAATCCAACAAAAGTTGTTCGCACTCGAAACATTTCGAAGCAAATGGTCGCCTGCTTTTTAAGCAAAACTGGCCATGTGGCAACAGTGCCTTTAGAGGAACATAAAATGGTCAATGCCGAATGGTACACAACCATTTGTTTGTCGGAAGTCTTCGGTGAAGTAAGGAAAACCAACAAGAACTGTAGGATCGTTCTTCATCAAGACAATGCGAGCGCACACACACATCTCGTCTAACAACAGAGTATTTGAAGGCTCAAAAAATGGATTTGATGGGTCATGCGCTATACAGTCTTGATTTGGCACCCAATGACTTCTGTTTGTTCCCGAACATCAAGAATAAATTGTGTGGACAACGATTTTCATTGGCAGAAGAAGCCGTTGATGCCTTCAAAAACCATGTTTTGGAGGTGTCTCAAGAAGACTGGAATAAGTGCTTTAACAAATGGTTCAAACGGATGCAAAACTGTATTAATCATAAAGGAGAATATTTTGAAAAACGATAAAGCAGTTTTCAATCAGAAATTACTTTGTTTTAATTATTAGGCTCAAAATATAAATAGTGCCCCTCGTATTACTGTTGAAATACTAATTATGGAAGCCAGTATTATGTCGGCAGCATTGATTGTATCCTCCATGAACATTTAAAGCTGCGAAAATCTGTACAAAATGGGTTCCGCATTCTCTAGCCAATGAAGAGAAGAGGAGGAGAAAGAAATGTGCAAGGAAATTGCTGAGCGTGTTCCCACCTAATGGCCCTAAAAGTTTGACAGACATATGCACTGGTGATAAAAGTAGGTTTTATTATTATACCACACCAAGTAAAGCTCAGGGTGTCTGGGCAAATGAGAATGATCCAAGACTAGTCGTTCTTCGGCAAGATTTTCTTCTGGGAAGCGAATGTTCACCGTGTTCTTCTACTATGAAGGACCATTAGTGGTTGACTGCATGCCAGAAGGAATGACAGCGAATAGAGAATACTATGGCTCATGTTTTGAATCCTTTATTTGAAGAGCTGAGGCGGCGGCGTCCAAAGACATGAACTTCAAGACTGTTCGACAAGACTTTCTTCTGGGAAGCGAATGTTCACCGTGTTCTTCTACTATGAAGGACCATAAGTGGTTGACTGCATCCCAGAAGGAATGACAGCGAATAGAGAATACTATGGCTCATGTTTTGAATCCTTTATTTGAAGAGCTGAGGCGGCGGCGTCCAAAGACATGAACTTCAAGGCTGTTGCTTCTGCATGACAATGCGTGTCTTCACAGAACAGTGGCAAATTTGAGGAAACTGGAAGTCGCTATAGTTCAGTGGCTTGACAATCCATCCTACAGTCCTGACCTAGCACCGTGCAACTGCTGGCTGTTTACTCGAGTGACATCTTGCATCGCTGGAAAACCTTTTAAATGAGGTAGGACGTTCTTCAGGCTATAAATTCAGCTCTGTTGACAATTCCTCAATGTGAGTATAGTAGTGCTTTTGACAAGTGGTTGGCCCGTCTAAAACTGTATTTGAGAGAAATAGAGACTACTTTGAAGGATTGTGTGAATAAGGTTTTGAATCCCATCCTTAGTTTGGACTTTAGGATGATACAAAACTTTTTGAATGCTCCTCATATACTTTCTCTACTACGTATAGTAAGTAGGGGAAGTATTGTATTCCACCCAAACATTCGATACCGAGATTTCACCGGAAATATATGTTTTGAGACCCCCTGAATGCAAAGAAAACATTTTTGGAAACATGTCCGTGTGTTTGTGTGTGTATGTGTCTGTGAACAGCATAACTCAGAAACGAACAGTCGGATAAACACCAAACTTGGTAGTTAGGTTCAGTATCTTCCAGAGATGCGACACGAAGGTTTTCAAGAAAATCCCCCCACCCCAGATTACCCTTTACATGGAACATTTTTCGAAAATTTTAATTTTCTCAAAAATGGCTCTAACTATTTTGATTAAAATATCATATGTTTAAGATATTTTCATGACAAATGAAATGTATATCTCGAATTTTCTGGGAATGTCTCCAAAAGTATTCTTATATTGTGAACGACTTTTGCATAATTGGTAAACCATAAGAGATACACACAATTTTATTACACAAAAAATGTAGATCGCGTTAAAATACACAATTTATGTCATATACATGTTTTTTGAGTGAACCATTTTCGAGATATTGCTTGTTATTCCCTTAAATTTTTCAATACTTGTTTTCTTAAATGGGAATTCGTTATTCATTTTTTTTTGTCTTGGATAAGTAAAGAGTATTAATCTGTGGCAAAGAGAATGGTGCTGCACATAGCAACAAGCTATTAAGAGATATGTCGATGCTTAAAGGCTACTGTATTTCTATATTGCCCTTGCAAATACAAAACAAGGGGAACATAGTACGCCTTAAGCGATAGCCAAATATTTTTAGAACTGGTCGCTATGTGTAAAATGTAATTCTCTTTGCATGTCAAAAGATCGTTTCTGCAAATGTTTATCTCGATTAATATGAAATAGATGGAGAATAAGCGTTTGTAAAAATAGTTTGTACAGGAGTAGAGAAAGTCATGTGAGTGTAACACATCAGATTTTTGTCTATGAATTTCAGTTTCTGATATGAACGACCAGTTTCCTTATGAACTGTTGAAAATAGCTCAATTAAATTTGATAGGTTAAAACAAAATATAGTTGTTAATCACCTTTGGTGTTAATAAGTCGTTTGGTTAAGGTTTATAAAATTAATTGTTGGTAAATTTCCATTAAAAATTGAAATATTTAAGAAAAATTCCTATCTTCCTTAATAAACCAATTTATTGTAAAATTGTACAATGGTGAACTTAGAAACCATCACCTGCATCGTGTAAAGATTTCAATTTGATATGTTAGATACTTTCTGAGATAATGGGTCATGAAATTAGTCACTTTAACATTTGAAGGATAGGACATTTAGATTTAATGTAGAAAAGTTAATGTTTACAAAATCATGATCGAAAGAAACAAATGCGCAGATAACAAATCTGATGTGTGACATTCACATTACTTTCTCTACCCTCTAAGTTTATTAGTTGGTATCAATCAAAATCAAACCCATGGCGCGCTAGCCCAGAATCGGACCAAGGCCTACCATCCTGATCGTGCATCCCCCACCTTTGCCCACTACTGGCATCACTGGTGAGGGGCAGTACTAGAGGTGGGACGTGGTAGGCGCTTCGGATCCTTCCCGGCCTGTTAAGGGCCGCTACGTTTCCACCGTAGTTCCTCGATTGGCCCTTCAGGGACCTAATGAAGCTGAGTGCACTCCATACCAGATTTCCCAACGGTGGAAAAATCCCTCGCCAGTACCGGGGATCGAACACGGGTTCTCCGAGCCAGAGGCAGCCAATAGTAGGTTTACAAATTTTTATGATGATTATTATTAATATTATTATTACTATCACGAAAGTTTATTTTCCAATCCCTTTCATTTTAATCGAGATAAACCTTTGCGGAAATAGCTGCATTACACATTTCGTTATAGGCACAAAGGGAGTAGTGATAGTCATGATAGATAGTGACAATAACATTTCAGAGCTGGACTCTATAGATGCTGGCCTAAAATTCCATACTCTTTCCATGACATCGTGACAAATAGCTGAAAATTGACAGGACTTTGAAAGAATGGAAGAATTCAAACCATTAATAACGGATATCTCGGAAATGGCTAATGCCACAAAAAGTTATTCAAAATAAATTGTGTGTTTTAAAGAGATCTACATCTCTTGTGTAATAATTATTTGGAAAGGATATTAACTGGACTAGCCGGGTTACCTACCTTGGTGTAGTCATGGACCAAGGTTTAACCTGGCGAGCACATATTAAAACTGTCAGAAACAAGGCCCAAGCACAGCTACGGCAACTTTACCCCCTATTAAATATCAACAACGGATTAAGTCCCAAATTAGGAACCACTATATACGAAAGTTTAATTCGACCAATTATAACCCACACTGCTCCGCTTTGGGGATATGCTACCCCATCATACGAGGGCTGATCAATAAAGACTGAGACTAATTTTTTTCACATATATTTATTACTCCATTTCTTTGTTGACATGGTCTTTTTCAAAGTAGTCCTCTCCTACTTGAATGCACTTTTTATAACGTCTCTGCCAGTCCACGAACACATGGTACAGGCCATTCTTTGTCAGGTCTTTGAGAATCGCCTCACTTTTCTTCAGCACTGCTTCAGTGCTCTCAAATCGAATGCCCCGGATCTTTGCCTTTAGTGAGGAATAAAAATAAATCACAGGGGACAGATTGGGGCTGTAAGGCAGATGCGGCACACAGGTAATGTTGGATTTAGCCAAAAATTCCGACTTGATTTGCAACGTGAGGCCGCACGTTGTTGTGATAAGTTCTGGATGTTTCCTTGCAATGTGCTTCCTCGGTGTAGCCAATACTGACGTGTAGTACGTTGCTGTAACAGTGGTGTGAGTGGAAACAACAATCACAGCAGCTGTGTTGATGTTGACTTCAGTCATAGCAGAAGCCGAAGCATCAGGCCCACCTTGCTTAGCACAGAGGACTCGCTCTACTTTGAAGTCTTTGAACCACCTAAACACTGTTGCACGAGGTAGTGCATCTTCACCGTATGCTTGCTTCAGCTTTTCCAAAGTTTCAGAGGCTGTATGATTTAAACGAAAACAAAATTTTATTGCTCCTCTTGTCTCACCTTCATTTTGTGGTATGCGAAATTCAACTAGGGTCAACAATATACAGCATTACTACCAACCTACCGATACGAGAGTGCTGTCGCCTATGGACATTATACATGAAACCCCGCTCTTTTCAAATATTCATGGTAGAGACAGGAAACTCTCAAGAACGCTACAGGAAAAAATCAATCTCAGTCTTTATTGATCAGTCCTCGTACATAAAAAGTCTTGCTACATTTCAGAACAAAATTCTCCACATTGCAGCCAAAGTCCCTCCTTTTGCTCCAGCTTTAAATTACACGATGAACTCCATATGCTCACTCCTGAACAATACATCAAATGCTCGCTCACAACCTTTACCACAACATCCCCAACCATCACAATCCACTCATTAGTCCCCTAGACAACTTACAATACAAACGTCCAGTACACCTCTTCGACCGATTCCTGACTACGGACAATTCTGCCATTGACGTAGCTATACATCTATACAACTTAACACGTAACTTAAACATCTGATTTCTCATTCTAGAACCCTGCAATAGATCCACAGAATGCTCATTTTAGTCTCGAACCAGTACATCAGCACCACCAATAGTACCACGGGTCCGCACCTACCTTCAGGTAGGCAGCCAGCCTGTGAGTACTACCATACTACAGTTATCTACAGTAAGTCTAAACCAGAACCCTGCAATAGATCCACAGAATGCTCATCTTAGCCTCGAACCAGTACATCAGCACCACCAATAGTACCACGGGTCCGCACCTACACTTCAGATAGGCAGCCAGCCTGTGAGTACTACCATACTACAGTCCTCTACAGTAAGTCTAAACCAGAACCGTGCAATAGATCCACAGAATGCTCATCTTAGCCTCGAACCAGTACATCAGCACCACCAATAGTACCACGGGTCCGCACCTACACTTCAGATAGGCAGCCAGCCTGTGAGTACTACCATACTACAGTTCTCTCCAGTAAGTCTAAACCAGAACCCTGCAATAGATCCACAGAATGCTCATCTTAGCCTCGAACCAGTACATCAGCACCACCAATAGTACCACGCGTCCGCACCTACACTTCAGATAGGCAGCCAGCCTGTGAGTACTACCATACTACAGTTCTCTCCAGTAAGTCTAAACCAGAACCCTGCAATAGATCCACAGAATGCTCATCTTAGCCTCGAACCAGTACATCAGCACCACCAATAGTACCACGGGTCCGCACCTACCTTCAGGTAGGCAGCCAGCCTGTGAGCTACCATACTACAGTTCTCTACAGTAAGTCTAAACCAGAACTCTGCAATAGATCCACAGAATGCTCATCTTAGCCTCGAACCAGTACATCAGCACCACCAATAGTACCACGGGTCCGCAACTACACTTCAGATAGGCAGCCAGCCTGTGAGTACTACCATACTACAGTTATCTACAGTAAGTCTAAACCAGAACCTTGCAATAGATCCACAGAATGCTCATCTTAGCCTCGAACCAGTACATCAGCACCACCAATAGTACCACGGGTCCGCACCTACACTTCAGATAGGCAGCCAGCCTGTGAGTACTACCATACTACAGTTCTCTCCAGTAAGTCTAAACCAGAACCCTGCAATAGATCCACAGAATGCTCATCTTAGCCTCGAACCAGTACATCAGCACCACCAATAGTACCACGCGTCCGCACCTACACTTCAGATAGGCAGCCAGCCTGTGAGTACTACCATACTACAGTTCTCTCCAGTAAGTCTAAACCAGAACCCTGCAATAGATCCACAGAATGCTCATCTTAGCCTCGAACCAGTACATCAGCACCACCAATAGTACCACGGGTCCGCACCTACCTTCAGATAGGCAGCCAGCCTGTGAGTACTACCATACTACAGTTCTCTCCAGTAAGTCTAAACCAGAACCCTGCAATAGATCCACAGAATGCTCATCTTAGCCTCGAACCAGTACATCAGCACCACCAATAGTACCACGGGTCCGCACCTACACCTCAGGTAGGCAGCCAGCCTGTGAGTACTACCATACTACAGTTCTCTCCAGTAAGTCTAAACCAGAACCCTGCAATAGATCCACAGAATGCTCATCTTAGCCTCGAACCAGTACATCAGCACCACCAATAGTACCACGGGTCCGCACCTACACCTCAGGTAGGCAGCCAGCCTGTGAGTACTACCATGCTACAGTCCTCTACAGTAAGTCTAAACCAGAACCCTGCAATAGATCCACAGAATGCTCATCTTAGCCTCGAACCAGTACATCAGCACCACCAATAGTACCACGGGTCCGCAGGTAGGCAGCCAGCCTGTGAGTACTACCATACTACAGTTCTCTACAGTAAGTCTAAACCAGAACTCTGCAATAGATCCACAGAATGCTCATCTTAGCCTCGAACCAGTACATCAGCACCACCAATAGTACCACGGGTCCGCACCTACACCTCAGGTAGGCAGCCAGCCTGTGAGTACTACCATGCTACAGTCCTCTACAGTAAGTCTAAACCAGGTAATACATCAACATCCTCCCCCACCACCCATCACACACTACCGACCACACCTCACGCATCGTGTCAGTCAGTCCGTCCCTGCTACTCAAGTACACTCCACTAGTCCGTCTGTGAAACCACCATAGCACTCGACTGTCCTCACCATCACTCATTTCCCCAGGGTTCTGCACAGACTCCGGGCAATCTTCGCTCACTTGCATGTATTTGCAGGTCATCATGTCCGTCTGTACTTCCCGGGGTGCTCAGCGGAACCCGGCTTCCACGCTTGTACTTCACCACTACCTGCCCCCTGTTTATGCTAGATGGTATGTTGCATGGGGAGGCGATGTAGCTCCTGCGGATGATCGCCACCAGGGGCAGCGGGTGTGGGGCCGCCCCTTCAGAAAAAAAGTGTAATACCTACTTTTAGGTACATCCCTTAACATTTATCAATTATACAAGTTTATGCAAAATTCCTTCTGAATAAAGAGGACTTCAAAGGCTATTCCCAGAAAGTTCAAGATGTATACTTTATTTGCCATGTAAATATCTTTAACATATAGTATTTTAATCAAAATAATAATAGCCATTTTTTAGAAAATCCAGAATTTCGAATAATGTCGCATGTAAAGGGTAGTTTGAGGTAGATCTTCGAATCGCATCTTTGGAAGGTACTGAATTTAAATGCCTAGTTTGGTGTTTATGCGATCCTTTATTTATGCTGTTCACAGACACACACACTCTCACACACGGACCGAAAATGCTTTTTACTTTCTCTACTACGTATAGTAAGTAGGGGAGGTATTGTATTCCACCCAAAAATTCGATACCAAGATTTCACCGGAAACACATGTTTTGAGACCCCCTGAATCCAAAAAAAGCATTTTTGGAAACATGTGCGTGTGTGTGTCTGTGTCTGTGTAGGTGTGTCTGTAAACAGCATAACTCAGAAAGGATCAGTCGGATAAACACCAAACTTGGTATTTAGGTTCAGTATCTTCCAGAAATGCGACACGAAGGTTTTCAAGAAAATCCCTCCACCCCAGATTACCCTTTACATGGAACGTTTTTCGAAAATTTTAATTTTCTCAAAATGGCTCCAAAGATTTTGATTAAAATATCATATGTTTAAGATATTTTTATGACAAATGAAATGTATATCCCGAATTTTCTGTCTCGAAAAGTATTCTTCATTATGGACGACTTTTGCATAACTGGTAAACCCTAAGAGTTAGACAAAATTTTACTACACAAAAAATGTAGATCGCGTTAAAATACACAATTTATGTCATATACATTTGTGTTGTTGGGTGAACCATTTTCAAGATTTTGCTTGTTATTCCCTTAAAGTTTCCAATACTTATACATTTTCTCAAATGGAAATTCGTTATTCTTTTTTTTTGTCCTGGTAATGCAAAGAGAATGAATACTCCACAGAGCAACGAGCTCTTAAAATATTTGACAAGCAATTACCCTTGCTACTATGAGAAATTTAGCAATAAGATTAACATCTCGATTATCATGAAGCATATGGAGAATAAGCGTTTGTAAAAATAGTTTGTACAAGAGTAGGGAAAGTCATGTGAGTGTAACACATCAGATTTTTTTTATTTAGGGGGCCTCTAAACATGTACTTCCGTGAAATGTCAGTATTGAATTTTTGGGTGGAATGCAACATTTTTCTACGTCATATGTGCGGTGAAGAAAGTAAAATAAGAATCGTAATAAAAGCGACGAGTCACATATGGACAGAGATGCCTATTCAGAAATAAATCATTACAAGCACGGTAGCTTGTATCTACTATAGTCTTCAACGCACACGAATATATTGGATAAGTTTCTATGCCATGGCCGGGTCTTCGGCTTTCCTGCTGAACAACTTGGTGATTACATTTGAAATGCAATCAGACTTCTCTCATTTGATTCATTTATCCCAATAGATACCTGCCAGGCAATCTCTGTGACGCTGAGAGTTCGTAACTTAAAGTTGACTTGCAATGCTGCAAACTCGTTTAGTTTTTGGGCTTCTTGTCTCTCGTGGCAGCAAGTGTGATTTTTGTAGTGTTTTAGCGCCCGTTCTTACTGCATACGGCGCCAGAGGCGGTGAACACTGATGATACTGAAATGAAATGATAACTGGGAAAGGAAATTTGGGAAGGAAACTTCCCAGGCTTAAGTTTAGGGTACCTCCCCGTCATTTGCCATTTATGAAGGCTGAAGTAAACGTTGATAAAACCTCAGTCAAGGCGAGATTTAAACCGCGAACCTACTGCTCACGACTTCGTGTCTTAACGACCTCGCCAATCCGTGTTGGTGGCAAGTGTGAAAGAACAATTACACTAGTCGGCACCAAAACCCTCTTGGGGAGGAAGACGGTCATTCTTTTGGTTTTCATGATGCTGAAACTGAATTTGAAAACCAAATTGCTCTACCGCCTACTATTTTTAAAAGAGGCATAAATTTATATAAACAAAATTAAGATACTGTCTGTGCATTTGAAATTTCGACCTGTACTTTCTTTTTATCTCGGATTGGGTAAAGGTAAAAGGTAATCATCACGTAGGGGGCCCCGAAACGGGGCAGAGCACCGCACGCAGGCCAGTTGGCCCATTGTGCTTCCAACGTAACCCCTGGGAGGGAAGGATGAGGGGGGAGCCCCGAAGGGCGACCTGGATGCCAACGGGCGCAAGCAGGTATAGGGTCCCTAACGTTTCCAGATAGAACGCCCCCGACCGCATGTCCCTGCCCACAAGCCATCAACCTCCAGGATCCTCCGGAGCAGAGCGCCGCGCTGAGAAGAGACCTAAGTCAGCGGTAGGGCAGCTACGCCAGGGAAGAAACATTTACAGAGCACAAACCACCGCCCAGCCACAATCCACCGAACACCGTCGCCTGATCCTGCAATCCTGAAACAGATGACAAGGAAGATAATGGGTACAGGAAATGAGAGGAAGGAGAGCTGTGGTAGAAGATGCACCCCTGCATTCATCTGACGACCCGCGGAAACCATGAAAAAACCCATGGGCCAGAGTGGCGGTTGCCGGGGATCGATCCCAGGACCTCCCGTATGCTGGACACAGACGTAACCGCTTAAACCATCCCGCTCGGTTCGAATTGGGTAAGTAATGATGAATGATAACTCGTATGTATCTGTAAACGAATACGTTTGCATTCAAAATATGCATAAATAGAGCTAATTTCACTGTAATCGCTAAAAAATAAAATCACGTTACTTACCACGTAGAAAGTAACTACTACTGATGTTATGCAAAATCTATAAACATCATTACAAATAAATTAAGTGAAATGGTTCAATGATACTCCCAATACTGGAAGCAATGATTAGTACGAGGGGCAGTATTTATATTTTGAGCCTAATAATTAAAACAAAGTAATTTCTGAATGAAAACTGCTTTATTGTTTTTCAAAATATTCTCCTTTATGATCAATACACTTTTGCATCCATTTCAACTGTCAAAGGCTTCTTCTGCCAACGAAAATCGTTGTCCACACAATTTATTTTTGATGATCGGGAACGAAAAGAAATCTTTGGGTGGCAAACCAGGACTGTATGGCGGATGACCCATCAATTCGATTTTTTGAGCCTTCAAATACTCTTGTTAGACGAGATGTGTGTGCGCTCGCATTGTCTTGATGAAGAACGATCCTACAGTTCTTGTTGGTTTTCCTTACTTCACCGAAGACTTCCGGCAAACAAATGGTTGTGTACCATTCGGCATTGACCGTTTTACGTTCCTCTGAATGCACTGTTGCCACATGGCCAGTTTTGCTGAAAAAGCAGACGACCATTTGCTTCGAAATGTTTTGAGTGCGAACAACTTTTGTTGGATTTGCTTCATCTTGAAACATCCATACAGTCGACTGCTGTTTACGTTCCGGCTCATACGCATAGATCCATGATTCGTCTCTTGTTACAATCTTATATACGTCTTTTGAGGCACCGTCATTGTATTTCTTGAGCATTTTGTACACCAATCGACGCGTGCATCTTTGCGTCAAATTATGTGGGATCCAACGAGAGCAAACCTTTTCCACAGCTAAATTATCATGCAATATTTTATATATGCTGGTGGAACTAATGCCTAGGGTTGCCTCAATCTCACAATATGTCGCATGACGATATTTAATAACTAGATTTTGCACAGCATCAATGTTTTCTGGCACAACAACTGATTTTGAACTTCATGATTGAGCGAACGGCGGCCACGATTAAATTCGTTATACCAGCGTTTCACAATGGCAAAGGATGGAGCTTCGTCGGCAAATGTGGAAGTTAGTTGATCGATGCACTCTTGTCTTGATAATCCATGTCGAAAGTCGTAATAAATCATTGCACGAACATTTTTACGAGTTAATTTCATGTGTTTGTTGACACACAATTTTCAAGTTAGTGTAAACAAAACAAATGATGCTTTTTTGACAAAACGTTTGAAGTAGATTATGGTAAAAAATGTCAAACTTTCCATTGAAAACGTCAGATGACACCTACAACATTCAGGGTAGCCAAGACTCAAAATATAAATAGTGCCCCTCGTAGCTCAGCTGAATTATTTCAGTTGTGAATGTTCTGGTTAAAATTTAATATGTTGTAAACCCGAACACCACTGTATAAATTTATGACACACATGCACATTTAATACTCCCTACACTTTCTCGTTTGTTTTTACTTTAAACCCTAATTGTAATTTATCACTATCTTAAAATAACAATATTATAACTGAAGAAAATTTCAACTTTAATAGAAAACTTATTTTGTTGTCCTTTTTCTTTTATATACTTCTTCAGGTGTCTCTCGCACAAGAGTTCAACAATAGTTGGTTAACATGTTTTCGTTCCATTTCCCGCTGTATATCCTTTTCCATTTCACTCGTATCTCGGCGAAGTCTTTCACCGTGCTCATCGGAAACATTTCCCATGAGAACTTCAAAATCTGATGTGTTATAATCACATGATTTTCTCTACCCGCTGTTGTTTATTAATGAGTATACAAATTATTCTTACGAAAGTTTATTTTTCTATCTACATACTTTTAATCCAGGTAAACCTTTGGAGAAATAGCTACATTACACATTGTAGCGATATTTCCGCCGATTAAGAATACATAAAAAGGAACTCTATAATAATTATATTTTAGGAATTATTAATAATTAATTAATATTCAATTTAATAAATTTCCATAATTTTAAAGCCATAGGATTAACAATTATATCAATCGAAAGCCCTTTATAAGCTGTAAATATGTTTTAAGTTTCCATAATATTGTAAAATAAATAAAGGCGTAATTGCATAAGAAAAACTGCAAGATTTAGGCAAGAATAAGAGTAGCTTCGTTTTAGACTATCCATTATGTTTTCCGAGCGTGGGGCCATAAAAATGAAACCTTGTTTTGTACTTCGTGGGTATGAGGCAAGTTTTCAAGCAAACAGACGCTATGACATTTCTTACAGTTAAGCTTTAAATTTTCAACCAGGGAACCAATAAACACAGAGAATAAGTGTGAGAACCAATAGAAACATAGGAATACGCAGTGACACGTATAAAATTTGGAGGAGAGCGGTCGTTGAGATATGAGAATGCGAGCATGGTTTTGACACAGTCTGCCATGATTCTCCGGTAAGGAAACACGCATCACGTTGAGTCAAAAAAAGAAAAGAAAAGGATAAAAGTTCCAAAATGTACGAAGTGCCGCACCACAATGCAATCATAAAGTAACACGTGTGGAATAATTATATAGAGTGTTAGATTGTCGTTGAAATTATTTTATCCAAGATAATAAATAACTTAACACGCCGCAAGTAATGAATTCAAGTTCGCGGGAAGCAAAAGAACGGTGATAGAGCGCCTTAAATAATAAATAATTACCCGGAGCAAAACGTTAGTGGACCAAAGAGTGAAAATTTTCTTATATAAGAACCCTACGGGGTAGAAAAAAACAAGAATCTTGCAGGTTTTCTGGCAGGAATACGCGTTTTAGTGAGGAAGTGAAAACGTTTTCTTCAAGAATAATATCCTAGTGTCACCCTCCCGCAAACCTACCCTGACAATAACAGTAGGGAATTTCAGACCGACTCGCCGACAGTTGACCCTGAGATGCAACGTCCATAAGTGCTTCCTGACTGATATCGGCGATCTCGAGTCCTGAAGACTCACCTACAACGGCGCAGAGGTAAGAGTAACACAACAAAGTAGCGCACAAAAACGCTACAACATTTCGTTAAGATATAAAGAAAACAGCGATAGTCAAATGTTTAAGAACTGGACATTATACGCTGGCCCAAAATTCCATACTGTTTCCATGACATCGCGAGAAAAAAAAACCGAAAATTGATTGGACTTAAAATAGTGACAAAGTATTGAACAAATCGAACTATTAATAACGGATATCTCGTATAAATGGCTAATGCCACAGAAAAGTCATTTAAAATAAATCGTGTATTTTAAAGAGATCTACATTTTTTATAGTATGCTTTCGTTTATCGCTTTACGTTTACCAGCTATACAAGATTATACACAACTTCTTTCGAATAAAGAGGACTTTACAGGCTATTCCTAAAATATTCAAAATATACATTTTGTCATGTAAATATCTTTAATGTATGGTATGTTAGTCAAAATCGTTAGTCAGTTTTTAGAAAATAAAAAATTTCGACAAATCTTCCGTGTAAATGGTAATTGTGGCGGGGGATTTTCCTGAAGATCTTTGTGTCACATCTTTGGAAGATACCGAACCTCAATACCAATTTTGATATTTATCCGACTTTTCGTTCTTGAGTTATGCTGTGCACACACACAGACACACATACGGACCTTGAAGCAACATACAATACTAGCAACGGACAAACTAATACAGTAACTCATTAATGTAATAAGATATCTAATTCGCATTCTCAGCATCAACACATTAATAATTTCCTTCTTTAATATTTTCTGTTCTAAGTTTACGTGTTATGTATTTTCTTTGCTAGTATTGTACGTATAACAATTAAGACGATGTTAAAACACATATATTCATGATGTACACATGGTAGAGAACAAGTATATAACGTTATAACATATAAAACATAATATGAGAGGGAAAGGCCATTGTTAGCTACATAACCAATAATATAAAATTACGAGAAATGCAGTAGTATCTACGTAAGCATGTAACGAACCTTGGAGTCATAATTAAGGCGATAGAAGTCTGTAACATCAACTGTTATTGGATAGTAGCACCAATCAGGTACACTGATATATGCATATAATTCAAATACGTACGTTAAAAAGAACGGTTGAAGGGAACGCTAACAGAAGCTCGTCAGTGTTCGAGCAGGAAGGTAGTGTATAAACTCGTATTTAAAGTGTAACAGTTATACATATTTTAACATGACAAAGGTAATAGTGTGTTGTGAATATCGTATGTGGTTTATCTAAAATACAAGTGAAATAATTAACAGAATACGTGTGTGCAAAATATTTTAACTTTCCATACCCAACTCTGACAAGACACAAGTGCTCTCCGACACAAATACAGCAGCCGTGGCATAATTATAAAATAATAATTACAACATACTAACACACACAAGAATACAGATATACGATCATCAGATTCCAGTCTACGAGAAAACATGTATTTCCGGTGAAATTACTGTATCCAATTCTTGGGTGGAGTGCAATACCTTCTCTATCTACTAGGTACGTGGTAGAGAAAGTATAAATAAAGCTTCAGAGACATATTACAACATATGTTACAAAATGAGGCTAGTAGACACTACACAATTTCTTCATGATTTTTAGATTCTTGTGTCACAGAAAGTTGCGTCATGCATTTTCAAATGCATTACAGGGTCTTCTTTTGGCTAAATTTAATTTATCTTTCCGCGACTCCTCTCACATGATTGCTGTCATACACAGTGAGCTAGAAAAAATCTATACAAATAAAGATGTTTTGTTTAAATGTATTAATATTAACACCATCCCCATAACATAATATATTATATGTGAATCAAAACTGGACAATTCAATTCACATTGGTATAGACATTATTATTAACAATGCGTTCACTATTCAAAATTTCTTTTAACAAATTAAAATAGGTATATGCATATGTATTATTGAAAACATTATATCTTTTGTTGCTTACTACTGTTCAAAATTAATACTCTTATCGAAATGCACAAATGATCTCACGTATTTTTAATTATGTCATTGTAATTATTAAATGGCGAATTTTAACACTTTTAACTTTCGTCTTGAACTGCTCCTTTATCGGTTTAAAAACATGCTTTCCACAATAGATGATCAATTGTTTGGTCTCTACCACAAAGACATTATGGAATTACGTTATGCCGAGGTCTCTCAGCTGCGTTTCAGCATGTGGAGGCCTGCACCTTTTGGCTCACCATTGGCGGGCTCGACACACTGCTGATAGCGGTGTATGGTCTGTAGATCATCGCTTCTATGAAGCTGACTATAGCATCCTTCAGAACCACACCCTATGGTTTGCACTGTAGGAAAGCTCAACGCGAAGCACGGGCATGGCATGGCCTCACATCTAACCAGAAAGACCGCAGACTCTACCGCCTCATCAGCGGAGACCCGAACCTAATCGCGCACGCACCGAGAATACCTATGTTTTGTCGGCCCCGGTTATCCTTGACATCACGATCATCAAAGCATTCCATTCCATCTAGACCTCTCGGCGATCAACGAGTTGGACTCCGACCATGGCCCTGTTCTAATGGAATTCAGCGTTACAATGTCAGCTCTGGTCAGCCCAGACTGGATAAATGAAGTATACTGGGATGCAGCCGTCCTAGAATCGAACCGTTCCGTTGAAACGTGACCTCGCATCGATTCAATCGAGGCGCTGGAAGCGGCGGCTTCGGACTTCTGCCAACACATCCTAAATGCAGCACTTGCACATACATACCGCATCTCTTCTGAGAATTCTAATTCCATAACCATCCCCAACGAACTCCGGCAGATGCTAAAGGCCAAGCAATTGTTCGGAAGCTATGGCAGTGTTTCCGCTATCCCAGGATAGAGACAGTATACCAGCGGTTCAAAACCCTGGCAAGGTGGCTGCTCCATGGGCACAGAAAGGTAGCCTGGGAAAATATCACGAAAAATATGAACCTGCAGAAGAAGAACCCATGACGGATCACTAAATTCTTGAGAAAGGATAAAACACATTACCAGCATTCCTTACTCGACATTCGTTGGAGACTCGCGTTCGAGCCACAGGATAAAGTCACGGTGTTTGCAGACTATCTGGAATTACAATTCGAACCTCAGGAGGCTCACCAAGACGAATACTTCACTGACCTCGTGGAAGCGACTGTGGAATTCCTTTATGCGGAGTCACAACAACGCCATGAGGAGTTCCAATTTCCTATAGTCACCCCGAAAGAGGTGCGTCTGAGTTCCAAAGGCTTAACCCAAACAAATCCCCTAAACATGGCGGCGTCACGGCGCCCTGCTCCAGCACCTTTCCAGAAAGGCCGTTATCCACTTGACGCGGATTTACAATGCGTGCCTACATCCTCGTCACTTTCAAGCTTGTTGGAAGGATGCGAAAATGCTATGCAATTTAATGTCCGGCAAAGATCCGATTTTCCCATGCAGTTACCGCTGCATTAGCTTACTCCCGACGTTTGAAAGGTTTTTGAATGGTTGCTCCTAGTCTGCCTTACTCCTCCTTTTGAGGAAAGGCATCTCCTCCCGGATCACTAGTTCAGTTTTCGTCTTGGACAGTCCGTGACCCTGCAGCTACTGCGATTGACCGAGAAGGCTGCCTTGGGCTTCCAGGAAAACTTCAAGACGATCGCTATAGTGTTGGACATAGAGAAGGCCTTCACCACTATGTAGTATCAAGGCTCGTTGTACAAACTCAAGGATGCAGACATCCCTCCCCCCTATCTCGCCCTGATAAGAAGATTCCAGGCGCGTACATTCGGGGTGAAAGTGGAAGGAAATGCTTTAACAGTCCGACCCATAGCGCTGGAGTTTCGAAGGGCAGTGTGCTTCCCCGGATCTCTTTGCGGCCTACATGGCGGAATTCCCAACGGAACCTAGGAATGTTACGTGCTAATATGCCGATGATGTCCTTATAATGACACAGAATAAGAATGCCCGTTGCTGTTTCCCTCTAATATAGCGATAGCTCCGAGCCTTTGGCACGTGAAGTGAGAAGTGTAGGATGGCCATCAGTTCGGGAAAAATCTCTGCCGTTCTCCGTCGCTGAAGGCCGGAGCTGTCACTGAGACTGCGGCGGAGGAGAATCCCTTGGGTTACCTCAGCCAAATACCTCGACCGCGGGCCCACTTTCACCCCACAAAGGTCGATCTCGATCACGCTGCTCTCAGGCAGTTGTACCCTGTATTCAGATTCATCATGCCCACATACCTCCGCAGGCTGCATACAATCTAGAACAGGACACTAAGGATGATCTATGACACCGAGCGTAAATTCGAGTCACATATCCTACATAATCGTTCCGGTCCTTCATATATCGTGGACATGGTGTGGGAGATAACTTGCACCATGTACTCTAAACTCACCTCTCCATCCAATCAGCTGGTGCACACCTTGTCACTACGACTACAGGACACCTAGAAGGAGGAAGAGCTACTGTCTGCCCCAGAATGCCTTGGAGCTTCTGGCCTGATGGGCTGTACTCCCGTCCTTCTGACACATCCTGTTAAACAGTACTGGTCCTGGTCACTGCTGGGTGATTGACCGGTCCTGATCTGCTGTGTGGAACATTTCTAAGTTGGAACAATCTATTCGTATAGAATATCTACACTGAAGAATAGAACCGATGCCACTAACCATGCTCACTCGCTAGGCTAGCCCTAGAAAATGCACCATCTACTGTGGTCAATGTACTAGGCCAGCATTATCAACACAACTGGGGATCTCCAGAACTTATGAAGGAAAGAGAAAAGAACTTTTATACAAGGGGCAATATCCATTTCATTCATTTTGCAGTATTAAAAGCAAGTCAATTATTTTATTAGAGCTTAGTACTGGCTGATGTTAAGTTAAAGTCAAAAAGTGTAGAGAAAATAATCGCCCAGTTTTAAAGGTTGTTCAGACAACGGATGTGGCGTGATTCAAGTGTACGAGCTAAACGTGACTTTAAAGACATTTTGAAGAGCAGTCACTAGTAATGTTTCATGTAACTAAAAGTTTTTAATGTGTTTTGCTATTATTCAGAAAGTGCTTGAGGAACAGATTATGTGTATAGTTCTCGTTGCCTCTCAAATTCCATTAAAATCATCAAGGGTTTATTTATTAATTTAAAGCTTAATTTTTTCTACTTTAAACATTCTATTATTCAATAAATTCAGCATTACAAAATGTTTACTCCTGTACCTGTGAATACACCTTAGTAATTACACCTCCCTTCCAAGGCATATCTACTCTAGCTGTCATGAATTAAGTGAAAAGTGGCTAGCACTAGGCAAATGCAGCAAAGGTAAAAGAAAACGATCCTCAAGCGCGTGCCCCAACACCCTGGCTTTCCAATATCCTGAACCTGTAAAAAATACCTCCCGTGTCCAATTGACATGACTATTAAGTTTGCTGTAATTGGAATGTTGATCTTCAATCTGTTACGATACGATGGTAGGAATCTCTTGGTAATCGCTGGCCCCTTTTGTTCTGTCCTGACCATAACCTTTGCCATTTTTCAATACCTTTCTTCCTCTGGGTTTCTATTATTTTATCTTTGGGTATTCTCCTGTAGATTATCGGTATATGATTAGCGTTTGTCGCTTGTTTGGCTAATTTTCAACTACTTTATTTCTGAATATACTGGCATGTGCTTTTATGCATTTAAAATTAACTTGCCAGTGTTGATTAAAGAGGATTTAGAGTTGGCCTGCTATTTTCAATTATTTATCCATGTTTATTGCTTTACAAAAAAAAACCACCTAAGTATCATTAACATTTAAGAGATGATAAACATGTTTTGAGCAAAGAATAGGTGCGCCATCAACGTTTAGCTATCATCAAAAATACCAATGGGGATGATTCAGGCGGTTGCATCTATAATCCGCAGCCGACCTTCCTGATCCATGGGTAATTTTGGGGGTTTCTCCGGGTTGACAGGCGAATGCTGGGAAGGCTCATGACATTTACCGAATTTCCTGTCCCTCCATTTCATGCCCATTCTCATTTCACTTACCTTTCATCTGCTTGGTCTCTTTCAGGGTTACAACTGTCGATGGCGGTGGGAGGTCTCGGCGTGTTTATGGCAGGGGAAACTGATGCTAGGAGGAAATCTTTGTCCCCCCGGACTGAAGCGTCATCGGGTCCGGGGACCCCCAGGGGATGTGTAAGCACCCAGGGAGTTCAAACCTGTATGGTAGGGACCTTGCAGTCTGCCTCCTGGTTCGGCTCCCTCTGTCTCCTCTCATCTCTCCCTCCCTGGGACGCCCCATCAAAGACCTAAGCATGAAAGATCTGCATAGGTCGAGGTACTAAGCCCCCTCCGCTTCGTCCTATCCTGTGCTATCTTATCATCAGAATCATCATCGTCATCATCATCGATAGCAGCATTGCATAAAACATTATGATTATTAGGGAAAGAATGTAAAGAAGATAAATACACTTACGAATTCGAGATGGAGCAAACGGACAGCTTGAAATTCTTCCGATGTACCATAAGTGGTTAATGAGTTGTCAAGAGAGGGTCAAACTATGCTAAATTAAAAAATGAATTTTACCAGAGTGTTTCTGAGTTTTGTAGGTCTTAATGAGCCAATTTTGAGTGCAAAGTACCTTTATTGCGTTTTTAAAATGTTTATTTCTTTAGAGGCAGATATTGAAGCAAGTAACAATGGTCGGCAATTTTGAAGACGTATGCTTTACCTGCCGTTGTCGTTGAGGCAGTATTTTTAACACTTAAATAATTTCAGTATAATTATATAATATGTAAATTCAATAACAGCCCGCCTTAAAGCAATATGTGCATGTAACAATATATAAAAAGTGTATATTACAATCATTGTATATGTTTATATTATTGTATCCATGTGTAATAATGTTATGTGAATGTATTACGTAATTTAATAATGTAGGAGCTGTGAGAATAATAGGTTAAAAGTTGCTAACAATGAGGTAACAATGAGGTAATCTTGAGACAATAATAAATTAAAAAGCTTTAGTTAAATGAAGGTATTCTATTGGATTAGGAATAGCCAATCAGAGACTTGAAATACAGAAATTTACAAGTTTAGGCGGTTGAAATCAGTTCAGTTGCCTGCAGACAGTTGTATCCGAATGCGAGATGCGTTCTCTAGAGATTTAATACGTATTCGTGTGAGACGAAAAATAAGTTTATGTGTTAAAAGGTACAAGTAATTAATAAAAGAATATCACAGCTCTATATCAGTGAAGTGTTATTTAAATCGTATCAAGTATTAATAAAAGGAGTGAAGTAAAATTATAATCTGTGTAAACCTACATCTTGGTCGCACCACAACCCTGCTAAGAGAAACGTGTCTCTAACAATAATACTGACGCAGCCGAGGCAAACATAAATATAGAATATTTAAAGAAACAGTTAAATTACAAAGTTAATATTTTAAACTTGGGGCAAAAGCCACCTGAAAGTACATTTGGGGCAAAGGCTAACATAAACTGTTTACTATACGTCCGGTTGCAACTACTACAAGTTCGGTTCCCCAACAGTTGAAATATAATACAACTCCTTCAATACGACCTATTTCAAATTGACGCCCAAAGCGTGATGCAAATAACGTAACAAACTACCTACTTCATCGTTATCTCGTAGCTGGTTCTGTTGTCTTATACGCCAGTTGCTCCAGTGGTAGAGCTATGAATACTTTCTCAGTGTATACGTGAATGTATTGTAAAAGGACAGACCAGCTTAAACTAACTGAACAATTTAATGCGATCTAATATTTGAGGTTTATGAAGCGAGTTGCTGACCGTTTGATGATAAAGAATGAAACTTATTATAAATCGTTGCACTCGAAATTATAACAACTGAATTATTATACCTGCTAACCTCTGCAGTATCAAAATTGCGGTTTGAAATAACTAGTAGCGTAACTTACCGTGAGTTGCTATAATGCTTAGCGTTAAGATCCCTCGCGATAGCCGCTAAATCTTACCCACACAAGCGCGTGACTTGGCGCTTAAAATATCGCACGAGCAATACGTAACGGTGACGTTACCAGAGTACTATGATTTAAAATGCATGAACATTCATTAATTTTAGCTCCGCCTACTTTATTACTCCCCACCAACGTTATTTCACGCCCAGACCAACACTTCAAATCCTACGTGTACCCCTGTTATCTTGTTGCTAGAGGACCTGGCTAAAATCTCAGAAGTACCTTTCATTTCTCGTTTTCAGAATTGGCCTACGTGTCCCTGCAAACTTACAGAATTTAGCTCTAAATTGGATTTGCAGAAACTTTTAGCAAAAGGCAGAATCAGATGACTGAAAAATTCAATGCCATAGCCGGGATTTGAACCACGGATGTCGTGTCGGCATGTTGCCATGGTAACTCAGTGGTTAGAGCAACCGGATGCAGACCGGGAGATTTCAAATCCGGCTATGCCATTGAATTTTTCAGTCTTCTGATTCTGCCTTTCCAGCCCTGTCCAGCACACGGCTTGTGTGAAAGAACAATTAATTCCATTAATTGACCTAATAGTGGTTGAAACTATGAAGAATTATTTCTCTGTCTTACTATTATTTCTTTAGTTATTTATGTGTTCCCGTCAATAATTACGGTATGAATGGATAGGCGACAGCTCTCACATCAGTTTTAATTTATTGCATTAAGTTCATTTGAAATATCAAACTCAGTTCAACTAGATTTCATTTGAATGCTTAAAAGTAGAGTAATAAATATAGTTTCGGACAACTATGGACCACGTTATTTCAACCGTTTGCATGCTTGAGCTTTAATGGTTCTCCAGTACTCCCGCATATGTTCTCTGTGAGCCTCCTTTTTCAGCATTCCACTTCTTGCCAGCTTTGGCTTTTCTTGGAATCGGTGTGCTTGAAGTTTTCTCTGGATACGAACATTTCCTGGGTATATTTATATTTTTAAGTCGAAATTGAGTTTTAAGGCCAAATAGAAGCTTTTGGACTTGCATTTTATGTACAAATTGACTTTTTAATTCATTTTTATAAATACAACTGCAATGAAAGGTTCTAAGTAATAGGCTAACATTAAGGGGGAATAAAACTGAGCCATTGTTGAAAGTCCATTAATCTGAAAATTTGCTTCCATTTTGAGCATTTTCTAAAAGTTACCTTTTTAGAACCCTCATCCCAAAGGGCACGTGATTAGACAAGTATAGAATAATTAGACAAGATGTACTTAAAATGTTGAGGCAGTATTTTTAACATTTAAATGATTTCAGTCTAATTATACAATAAAATTCAATAACAGCCCGCCTTAAAGCAATATGTGTATAAAATAACATAAAATATATGTAACAGTCATTGTATTAATGTTTATATTATTATGTAATGTTTAATAATGTTATGTGAATGTATTACGTAATTTAATAATGTAGGAGCTGTGAGAATAATAGGTAAAGATTGCTAAGAATGAGGTAACCTTGAGGCAATAATGAATTAGAAAGTAATAATACTACTAGTAATTCTTGGAGCATCAATAATGTAATTTTTGTGACAGTTTATAAAATAGCCAATCAACAACCAGAAAAAGCTTTCTTTAAATGAAGGTATTACTTTGCACCAGGATTAACCAATCAGAAACTAAAATGGAGCAAAATTTACAAATTCAGAATTCAGTTGCTTGTAGACAGTGTTCCTAACTGGACGCGAGATGCGTCCTCGAGAAATTTAATACGTATATAGTGTGAGACGAAAATAGTTTACTTGTTAAAAAGTGCAAGTAATTAACAAAAGAATCTCACAGCTCTCTATATCAGTGAAGTGTTATTTAAATCATGTCAAGCATTAATAAAATGGAATGAAGTAAAATTATAATCTGTGTAAGCCTACATTCTTCAGTCGCACCACTCCCTGCTAAGACATTCATGTCTAAAAATAAATACTGACTCAGCCGAGGCAAACATAAATATATAATATTTAAAGAAACAGTAAAAAACTAAAAAGTTAATATTTTTAAACTTATGGCAAAGGCCACCGGAAAGTACATTTGGGGCGAAGGCTACCGGAAACTTTTTACCATACGTGCGGTTGCAACTACTTCAAGTTCGGCTCCACAACAGTCGAAATATAATACATCTCCTTCAATACAACTTCTTCAAATTGGCTCCCAAAGTGTGGCGAAAAATAACGTAAAAATAACAATACAAAAATAACTTCTTGAAATTGGCGCCCAGCATGGGGCAGAAACTAACATCTTCAAATTGGCGCCCAACGTGGGGCAAAATAACAACGTAAAAATAACAATACAACAAAAATAACTATCTTCAAATTGGCGTCCATACGTGGGACAGAAACTAACATCTTCAATGTACAAATAATTACGATGCGTCTTTACAAAGCAAGTACCGTTGTTTTTTTCAAAAATAACAGAACATTCTTTTCCAAATACTTTGTTATCTTTCATTACCTTACATCTTGCACTACTTCTACACACCATTATTCAAGCACTACTTCTACACATCGTTATTCAGGCACTTGTTACCAGTTTTTGTATGCCTTCGTCAAAGAATGAAGCCGCCTGTGATGAAAGCCAAGTCTTTACTTCTTGTTTCACAATATCATCTTCGTCGAAATGTTTTCCACCACCAAGGAATTTCATCAGATGAAGAAACAGATGAAAATCGCTTGATGCCGAATCCAAACTGTAGCGAGGGTGGTCGAATTGTTACCAATTAAATGATGTGATCAGTTCATCAGAATGAGTTTGTTTGGCTATGTGTGGCCAGGCATTGCCATTCATTGTTGATTGCCCATAAACCTCACAAATTGACGATGAATGTTCACTGCTGTAACATTTCTCGCATTCACAAAGCGAATCACTGATCTGACTTCACAGTCTACGGGTCGTTCGATTGTTTTGAAACGCTCTAACCACAGGAAAACACAAAGTGACGATCGCTCAAGCTGCGTTAGGTTTCCTAATGAATAGAGGAAGTGATCGCGACTGCAGCAGCAAAAATATTAAAACGGTATTTACTTTAAAAACACGCCTCGTAATTAAATATTCTACTGATAAACTGTATCACTTGTATATGTATGTGACAATACTATTTTTGAGTTTAGAAGCAATTGTGGGGAAAAGCTACGAAGGCTGTTTAGGCCAAGATAACTATTTTACTTTTAAGCCTGGAATTAAAAATACTAGAGCTCATAGTATATTGTAATTATAGGGATGGTAGGCAAAATTGTTGAGAAAATATTTATATAACATGGAAAGTGCAGTATTACACTTTTTATTTTTTAGGCTTCCTTTGTTGCATGAAAATAAGAAGAAATAACGAATGTAGATAGTATTTTCTTCCTGATATTTTTACTCCTTTTATTTCTTTGGAATATTATTAAAAATTTTACCATCTATAGTACTCTACTTTATTATGAACTTGTAGATAACTGTGTTATGGACTTGTGAAGGATACGGAACTAACATTTGGAAACCATCACAAATTTGTGACACTTGCGTAAGAAACCAGGTAGGTCGAATTATCTGTAACGATCTTGTGACCGGGCTCTGTGAATTCTTACAAAGTTGTGGTTTATAGGATATTGATACGTGAATTCCTACAAAGACAAAACTTCCCCTCTCAGCAAAGACTTGGGACTGAGGAACCTTAGGTTGGTGTGGTTAGATTTTCAACTTTGTTCATTGTTTAAAATTATAACATTATCAACAGTTAGGTATTAAGACATTGCATAAAGTAGTCAAGTTCTTGATATTTTATTTCTGTAGGATATCTTACTACGTAACCATATATTATTATGTATGCATTCATCGCTTCTTATAGACATTCTTCTTTCTTTAATGCATCCTTTTCTCTACCACGTACATAGCACAGTAGAGAAGTATATATTCCACCCAAAAATTCACATGGAGATTTAGTCGAAAATATTAGTTTTGAGTCTCCCTGAATAAGAAAAAAGCATTTTTAGAAAAAGTTCCTTATGTGCATCTGTGTGTGTGTATGTGTGTGTGTGTGTGTGTGTGTGTGTGTGTGAGTGTGTGTGTGCCTGTCTGCCTGTGAACAGCATAACTCAAAAACAAAAAGTTGGATAAGTACCAAACTTGGTATTTAGGTTCAGTACCTTCCAAAGATCCGACACGAAGATGTTTAAGAAATTCTCCCCACTCCAAACTAACATTTACAAGGATTTTGTTATCGAAAATTTTGTTTTTTAAAACCTGGCTCTAATGATTTTGATTAAAATACCTTAACCCTTAAATGCATTAATTTGCAGATATGCAAATTGCATATTAAGAATTTATTTTTCAGAACATTTGAAGTGTTTATTTTCATTTTATACTGGCCTTCAAAAATAAAATGTAAGTATTTATAGTTATTTTATATCATAAATATGTTTATAGACTCCAGTATTATTGTAGTGTTCCTTTTTTATACAAAAAGTAAAATGTATGCAACTGCAGTCAAATGTAACCCTGTCATCATCCACGCGTGCCATCACACCGATTATTTTACGTGGGCCATCCCCATCTTTACCACAGGCACATTTGACTGCAGTCCTGGGATTTGAACTAACGACGTTCACTTTGAATGTATGGTCAGTCCATTTCGTCTCACCTCAATGACCATGGATGGCTATTCGAATCGCTTACATTAAGATGCTGTGACAGGGATATAAAACCGGTTTAGGATTTAGAATAAGAGCGGCATAATAGCAAAATAATTTGCGCAATTAAGAGTTAAGCAATAGATGAAAACGTACTACACAAAAAGTGTAGATCTCTTTAAAGCACACAATTTATTTCAAATAACCTTTTTGTGGCATCAGTCATTTCCAAGATAACCGTTGTTAATGGTTCGATTTGTTCAATACTTAGGCATTCTTTTCAACCCTGTTGATTTTCAGATTGTTTCTCGCGATGTCAAGGAAAGAGTATGGAATTTTAAGGCAGGGTACAGCGTCCAGTTTTAAAAACATTCGACTATCGCCATTCCCTTTGTATAGAGAAGTATATTCCGCAACTGCATATATATACATATATTGTCGTATATATTATATATATTATCGTAACCTCACATATTAATATCACAGATTTAGATGGTAGAGCAGAAAGGTATCCGGGAATTTACTTTACTTCTCACATTAACACGAGGCCGACGCGGGCGAGCCTAAAATATATATTTAAAACATGCTCAAATACACTTAAAATTGCAGGATTAAAGTAATAGGATTACCTGTTTAAATAATTACACCATACTCAACTTTGGATGGCCACTATATTCCATCGAAATTCACAGATTACATTTTCTATTTGCTTCCACGAGGACCTCCATGTCTACCGCGTGCTATCCCTTCTGTTGCCAGACACAAAGAGAGAGAGACTTCCTGGCCTTGCCGCGATTAACAAGTTATCCCCTCCCTTACGGTACGTCACATCGTGTCCGTGTTGCCAACGCTAGCATCCCCAGTGCTACAAACACGTCACAATAAATAAATAAATAAATATATATATACATAATGCAACTATTTCCAGAAAAGTTTATTTCGATTAAATTGAAGTAAATAAGAAAATTAATTGAACATATGAGGATAAGCTTCACAGGGGTGGTAGTATGCAGAAGGAAAAAGAAAGAAATAAGAAGAAAAAAAGGACTACATGTCTGATGAGAAATATTTCTTTTCGCTAACATATCTCTCAACAATAGCATCACAAAATTCATCTAAAATTTTATACTGAGGTTTCACAGACATGCACTCATTAACAGAGATTCAATATTGTCTGCTTCATCAAGAAATAGCAACCTAAAGAGCGTCAGCCACTTTCCTATTTCACTCTCACTAGTAAAATTTCCTTTGTTACATTTTCCTGAACAACTCTGACACAAACGAAAGGTATAACTTTATAGTTCGCTCTCTGGAAATGCTGATTCGAGATTCAGTACAGAAATTATTGTATTCCACCCAAAAATTCAGGGTCGAGATTTCACCGGAAATACTGGTTTTGAGGCCCCTGAACCCAGAAAAGATATTTTTAGAGAAAAGTCCTGCTCGCACGCGCGTGTGTCTGTGAACAGACAACTCAGAAAACAAAAGTCAGTTAAATACGAACTTGATATTTAAGTTCAAAACCTTACAAGGATATGACATGAAGATTTTCATGAAAATCCCCCCCCTCAAATTGCTCTTTACATGGAACACTTTTCGTTATTTTTTATTTACTCAAACATGACTCTAACGATTTTGTTTAAAACACCTTATGTTTAAGCTATTTTCATGACAAATAACAAGTATATTTTGATTTTCTGGGAATAGCCTGTGAAGTCTTCTTTATTCTGAACCTCTTTTGTATAACCGGTAAACCGAAAGAGATAATCTTAATACACAACAAATGTAGATATGGAAGCACACAATCTATGTCAAATAAAAATGTTTTTGGCGCTAACCATTTCCGAGGTATTCTTTGTCAAGGGGTTTATTTTTCAGATAGTTTAGGTTTTTCTCAACTTCAAATCATTATTTTTCTTACTTTCTTTCTTTCACGTGTTCATTCAGAGAGAACAGATTTTCAGAGCCATCACATAGCGATTGACTTTGAAAATATTTGACTATCGCTGTAACTTATTATATTCTTATAGCTACAGCTATATGAATGATGGGTAATGCGGTTTATCTATATTAACAAGAAATAACTAGAAAAATGAACTTTCGTAACAATAGTTGGCAGAAGAATGAGTGGTAAAGTCATATGAATGCAACGCTTCAGATTTTATTAATTTCCCTACCACGTACGTAGTAGCTAGAGAAGATATTGATATCGAGGTTTTACCGGAAATACATATTTTAAGGCTCCCTGATTCCCACCCCCAACAAAAGCCTTTTTAGAAAAAGTTCCGTGTATGTGGTCTCGGAATAGCATACTCAAAAAAAAAGTCGGATTAATACCCAACTAGGTATTTAAGTTCACTATCTTCCAAAGATGCGACACGTAGGTTTTCTAAAATACTCAACCCCAAATTACCCTTTAAGCAAAAATTTTTTGAAATCTTTTATTTTCTCAGAAATGCCTCTAACATATTAAATTAAAATATCTTATATTAAGATATTTACATATTATATATAGGTATATATTGATCTTCTGAGAATATCCTGTGAAGTCCTGTTCATTCGGAAGGAATTTTGTATAATCTTGTATAACTGGTAAATTTTTAGTGATAGACGAAAACGTACCATACAAAAAATGTAGATCTCTTTAAGGCACACAATTTATTTCAAATAACTTCTTTTTACTTTCTCTATTACGTATAGTAAGTAGGGGAAGTATTGCATTCCACCCAAAAATTCGATACTGAGATTTCACCGGAAATACATGTTTTGAGACCTCCTGAATTCAAAAAAAGCATTTTTGGAAACATGTCCGTGTGTGTGTCTGAGTGTGTGAACAGCATAACTCAAAAACGAACAGTCGGATAAACACCAAACTTGGTATTTAGGTTCAGTATCTTCCAGAGATGCGACACGAAGGTTTTCAAGAAAATCCCCCCACCCCAGACTACCCTTTACATGGAACATTTTTCGAAAATTTTAATTTTCTCAAAAATGGCTCTAACGATTTTGATTAAAATATCATATGTTTAAGATATTGTCATGAGAAATGAAATGTATATCTCGAATTTTCTGGGAATGTCTCCAAAAGTATTCTTCATTGTGAACGACTTTTGCATAACTGGTAAACCATAAGAGATAGACAAAGTTTTACTACACAAAAAATGTAGATCGCATTAAAATACACAACTTATGTCATATACATTTCTTTTGTTGAGTGAACCGTTTTCGAGATATTGCTTGTTATTTCCTTAAATTTTCCAATACTTATACTTCTTCTCAAATTCGTTATTCATTTTTACTTTCTCTACTACGTATAGTAAGTAGGGGAAGTATTGTATTCCACCCAAAATTTCGATACCGAGATTTCACCGGAAATATATGTTTTTAGATTCACTGAATCCAAAAAAAGCATTTTTGGAAACATGTCCGTGTGTGTGTCTGTCTGTGTGTCTGTGTGTCTGTCTGTGTGTCTATGTGTCTGTGAACAGCATAACTCAAAAACGAAGAGTCGGATAAACCCCAAACTTGGTATTTAGGGTCAGTATCTTTCAGAGATGCGACACCAAGGTTTTCAAGAAAATCCCCCCACCCCAGACTACCCTTTACATGGAACATTTTTCGAAAATTTTAATTTTCTCAAAAACGGCTTTAACGATTTTGATTAAAATATCATATGTTTAAGATATTGTCATAACAAATAAAATGTATATCTCGAATTGTCTGTGAATGTCTCCAAAAGTATTCTTCATTATGAACGACTTTTTCATAACTGGTAAACCATAAGAGATAGACAATATTTTACTACACAAAAAATGTAGATCGCGTTAAAATACACAATTTATGTCATATACATTTCTTTTGTTGAGTGAACCGTTTGCGAGATATTGCTTGTTATTCCCTTAAATTTTCCAATAATTATACTTTTTCTCAAATTCGTTATTCATTTTTTTTATATCCTAGACATGCACAGAGAATGGAATGCGCCACATAGCAACCAGCGTTAAAATATTTGACTATCGCTTAAAACCTACCATATTCCCCTTGCATCTACAAGAAAATTATCAATAAGATTGACATCTCGATATCTCCATTAACATGAAGCATATGGAGAATAAACGTTTGTAAAAATAGTTTGTACAAGAGTAGAGAAAGTCATGTGAGTGTAACACATCAGATTTTTTTATGTCCTGGACATGCAAAGAGAATGGAATTCGCCACATAGCAATCAGCGTTAAAATATTTGACTATCGCTTAAAAGCTACCATATTTCCCTTGCATCTACAAGCAAGGGAAATATGGTAGCTCGATTAACTTGAAGCATATGGAGAATAGGCGTTTGTAAAAATAGATTGTACAACAGTAGAGAAAGTCATGTGTGTGTAACAATCAGAATTTTTTGTCGAGTGTACCATTTACGAAATATTCCTTGTTATGTGTTTTATATTTTCCAATACTTATACTTTTTCCGAAACGGGAATTCGTTATTCGTTTTTCTTTTATGTCCTGAACATACAAAGAGAATGCTCCAATAGCAACCAGCTTCTAAAAGATTTGAGCATCACTTAAAGCCCACCATATTCCCTTTGCACCTACAAGAAAGTCACCAAGAAGATTAACATCTCGATATCTCGATTAACATGAAGTAGATGTAGAACAGCCGTTTATAAAAATAGTTTGTACAAGAATAGAAAAAGCCATGTGAGTGCAACACATAAGACTTTTTGAGTTTTAAATCATTTCTAGGATATCCGTTATTAATGGTTCGAATTGTTCAAAACTTCGTCATTCTTTTAATTGAGCTTTCGTAAGACTAATTTGTATATCACGTAATAAACGACAGAGGGATGAGATAGGCATGTAAATGTAATAAATAATATTTTTTTCCAGGGATTTCAAAATCGATTACGAAGTTAGATGTAACAAACAATTCCAAAGTTCTTCGTAATACTTAAAGTGTCTCTGATACGTTTCATATCTCTTATCTGGCAAGAGCGCCAGTATCAATGGCAAGCAAATGGCAAGTGGTAAAAGTGTCGGGTGCAATACTGAATGTTCCGTCCATATAAACGGTTCGTGTGTTTTTTTTTAGGTTCATTGGATTTCGCATGAGAGAACTACTATCTCCATTTCTATAGCATTTCAACAATGATATTTTCGCCTCTATTGGTCCTTATGTCAATTGTATTCAATACTTCTTGCATCTAGACTTAAGCAGAACGGGGAAAACTGCACAAAGCGGGGATGAGAACGAATTTGGCATAACTCGACATAACTTAACGGGACGTAACGTGGAAGTCGAACACGTATTAAAATGCGTTATTTAGGGTTGATTTAACGTGACTTAAACAGTTAACGGACGTAACTTAAACAGTTTGTCAAAATACAACTTTACGTTCCCGTTACGTTAAGTTGGATTAATTTGGACAAATCTACATGAACAATTGACTTGGAGTAATACAAACAACTACCCATTAGAATCATTCCCGTTACTTTAAGTGTGTCCTAATTAGGTCTTTTGTATAACGCCATTTCTTAAGTTCACGTTAGGTAAAGCATTTTTGGAAACATGTCCGTGTGAGTGTGTGTCTGTGTGTGTGTGTGTGTTTGTCTGTCTGTCTGTCTGTGTGTCTGTGTGTCTGTCTGTGAACAACATAACTCAGAAACGAACATTCGGATAAACACCAAACTTGGCATTTAGGTTTAGTATCTTCCAGAGATGCGACACGAAGGTTTTCAAGAAAATTCCCCCACCCCAGATTACCGTTTACATGGAACATTTTTCGAAAATTTTAATTTTCTCAAAAATGGCTCTAACGATTTTGATTAAAATATCATATGTTTAAGATATTTTCATGACAGATAAAATGTATATCTTGAATTTTCTGAGAATGTCTCCAAAAGTATTCTTCATTGTGAAATACTTTTGCATAACTGGTAAACCATAAGAGATAGACAACATTTTACTGCACAAAAAATGTAGATCGCGTTAAAATACACAATTTATGTCATATACATTTTTTTTGTTGAGTGAACCATTTTCGAGATATTGCTTGTTATTCCCTTAAATTTTTCAATACATATTTTCTCAAATGGGAATTCGTTATTCATTTTTTTGTCTTGGATATGCAAAGAGTATTAATCTGTGGCAAAGAGAATGGTGTTGCACCTAGCAACCAGCTGTTAAGAGATATGTATGTGCTTAAAGGCTACTGTATTTCTATATTGCCCTTGCAGATACAAAACAAGGGGAACATAGCAGGCCTTAAGCGATAGTCAAATATTTTTAGAACTGGTCGCTATGCGTAAAATGTAATTCTCTTTGCATGTCAAAAGATCGTTTCTGCAAATGTTTATCTTTATTAATATGGAATAGATGGAGAATAAGAGTTTGTAAAAATAGTTTGTACAAGAGTAGAGAAAGTCATGTGAGTGTAACACATCAGAGTTTTTTATGTCCTGGACATACAAAGAGAATGGAATGCGCCACATAGCAACCAGCTCTTAAAATATTTGACGATCGCTTAAAGCCTACCATATTCCCCTTGCAGCTACAAGAAAATTAGCAATAAGATCAACATCTCGATTAACATGAAACATATGCCGGATAAGCTTTGTAAAAATAGTTTGTACAAGAGTAGAGAAAGTCATGTGAGTGTAACATAACAGATTTTTCAAATACTTTCCAAGCTTTTCCCTTACAAACGTTGCTTCCATCTTTCCCATAAAGGCGGATTTTCCTAGCAACGCACATTCTACGCCGCGTGCAACGTAACACGTCGGGCGCAATACGCAGCAGACTCAAACAATGAAAAATAACTGAAATGTTTTCTTAAACTACGCAGTTCGTTTTGCGCCAGCATAATGGCGCGACAGACCTACTGCATCGAGAGGAGTCTAGTGCTTCTGTGCTGTGTGATAGACACTTGTTGGTGGAGTTGTATTTGATACACATCGTGCATGTTACAACATGACACCTCCTACTGTTCGATCTTCAACTGCAGAAGACGAACAGTTAATTAAATTGGTTGCTGGACATTCCATTTTGTGGAGTATGACGTATCCAGACTTCAAAAACACTTTAAGGAAGGATTTAATATGGAAGGAGATTGAAAAAATGGTGAATAAAACAGCTACGGTTTATTTTATAAATCAAATGCATGTTACTTTCTATCAATGTTATCTTATGAAAATTGATGCAAATTTTAAGTAGAACAATAATTTGCATTATGAAGGGACAACAAAATAATTAATAAACCTAATTAACCAGTTTTTCATTAAATTCTTAATCAATTAAAAAAAGCAACTTTCCTTCGTATTACATACCCCAGAGTTAGGGAAAGTTTTTTCTGCTAGTGAAATGCGCATTTTGACTCGATTGCATGGTTTTGTATACAAATCATCTTGAATTAGATTATCCAGAGTGAATCTGAAGTGTGCTTTAAATTTCACATCGTCTTCTAATAGGTGTTTCTCAATTAGTATTTTAAACCCACGTCTTCTCTATTAGAAAACACTTCACTAAAATACTTCCTAATGCAATAATGATGAACTACGTAATCAATTTCGTCTTCATATCTTCACAGTCTTCCAACAGCCACAATAAGCACAGGTTTTTACTTTCTCTACTAGTACGTATAGCAAGTAGGGGAAGTATTGTATTCCACCCAAAAATTCGATACCGAGATATCACCGGAAATACATGTTTTGAGATCCCCTGAATCCAAAAAATGCATTTTTGGAAACATGTCCGTGGTCGTGTCTGTGAACAGCATAACTCAGAATCGAACAGTCGGATAAACACCAAAATTGGCATTTAGGTTCAGTATCTTCCAGAGATGCGACACGAAGGTTTTAAAGAAAATCCCCCCACCCCAGATTACCCTTTACATGGAACATTTTACGAAAATTTTAATTTTCTCAAAAGTGGCTCTAACGATTTTGATTAAAATATCATATGTTTAAGATATTTTTAAGTCAAATGAAATGCATATCTCGAGTTTTCTGGGAATGTCTCCAAAAGCATTCTTCATTGTGAACGACTTTTGCATAACTGGTAAACCATAAGAGATAGACAAAATTTGACTACACAAAAAATGTAGATCGCGTTAAAATTCACAATCTCAACAATTCTTTTTGTTGAGTGAACCATTTTAGAGATATTGCTTGTTATTCCCTTAAAATTTCCAATACTTATACTTTTTCTCAAATTCGTTATTCATTTTTTTGTCCTGGTAATGCAAAGAGAATGGAATACTCCACATAGCAACCAGCTCTTAAAATATTTGACTATCGCTTAAAACCTACCATATTCCTCTTGCATCTACAAGAAAATTAGCAACAAGATTAACATCTCGATATCTCGATTAACATGAAGCGTATGGAGAATAAGCGTTTGTAAACATTGTTTGTAAGAGTAGGGAAAGTGATGTGAGTGTAGCACATCAGATTTTTTTATGTTGTACATAACTCATTTTTTAATCCGTTCACAATTAGAGATTTACTCCGACAAGTCACGTTTTATCCGTTTGTGGGAAAACACAAGTAGCGCATTACGTGAGGCGTTCAAAGTCGGCGTTTTAAGATGCACGCGACATAATAAGTGCGCCGTTAGGAAAACCCGCCTTAAGATACAGCTTTCTGTCATTGCTCCGGAACGCACTTCAGCCTCGGGCTTATTGTGCTACCTGTATCATTTTAAAGCCAATTCATTATACCTCACACGTTACCAAGGCAATACACTCTCATAACAGACATGATTTCAAATTCTTCTGCTTCTAAAAACATTTCTCCAAAAGCAATATACAGAATGTATCGTAAGTAATAGCGCAAACTGAAACGGTTGAAGGTATACATCCAGTAAACATGAATCTGCAAACAAGCCGTGTGCGAGATTTATTATTGCGAATGAGTCGTTGTGAGCCGCCACTGACGTGAATTACTTGAGGATGTTCCACTTGAGCAACGTCTGTGGAGTATGTGGTACACGCATGATGTAGCACTGGTATATTTTTCTGCTGCTGTAAGAAGACTTCCAAAGTGGGAATACGATTCAAAATGGATAGGTCGAGGAAGGCCTGTACCTTGGCCTCCACGATCACCTGATCTAATCCTTGGGATTTTTCTATATGGGGTCACCTCAAAAGTGTAATGTAAGCACTCCCGTTGATGGCGTTGGAGTACTGGAGCAGAGAATTGTACCAGCCTGTAAAGAATTCCGAGATGATCCGGGGGTGTTTGAAAGGATTCAAATTCACGCAGAGACGAGTGCAGTATTGCATCGAGATGCAGGGACGATACTTTGAATACCCTCTTTAACAGGGAAGAGTTTACAGTATTAATAACATGCAACATACTAAAATAGAATTGTATTCCTTGTTAAGTTAAGCTATGAGTGGACTTTGAGGTAACTTAAAATGGCAATTATTAAACGAAAAATCTACTTTTCAAATTTGTTTGTACTAATTATGAAAATGTTGCTTAATGAAGTCAGTGGCGGCTTGTAATCGCACATGGCTCGTTTGCGGATTTCTTACTTGCACAATCTGCAATCTAAATTACACTCCCATTGTGTTAAGATGCTTTTTCACAGGAGCATATCCTGTGAGAAATGCAATAATTGTTCTCAGCTGAAGTCTGTTACATTTAAGTAAGATTTCACCTCTTTTCGTATATGGGTTTCTAATAAACAGTTTACCAATGTTTGTTTCCTGGATTTTTAAACCAGGTTTTATGTTCTACTTTGGACCAGTTCTTAATAGCCTCTCTTACTAAACATCGAGATGTTCCTAGGGCCAAACAAAGGTAAGCTGCTCGTTGTCTTGCAAGTTCATCAGCTTTTCATTTCCCTCTGTGCCACTATGACCCGGCACCCAGGCGACTTGGATTTCATTCTGTTCTGTCAAGCATGTGAGCATGTTTAGGCAGTTTAAAAATAGTTCTGACGCTACCTTAAACTATTTAGAGACTTAAATGCAGCCTGGCTATTAGAGAAGTTAAGGATCTGTTTACCAGTGTAAGCTCTCCTTATGTTTTCATGTATGCCTAGAAAAAATATCTGATGTGTTACACTCACATGACTTTCTCTACTCTTGTAGAAACTATTTTTACAAACGCTTATTCTCCATATGCTTCATGTTAATCGAGATATCGAGATGTCAATCTTATTGGTAATTTTCTTGTAGATGCAAGGAAAATATGGTAGATTTTAAGCGATAGTCAAATATTTTAACGCTGGTTGCTATGTGACGCATTCCATTCTCTTTGAATGTCCAGAACATAAAAAAAATGAATAACGCATTTGAGAAAAAGTATAAGTATTGGAAAATTTAAGGAAATAACAAGCAATATCTCGAAAACGGTTCACTCAACAAAAGAAATGTACATGACATAAGTTGTGTATTTTAACGTGATCTACATTTTTTGTGTAGTAAAATTTTGTCTATCTCTTATGGTTTACCAGTTATGAAAAAGTCGTTCATAACGAAGAATACTTTTGGAGACATTCCCAGAAAATTCGAGATATACATTTCATTTGTGATGACAATATCTTAAACATATGATATTTTAATCAAAATCGTTAGAGCCGTTTTTGAGAAAATTAAAATTTTCGAAAAATGTTCCATGTAAAGGGTAGTTTGGGGTAGGGGGATTTTCTTGAAAACCTTCGTGTCGCATCTCTGAAAGATACTGAACCTAAATACCAAGTTTGGTGTTTATCCGACTGTTCGTTTCTGAGTTATGCTGTTCACAGACACACAGACACACACACTCACGCACACACACACACAGACACACACACACACACACACACACGGACATGTTTCCAAAAATGCTTTTTTTGGTTTCAGGAGGTCTCAAAACATGTATTTCCGGTGAAATCTCGGTATCGAAGTTTTGGGTGGAATGCAATACTTCCCCTACTTACTATACGTAGTAGAGAAAGTAAAAATGAATAACGAATTCCCATTTGAGAAAATAAGTATTGAAAAATTTAAAGGGAATAACAAGCAATATCTCGAAAATGAGTCACTCAACAAAAAAAATGTATATGACATAAATTGTGTATGTTAACTCGATCTACATTTTTTGTGTAGTAAAATTTTGTCTATCTCTTATGGTTTACCAGTTATGAAAAAGTCGTTCATAACGAAGAATACTTTTGGAGACATTCCCAGAAAATTCGAGATATACATTTTATTTGTCATGACAGTATCTTAAACATATGATATTTTAATCAAAATCGTTAGAGCCGTTTTTGAGAAAATTAAAATTTTCGAAAAATGTTCCATGTAAAGGGTAGTCTGGGGTGGGGGGATTTTCTTGAAAACGTTCGTGTCGCATCTCTGAAAGATACTGAACCTAAATACCAAGTTTGGTGTTTATCCGACTGTTCGTTTCTGAGTTATGCTGTTCACAGACACACAGACACACACACACAGACACACAGACACACACACAGACACACACACACACACACAGACACACAGACACAGAGACAGACACACACACGGACATGTTTCCAAAAATGCTTTTTTTGGATTCAGTGAGTCTCAAGACATGTATTTCCGGTGAAATCTCGGTATCGAAATTTTGGGTGGAATACAATACTTCCCCTACTTACTATACGTAGTAGAGAAAGTAAAAAGGAATAACGAATTTGAGAAAATGTGAAGTATTGGAAAATTTAAGGGAATAACAAGCAATATATCGAAAACGGTTCACTCAACAAAAAAATGCATATAACATAAATTGTGTATTTTAACGCCATATACATTTTTTGAGTAGTAAAATGTTGTCTATCTGTTATGGTTTACCAGTTATGCAAAAGTCGTTCATAATGAAGAATACTTTTGGAGACATTCCCAGGAAATTCGAGATATACATTTCATTTCTCATGACAATATCTTAAACATATGATATTTTAATCAAAATCGTTAGAGCCATTTTTGAGAAAATTAAAATTTTCGTAAAATATTCCATGTAAAGGGTAGTCTGTGGTGGGGGGATTTTCTTGAAAACCTTCGTGTCGCATCTCTGGAAGATACTGAACCTAAACACCACGTTTGGTGCTTATCCGACTCTTCGTTTCTGAGTTATGCTGTTCACAGGCACACATACACACACAGACACACACACGGATATGTTTCTAAAAATGCTTTTTTTGTATTCAGGGGGTCTCAAAACATGTATTTCCGGTGAACTCTCGGTATGGAATTTTTGGGTGGAATACAATACTTCCCCTACTTACTATACGTAGTAGAGAAAGTAATAAATTTCATATGCATATAACATAAATAGCATATTCACCAAAGGGTTCCTTGGTCTTATGCCAAGGATTCTATTCTAAGTTATCAATAATGACCCTGAAGTTCTTTATAACGTGATTAATTGGTATTATATAGTCTGATGACGTTTCTAAAGATCATCTCGTATGTATTTCCTAGTTCTTAGCAATACTGAGTCTATTTCAGTAATTCTCAGTTGCTTAACGTCTATAGAGTGCCATTCCTGCATCCTTCAATTACAACCATATGCAATAGAGTCAAGTCCAAAAGTGTCTTCATTGCTACAGTGCAAGCGTTGCTCGCTTTTTGTTTGTTCACATTCTTGTCTATTTTACGGTTGTGTACGAAATCGCATTTGTCGGTGTGGGGAATGTTTGTACTTACCCCATCAGTGCTTTAACCACACAACTTGTTTGGACACAGTCATGTACATTTGTGTTCACAGACATGTAATGTTTAAATATTTTATTTACAACCACAACAAGACAGTTTCAAGTGCGAGAAGTACATATTTTTCAAACTCATGTCTTTATGTCTTAAACAGGAATTTCTATTTAAGAAACACTATGTTATTCAATTGTTTATGCTTATTGGAAGCCTTAAACTTAAATATCACAGTATATTTTCAATTTAAATTCGCAAAACAGTTTAGGGATTTTTTACTTTCTTTACCACATAGAGAGAAGGGATTGCAGTCTACCCTAAAATTAGCTGCCAGAATTTCATAGGAAATGCATGTTTTGAGACCGCTTGAATCCAAAAAAGCATTTTTGGACACATGTCCGTGTGTGTGTGTGTGTGTGTGTGTGTGTGTCTGTGAACAGCATAACTCAGATACGAACAGTCGGATAAGCACCAAACTTGGTGTTTAGGTTCAGTATCTTCCAGAGATACGACACGAAGGTTTTAAAGAAAATCCCCCACCCCAGATTACCCTTTACATGGAACATTTTTCGAAAATTTTAATTTTCTCAAAAATGGCTCTAACGATTTTGATTAAAGTATCATATATTTAAGATTCTTTCATGACAAATAAAAATTATACCTTGAATTTTCTGGGAATGTCTCCAAAAGTATTCTTCATTGTGAACGACTTTTACATAACTGGTAAACCATAAGAGATAGACAAAATTTTACTACACAAAAAATGTAGATCGCGTTAAAATACACAACTTATGTCATATACATTTTTTTTATTGAGTGAACCATTTTGAGATATTGCTTGTTATTCCCTTAAATTTTCCAATACTTATACTTTTTCTCAAATGGGAATTCGTTATTCATTTTTTTTTTGTTCTGGTAATGCAAAGAGAATGGAATGCAATAAATTAACGTGTAACACCATTACGGAACCTTTCCGACAAACCAAATTGGTAAAAACGTAATCAGCATAAAAGAATCTACCATTAACACCGGAATTCGTTGTTTTTTTTTCGAGCGGCCGTAGTTCTGCATAATTACCGATGCTTTTAAAAATCCAACTATCTTAGGGTACATCGAATATTTGAACGCTGTTTGTAAATCATTGGGTTTCTGGTGATGGTGTCTCCATTGATCGTATTGTGGACATTCCACGATTATGTGTTTCGTCGTTACCAGAATGTTACACTGGTGGCAGATGGGTGGTTGGTCCTTAGAAAGAAGATAACTGTGCGTGATCTTGGTATGGCCCATTCTCAGTCGGGATATTAAAACCTGATCTGGAAAGAGAATAGCTGGGAAGATGTGTCGAAAAACTCGATGTTATATCATGGAGTTCGCTTCTCATGGAGTCACGCCATCCTGTCTTTCACTGTTGGTAGAGGTTCTTTTTAATGGTTGAGATAACATCATGGGCTGGTATAGTTGTACTTCGGTCACTTAGTGGATGTTCAGTGGCTTCTTTTGCTGCCTGATCGGCCAATTCGTTTCCACAATTTCAATGTGGGATGGAATCCATACTAAAGACACTTGCTTTCCTTGCTTATTGGCCCTGTGAAGTAGTGATTGTAAATATACATTTATGACATTGTCAAGTCTTGCCAGGTGTTGTCAAGTCTTGTCCAACCTTGCCACAGATTGAAAAATATTTGACAATTTTCCTTGATTTGATCGTACAAGCAGCTTAATAGTGGCATTTCAATAGGACCCGGAATGAAAACAGTAATTTATAATGCTTGGAACGCATAGATTTAAATCAATATTTATTTCCGCAACAATCAATTTTTGGCTCCGTTTGCGCATTATAGATGCGAAAAAACAATGTGCAGAAAATTTTGGAATATACATGCAGTGCCAAAGTACTTTGAGGTTTGGAACAAGAAGTCGCAGAAGCTATTTTTGTATCACACTAAGTGGAATTTCACGTTTTTCCGTCTCCAATCCAGTACGTCAAATCGAATTTTTCCGTTTAACTACTTTCCGTAGAAATAAACCAACATATGATTACATTGACCCTAAAGTAAGCATATGAAATATATGATTGTGTCTATGTCCAAAGTATTTCGGCATAGTTTGAAACAAATACAGAGGGTTATTCGCTATCTATGGTAACAAACTTAACATCCCCTTAGCTTATGAAAAAAAACACACCTCCAAGAGCAGTGATGTTCTATCTATGAGCCTTTAGCTTGAGTTATCAATCTCAGCACAGGTTCCATTGGAGCAAACTGCTACGAAAACAGTGATGTCCAGTTTAATCCATTCCTTCTGGCAGCTTTCCAGAGACCATACAAAGTTCGCGGCTGTCTGCTTCCAAGGGCATTTTTCAGTAACCCAAATGCACAAAACTCCATCTGTGATGCATCAAATGACATAACACGGATGCAACATATTTCGAAATTTTTTATTTTCTCAAACATCGCACTAACAATTTGATTAAAATATATCTATTAATTATATACATGACAAATAAAACTAAATTTTGAATTTTCTGGGAATAGCCTGTGAAGTCCTCTTCATTCTGAAGGAATTTTAGACGAAACGTACTACACAAAACAATGTAGATCTGTTTAAAACACACAATTAATTTAAAATAATTTTTTTGTAGCATAAGTCATTTCTGAGATATCCGTTATATATGGTTTGAATTGATCAATACCTTTGTCATTTTTTAAAGCCCGTCACATTCAGTTGTTCATCGCGATTGCATGGAGAGAGTATGGAATATTAACACCAGCATAGAGCGCCCAGTTCTTAAAAATCGACTATCGTTATTTCCTTTATATCTATAATCAAATGCGTACTCTAGCTGTTTATGCATGGGTTTATCTCGGTTAAAATATAGATAGAAACATAAGCTTTCATAAGAATAGTTTGTATACCCACTAATAAACGATAGAGAGTAGAGGAAAGCCATGTGAATGTAACACATAAGATTTTTATAAATCTTAAGAGATACTAAGAAATTAAATTATACTGAATTTAATATTACAAGTATAACCATCACACTTGAACTCAATTCCCAGAGCTTCATGCCGTGAGGGAACGGCTATGACCAGATAAGGTGATATGACGTGGGCTACTATCAGAACTCCCAAGTTTCAAGATGACTCAAAGTCACATATTATTCGTAAATATCGTATCTGTAAATCAAATATGAAGATAAAATTAATTAAATGAACATACATTTATAAAATATACATGTAAAGCCAGCAAATATGCAGCATAATTTGTGAAAATACTGAAAATATTGTGTTTATAATAAAACAGACCAAATAGGCATTATATGCAACATATAATACTGTTTAAATTGTTGGAATTAACTCGCATACTAAGTGAGTGTACTTTCTGATAGCAGGGAAAAAATATACATTTGCATTAAAATCCTGTCTCTAGTGATAACCGGCCCGCAGACAAGGATATCCCACATATTAGCCTTATGAGCGCGGCGATAATACATCGGCATAGGATATATCTCCTATACATATGAAAAATGAGATAAGATGTTGCCGATGATTGCCGCCAGGGCACACAATTATTTTTTATGCTATGTAATCTTATTATGCACGAAATGTTTTTTCTTTAAAGGGGGGGGGGGGCAGGCGATGGCATTCAAATTGCTTGTCTCCAAAATAATAAAACATTAGTTACCGATTTAATGGACACATTCTAGGTCATTACAAGGTCAAATGTGCTCTAATGCTTTACTAATTACCTTAGTATTTCACAACCTAGGCAGCCCGCTTTTTTTCTTCTTCCTTTTTCTGATGTAACGATGAAAATTAAGAGATGAGTAAATGGCCTAATACTACATTTATTTAAAGCTCACTAAATATGGAATGAGAAAAACAAATAAGTAATACATAATAAGAGAATGTATTCATTCATTCATTATCTGTTTACCCTCCTCTTATGTAGGACTTACACCCCCCAGGACTTACAAGCGGGTGCCGGGGGTCAGAGGCCCGTCGAGGAGCAGACACTCATGGATCAGACAGAGCATCCAGGATGGGTGATCAGCCCGATGTGGTATGGGATGAAGGAAGTAGATGAAACGAAATGCTGGTGAAATAGATGGAAGGAAAGGTGATGATGGAGCAGTTGGTGGAATGAATGGCGGGGGAAACCGGAGAACCCGGAGAAAACCCGCCCAGACGCCGCTTCGTCCACCACAAATGCCACATGCAGGTCCCTGGGATTGAACCCGGGCCGCCTCGGTGGATGGCGAGCGGTCTAACTACTCGGCCACGGCGCCGCCTAATAAGAGAATGTATTAATGTTTAAAAATATCTCAAAATTTGATAGTTAATTAATGGCAAGGACAGTTTGTGTACATTAAGGAGCAAAATTATTTAGCCTGTTTTGCATTGAGTCCTATACTGTTTACAACGGTAATATCATCTAGAAGACGGAAGTCTTTTTTATAACTTTGCCTGTCAAACCGTTACGTCATGTAATAGCGGTGGGGGAAACTACAATCTGCGTAACTTATAGGAATCTAAAGAACCCGTAATTCCCCTCGTATTATTACACCAAATTCTTCCATTCCTTTGCCCCTTCTCGTCACTCTTTCTCTCTATGCGTACTACGTATATGATAGTTATATTTTAGTCAATTTATAAAATCTATTGTATAACATTCACACGAATTTTTCTACCCTGTATCGTTTATTAATGGGTGTAAAAATTGTTCTTACCAAAGCTTAATTTTCTACTTCATTTTAATCGAGATAGACGTAGTCACATTACAAATTTCGTTATAAATACAAAGGGAATAGCGGTATCCAAATGCTTAAGAACTGAACGCTATATGCTGGCCCCACCCTTTCTGTGTAATCGCGAGAAACAACTGAATATCGACAGGACTTATGAAAGTAATGATCAATTCGAACAATTAATAAGGTATATCTCGGAAATGGCTTATGGCACACAAAAGGTTATTTGGAATAAATTGTGTGTTTTAAAGTGATCTACCTTTTCTGTCTATCGCTTAATGTTCATCAGTTATACAGGATTACACAGAATTCCCTCTGAATACAGAGGACTTCACAGGCTAGACCCAGAAAATTCAAGATATACATTTTATGTGTCATGTAAATATATGATATTTAATCAAAATCGTTAGCCATTACTTAGAAAATAAAAAAGTTCGAAAAATGTTCCATGTAAAGGGTAGTTGGGGTGGGAGATTTTCTTGAAAATATTCGTGTCATATCTTGAAAGATACTGAACTATAATACCAAATTTGATATTTATCTGACATTTACTTTTTGATTTATTACCAGACACACAAACGGACCATCTTCTAAAAAATGCTTTTATTTGTGTTCACGGGTCCTCAAAATATTTTTGGTGTATTCTCGATATTGAATTTTTGGGTTGAATACAATATTTCCCCTATTTACTATACGCAGTAGAGAAAGTAAAACTCTGATACATATGTTACAATCACATGACCTTCTCTACCCTCTATCGCTTATTAGTGGATATACAAACTATTCTTACTAAAGCGTACTATTTTCTCTACCACGTAGATACATAGTAGGTAGAGAAGATATTGAATTCCACTCGAAAATTCGATACCGAGATTTCACCGGAAATATATGTTTTGAGTCAAAAATATTTTTTTAGAAAAAATGTCCATGCCTGTGAACAGCATAACTCCAAAACGAAAGGTTGGATAAATACCAAACTTGGTATTTAAGTTCAACACCTTTCGGATGCGACACGAAGATTTTCAAGAAAATCCCCAACACCAAATACCCTTTAGATACAACATTTTTCGAAAATGTTGATTTTCTAAAAAGTGGCTCTAAATATTTTGATTAAAATACCATATATTAAAGATATTCACATGACAAAATAAGATGTATATCTTGAATTTTCTGGGAGTAACCTTCGAAGTCTGCAGCATTCGAAAGGAATTTCGTATAATCTGATACAAATAGTAAACATTACGCGCTAGACGAAAACGTACTACACAAAAACTGTAGATCTCTTTAAAATCCACCATTTATTTCAAATAAGTTCTTTTGTGGCATAAGCCATTTCCAAGATATGGGTTATTAACGGTTCGAATGGGTCATTTTTGGTCATTCTTTAAAGTACTTTCAACATTCAATTGTATCTGACAATTGCATGGAAACAGTATGGAATTTTAAGGCCAGCATATAGGGTCCAGTTCTTAAACATTTGACTACAGCTGTTCTCTTTGTATCTACTCGTATAACGAAATGTGTAATAGCTATTTATACAAAGGTTTATTTGGATTAAAACGTAGTAGATATAAAAAAAAATCTGATGTGTTACACTCATATGACTTTCCCTACTCTTGTACAAACTATTTTTACAAACGCTTATTCTCCATATGCTTCATGTTAATCGAGATATCGAGATGTTAGTCTTATTGCTAATTTTCTTGTAGATGCAAGGGAAATTGGTAGGTTTTAAGCGATAGTCAAATATTTTAACGCTGGTTGCTATGTGGAGTATTCCATTCTCTTTGTATGTCCAGCACATAAAAAATGAATAACGAATTCCCATTTGAGAAAAAGTATAAGTATTGGAAAATTTAAGGGAATAATAAGCAATATCTCGAACATGGTTCATTAACAACAAAAAATGTATATAACATAAATTGTGTACTTTAACGCGATCTACATTTTTGTATAGAAAAATTTTGTCTATCTGTTATGGTTTACCAGTTATGCAAAAGTCGTTCACAATGAATACTTTTGGAGACATTCCCAGATAATTCGAGATATACAATTCATTTCCCATTAAAATGTAGTAGTAGCAGTGGTGGTATTTATTAAGTATTTAGTATTACATTAATTGCATAACACAGTCACATGGGTCATAAGACCGTACATGCTCTCTAGAAAAATACCTGGTTTGTATACGTGACTTGCAGTATCAACCAGAAAACAATTTTTTTTATAATCACCGCACTATATACATATAAAGTTGAAAAAAACACTCTGAATCACACACTCAAACACACACACACACACACACACACACACACACACAGTCGCGCACAAGTACTCAAGCACCACATATGTTTAAAGAAAAATTACATAAACACCTTATCTCTTAGTACACGTACTTCCATTAAGTATGTGCCCAAGCTTGGCCAGTTTTGGCTGTTTAGAATCAAGTCCCAGCATGCTGTCCTCCGTCTGTTGGAAGCCAAAAATACTTCCGGTAATAGTTTTTTCCTAATACCCTCCGTCTGTACACATGCTGCCAAAATATGCGTCCAGCCTTCTTGTTCCCCGCATAATGGGCAAATCCTCCTGCCATCGTCATCAACAATCTTGCGAGCTTTCCACCCTCCCAACCTAAGCCATGCTATTCCAATCCTCTGTTTTATACTCAATTCCAAAATATATGTTTCCTTACCCCACCTAGTTTTTATTTCATTTTGTAGCTCCAATGTTGATCTTTGTCTACATTCAGATTCTATTTTCTGCCTGTTTATATCGCATAGTCGTCTTTTGACCTTTCTCACGGCACTGTGTGTATTTTCATTACCCCTTTGCCAGATATCATTTAAGCCAATTTTTGATAATTCGCGTTGCAACCCCGCCGCCCACCATTTTGGATGCTCTATGTTGTTCATTTGATGACGATAACATATTGCTCTCAGAGTTGTTTGATCGCCTTTAATTATTCGCAGCCAGTACCTAACTACATTTAGTTTAGCAAATACAGCATCTTCCCAGCATCCTACCTCACGAAGAACTCCGTAGTTTGAAGTACCCCTCCCCAACCCTAGAATGCGCTTCCAGAAATTGCATTGTATTTTATTTACATTATCCACCCTCTCCCATCCCCACACTTCACTGCCGTATAGTAATGAGGACCTAACCATTGCTTCATACATGGTCTGTAATGTTTTTACTGGCATATCTGGTACCCGTGTCAGTATCCGTAATACTTCAGAAAGTTGTCCAATCCCTTTGTGTTTTATAAACTCCATGTTCTTGTTCCATTTTCCGCCCATATCAAACCTTACTCCTAAGTAATCGAAGTGTTTAACATTTTGAATTTCTTCCTCCCCATAGGTCCACTTTTCATGTTGGCCGTACACATATCCATTTTTAAAGGTGACTGTTTTAGTTTTAAGAATATTTACCTCCATACCCCATTGCCTACAGTATTGTCGAAGGGCGTTTAAACCAGACTGCAAACCTTTTATCGTTTTAGAAAGAATTACAATGTCATCCGCGTACAAAAGAATTGGTATTTTTTGGTCTGCGATTGTCGGTGCATCTATGTCTTCCTCCGTCATCACGCTAACAACATCATCAATAAACAAATTAAAGAGTAACGGAGATAGTATACAACCCTGTTTAACCCCCCTCTGCGCTATGTTACATTCTGATGTATTAAAATGTCTTACACTTATCTATTTTATTCAAAATCGTTAGAGCCATTTTTGAGAAAATTAACATTTTCGAAAAATGTTCCATGTAAAGGGTAATCTGGGGTGGGAGGATTTTCTTGAAAACCTTAGTGTCGCATCTCTGGAAGATACTGAAACTAAATACCACATTTGGTGTTTATCCAACTGTTCGTTTCTGAGTTATGCTGTTCACAGATAGACACACACACAGACGGGCATGTTTCGAAAAATGCTTTATATGTATTCAGTGTACCTCAAAACATGTATTTCAGGTGAAAACTCGGTATCGAATTTTTGAGTGGAATGCAATACTTCCCCTATTTACTACACGTAGTAGAGAAAGGCATGCGAATGTATAATATATAATCCAAATAAAGCTTTGCAGAAATAACTGTTTTACAAGTTTCGTTTTAAATACAAAGGAACAGCGATGGTCAAATGTTAAAGAACTGGACTCTATATGCTGCCTTAAAATTCCATGCTGTTTCCATGCAACTGCGAGAAACAACTTAACGTTGAAAGGACTAAAGAATGAGCATCCAATGAATAGTTCGAAACGCGAGTGACGGATATCTCAAAATGGTTTATGCCACAAAAAAGTGCTTTGAAATAAAATGTGTTTCAAAGAGATTTACATTTCTTCTATAGCACGTTTTGTCTATCGCATAACGTGTACTAGTTATACAAGGTTAAACAAAATTCCTTTCACCCCCCCAAAAATATTGTTAAATAACTTCAGAAACTCTACCACCAAATACTAATCTCTGGTAAATCAGCATCTTTCGCCTGGACTCCATCTCACGTCGGAATTCTGGGAAATGAATCAGCTGATCAGACAGCCTAAGGAGGCCAAACATCCCCTCAGGACATCAAGATCCCACACACGGACTTCATAAACTTCATCAAAAAAGACTTGCGTTAATCAATGGAGACAAACATGGAAAGCCACATCTAGAAGCAAGTTACACGATGTCTACATTTCCGAGTCCAAACTTCAACGCTATCATTTCAGGCGCAAAGATCAAGTTGTATTAACTCGACTACGTATTGGACATACTTCTATAACATCTCCTCAACCCTAACCCTCCTCCTGTGTGCGACCTCTGCAGATCCAACCTCACAGTCCATCATTTCGTTACAACCTGCCGTCGCATTGTACACAGAGCGCAAAAGAAAATCTTCGGCGGATTTTGAAACGTTTCTGGGGTCTTTTGAGACGTATCCTTCACCTTACCTATCGCAGAGCGTGGTGGCTTGATAACCAGCGATAAGGGGAAAAGAGGGGAGGTTGATGCCTTTGCTTTTTCTGGTGTTATTGATACCAAAACATGTTTATTGTTCAGAACCAGTCATGCCGTATACTAGCGAAATTACTGGTGGACGTATCGTGGGTATGTGGGAGGCTGGTCGCGCTGTTACAGCAATTGCAACGGCAGTGCATAAAAGTGTTTTTATACGAGTAGTATAATGCTGGATAAAAACATTCCAGGAAAGTGGGGAAGGTGGTCTACATACTCGTCAGAAAGTGGGCACTTCCCGTAAAACATCTGCAGATGATGATATTCGTTTACTAAATGCAAATTACTCTTTTGTTATAATTGATTGTTCATGTTTAGAAACTACAGATAAATATGTATATGTATATAGTTTACCGACATGACATACATATTATGGTAATAAAATTGGGTTATATTTTTGTCTATAATCCTGTTGTATTCCTATGATCAGCAATATGTTAGTAAATGTATATTAACAAGTTATAATTTGAAATAGAGGGAAAATATGCTGCTTTATTTATTTATTATTTAGTTATGTTTGCTTCTATGCAGCAACAAACATTGATATCACTGTGAGAATACAGTTCTGTTTATTTTTTGTTATAAAGTGCTGCCTTGTTATGTATTTGATGAATACCATTCAAAGCTTTAATTTGCACCCCCCTGAAAATCTTCTCAAACTACACATTCTACATTTCGCTAACCTGAGCGCTCATCAAGTTTTCCCCTTAGCTTTTAACCCTTTCAAATGCTTGTCCTGCACTAGCCGATAAGGTAAGGGCTATCTATCACGATAAGGACCGCCCCTTGTGGAGTCGTTGCACTCTGTGTGATGCGGATTCCTTGTCTGCCTATCTGACTGTCGGGTGTCTCCATCTGGAAGCTGCGGAGTCCCTGTCACTGCTGTGCCGTCACTCCTGGACCCTGCCGCCTGGTGTCTGTTTTCGCCTCATCCCTCCCTCCCGGGGCCGTGATGGCGAATCCCCTCCGCTTCCCATTTCAATACAAGTTTATTCGCCAAAAAACGAGCACTTAGGAACACTACAGAAATGCCCCATGCCAATTAAACTCAGTGAATAAGTTCAGGACATAAGGGACATGCCAGTATTGCAGAGAAATATGGGACAGTTAGTTGGAACATCCAAATACTGGCGTTAAGCACATTCTGCACCACACTATTTCATACAAAGAATGTACATGTTTGACGATAAGCCAACCAACATGAAGCTATACCGTTCACCTTCACATAATAAGGAGCGGAGCTTCTAGCTGTAAAAAAAATTCTTAACTGATGATATAGGCTATTACCATAAAGTGTATTTGTTTATTTATGTTTTTATAATTTTGTTTATCCTAGTGGGAGTTAAGTTAAGGACATTCGCTTACACTCTAAAGATGGAAACACTTGACAAGGTACATTGGCTGTGATAAAAATAAGGTTGAGATTAAACTAAAAAAAATCTGTGTTGCATTCACATTACTTTCTCTACACACTATTCTGATAACTATTCTTACAAAATCTTCCTGCCTACTTCCTGTTAATTGAAACAAACTTTCATTATATACTCTAAGATTTCTTTGTAGGTATAAGAGTTTGCAATTTACAATTAGCCCATGTATAGGGTCTTTCAACAAGAGTGTCCTATCTTTAACATGTGATAGCTGCGTTGTTAATGAGTTACAGCAGTCTTTTTTTTCATGTGGTTACAATTGTTATTGAAAAATAGCCATGGAACGTTACAGCAATCAGCAACGCGTAGAAATTGTGAAAATGTAACATCAAAATGGTTCATCTATTCGCCAAACCTTCCGTGTATTGCGTGAAGCTTACGGCGTGCATAATCGTCCCTGCGAGAGAACGATTCGGCGTTTGATCGATAAATTTTAAAGAAGTGGGTCTCTCAGCGATCAAAGAACGCTGTACGTAATGAACGTAAGCGCTCCAACGAAAACATAGTGAGAGTGTACGCGAGAACGGAAACAAATCAATTGCTCGTCGAGAGCAAGAATTGGGGCTTTCGCCGACCACAACTTGGCGAATTCTGCATCTGGACTTGGAGTTTCACGCTTACAAAATTGTGTTAACTCAAGAAATAAAGTCCAACGACCATAGGTTGCGCCGTGTATTTGCTGACTGGGCTATGGAGCAATTGGAAGCTGATCCGGATTTTTGTCGAAAAATCATCTTCAGCGACAAAGCCCACTTTTGAATGGATGGTTGTGTTAACAAACAAAATTGCCGATATTAGAGCAATCACAATCCAATGCAGATTCAACAACGACCACTTCATCCCCAAACGTTTACTGCGTGGTGTGGATTTTGGTATGGTGGAATCATTGGTCCATATTTTTTCCTCTAACTGTCAATGCAGAAAGATACCGGGCTCTTATAAGGGACTATTTTTGGCCTCAATTGATTGGTATGGATCTCAGAAACATCTGGTTCCAGCAAGATGGTGCCACATGTCATACTGCTCTCGAAACAATCGCTCTTTTGAAGGAGAAGTTCAGAGGTTTCATCGTTTCCCGTGGTGGTGATGTTACCTGGCCCTCGAGGTCATGTTGTTTAACGCTGTTGGATTACTTCCTTACTGTTGGTTATGTTAAATTTCGAGTTTATGTCAACAAGCCAGAAAAAGTAAGGATCTTATGAATAACATCACGCGTGTTATTCGTTGGACCTAATTTACGTTCTTCTGTCATTGAAAATTGGGTCAACCGTATACGCGGAAACCAACGAAGTCGCGGCGGTCACTTAACTGATGTTCTCTTCCACACGTAGTGACGTTAATTATGTTCCAAAATAAAAAAAAGGAATAAACCTCTATCATTTATAGAACGTGTTTTATTTAAGTTCAAAGATAGGACACTTGTTGAAAGACCCTATACGTCTCTTTTGACCAAGAACCTCTTTCAATTGAAAGGGAGTTGGATTTTGCAGTCGCAGATAGTTATTTCGGGAAAGGTCAACCTACTTTATTGTTCTACTGGCTATGTCCAATAGTTTCTCTCTCTTTGGCTATCACCTACTACCGATGATCCTCAGTTCGTCTGCCCAGCGGGTTCTCTGCCTGCCGACCTTCCTCTGACCAATCCTGGAGTTCCAAGAAGCCACTCTGTGTGTCCCTCTATTAGGGTGTTGTCTCATAACGTGTCCTGCCATCTCCATTTTTGGTAGCTTCCTGTCCTCGCGGAGTCTTTAATAATGTTTTCTTCCTTAATTTCTTGGTTCCGCATTCTATCTCTCATTGTTATACCCAAGGTTTTCCTTTCCATTTTTGCTTCTGTTTTTTTGGTTAGAACTCACGTTTGTGAGCCATTTAACAGAGCTGGTAAAATACACATGTTCGTTATTTGAAACTTTCAAATTTACATTGTAGGATTGCAGTAAGCTAATGTGATAATCAGATTTTTAAAAAGCAGGTCGCTATGTGATGGTTTTTAATTCTTTGCTCACCACGAGAAAAAACGGAAAACCTGGAAAAGGCCCAAGCATTTGAAAGTTGAAAATGATAACAAAGGATATCTCTGAAATCGTTAAATTAAAAAAAGAATATACATTTCTGAATAGTAAGATTTTCTCTACCTCTTACGGTTTATCAGTTATATAAAAGTCGTTCAGAATGAAGAGGACTTCACTAGCAAGTTTGGTATTTAACGACTTTGTGTGATTGAGACAGACAGACATAGACATTTTTCCAAAAGTGCCTTTTTTGGATTCAGGGAGCCTCAAAACGTGTTGCCGGTCAACTATGGGTATCGAGTTTTTGGATGGAATACAATACTTCTTCTGCTTAGTTGTTGTAGAGAAAGTTAATGATAAAAAAACCTCGTTGTGGTCAAGTGGTTAGTGATCTGGCTCCTAAACCCAGAAGTTCCAAGTTCGATTCCCGGCTGGGGCAGCAAATTTTCTTCAAGCAGTATCATTCCCTATTGTGCTGTTATGTGTTCATTTTATGTTTTGTATCTGTGTTATACATCCAGCCAGTCACTTTACGTTGCTTGTCCCCTTGCTTAACGCACTCTTTGGTGTTCTTTTTTTTTCTCCTCTCTGCTTTCCGTGCGTGGCAGGTGCCTTGGCCGTACGTGGTGAGTGGTGGATTTCTGTCGCATTGCAGGGTTAGCTCTCTACCCGGCAACAAGTTATTCGGATTGTGGAAGGTTTTTTTGGAATTGATTTAAGGAACTTCTTTTGTTATGTTTTGTGTATCGGCCTTATGTAAAGGTAGGCTTTGATATGAGTTTGTATCTTGGTAATGGTGAGTGAATTTTGGGGCGGAAAACGTAATGTGTATTTTAGACACGAATTCGTAAAGTGACTGGCTCTTGAAATTGTTCATATGTTTAGTGTGTTTTGGTTCTTTTGTTTTGTCAAAATTTAATACTGCGTTTAAATGAGTCCAGAATGTGGATCACACTTCTATCTTATTGGCTTCTCCACCTTTAAGGAGTTTAAGAGTGCTTTCACTTATAAGGCAACTAATTAGCTGTTAAAGTAAAACTCTCAATCCATCATTTGTCATTGTCTCAGAGAGAAAGAGATAAAATACAGGGAAACAAAAAAAATACCAGGAAATTCTGGAATATAAGTTGTTTGTGTGTATAAGGCAAAGAAATGCAAGAACTAATTCATTCTTTACACAACTTATTTAAAGTATCATAAGAATTAGGAAAATTTAACTGTAACCACAAAGTACTACTGACCTTCTAGCTGAGTTATATTTTTAATACGTGATTTTCAGTGCATGCTTAGTTTGAAGTTACAGAAATTGTGTTGTGTTAATTATGGGAGCAGTAATTGCAGTCAAGAACCCTACCATGCTGAACTTTAAAAAACTGAAAACAGTTGTGTTGTAAAGTACATCTAGCTCAGCTGGACTTTGAAGTTTGCTGTTCCTATAAATTCATGAAAGTCTGTTTGGGTCTTGACTAGATAAGCTTAATTACTATTTGTGAGACCAAATCGTTCACACAAAAAGGGAGCAAGTAATGCTTCCAGGTTCTACTGTATTTTACAGTTGAAGAAAAGGTACCCGTTTATAAAATATTGGTCTGATGTTTATAGTGGCCTTGTTTGTTAATTTTTGCTCTTTTTAAAACTTGCCTTACTGCTCTGCTCATTTGATGTTTTGGTTTGTTTACTTTCAAGCCATCTTTGTTTTACAGTTATTCTTTTTGGTTGCTTTACGGTTCTGGTTATTAATGTTTGTTTATTATTATCATTAAAGTACAAAAAAAGAGAGAGAGAAACAACTTATCAATAGTAGTATATTTTTGAGAGTTCTGGTTTCCATCTTATTTTTTTTCTTCCCCTACGGCACTCGTTAGGGCTTCCCTTTTCGCTTGGCCGGGGGTTCCCTAACTCAGTCAAACTTTCTTAAGCGTCTGCACGGTTTCGCTGCCTTGCTCCAGTTTTATGTTTTGGGTGAAACAGTGGAACCATTGCACTATGCTCCTTAGAGTCTGGTAATATGAATGTGAATGTGGTTAACAGTAAAACGCATTCAAAGGTCAAAGATTAGGATTCAATACGGAGGGGGACTTAGGACGTCGATCTACAAAGATCTTTTGTACCTATGCCCCGGACGGGCGCTTCTGGGAGGTAGGGATGAGGTGAGAGGAGACGAGGACGACCGGACTAGGAAGCACGACAAGCAGAGGGCAGGGTCCCACCGTTTACATATTTAAACTCCCGGAATGGGCAGCCGTTTACCCTTCCCTGTGGGCTTACACACCCCGGGGGGGCCGAAACCCGGAGACCGTCCCCATTGCACTCGCCGAGACCTCCCGCCAACACGTATAACCCTGAAAGTAACCAAGCGGGTGAAAGGTGAAGTGAAATGAGAATGGAGGGGAAATGGGGGGACAGGACATTTTGGTGACTTAATGATTCTTCCCAACATTCGCCTAGCGACCCGGGGAAACCCCGAGAAAAATCGTGGGTCAGGAAGCCCGGCCACGGGAATGGAACCCACGACCTCCCAAATACGGCCCACAGACGTTAACGCCTGAGCTATCCCGCTCGATAAAGTCAACGTTAACAAAACCTACAGTTCGCCATCACTCATGCGTCAAGTAAAAGCCTCCGATATGATCATAGAGGTTAAAGGGTGTTTTACAAAGGAAAACAATAAAAAAAGAAACCTTTGATTATATTACTTTCTCTACCCATGACAATTCACACATATTCGTTACATATTATAGAATTAGTACCTATTAAATGTGATTCCTGTAAATTACGTTATTCACGGTTGGCTTATACTCGGAATGGCTTCAAATGAAGTAATACATGCTTCTATGTATAGGTATAGAATATACAACGGAGGGGGACACCTCGCTCACTGCGACCTGTATAGATCTATCCCCCAGGAAGGGTTGAAGTGAAGGAACCGCAGAAGCCAAAGGCCAATGGCAGGCCGGCCAGGCCGGAAAAGGCGCGCAGGTGTCTCCCTAGCATTCCAATCTTGATCACACATCCACCTCGGTGGGGAGAATCGGCCCACCTGAGGCGGCTCAGAGAAGGCTACCTTCTGGGAGAACCGAGAAGAACTTTCCAACGAGCAAACATCTCGCCATTGATGCAGTAATTTGTATCACAAATTATTTAAATGTAAAGAGTGATTATAGTATGAATATGCTTTATTATGTGACATTGATTTGAAATGTTTGTTGATTGTAATTATTGTTGGGAAGTAAGTTTATACTGCCTTACTGAAACTGACAATAATAGCGTGCAATAATGCAGCGAGGGGGTGAGCTGTTTATCATTATTGGAAACGAGGAAGTTATGTAATGTTGGCGCGTTTAGAATCTTCTGGAACATTTCCCTAGAGCATATGTATTCATAATTTTCATTGGATATTAAAATAGACGCTAATGTTGGCGCGTTTTATTAGCCAATTGCAGTTCAGTTATAATCTTTAGGCATATCTGGGTGAAAGTGTATAAAAAGTAGGTTAGAGGTAAAGACCCCGTCAGTTCGTCGAAAATATTTTGTATGATACACGTCGCCTTCAGTCCAGCAGAAATATTACACGTCGGCTATAGATTCACAAGTTACGCGTAGCAGAATTATGAAAAATCTAAAGTGTTGTAAAGTTAATTATACAAAAGGTTGAAGTACGTGGATTAAAAGTGATCAGTAATGAAGTTATTATAACAGTTTCAGTTTGGCGAGTGTCAAGATCAATGTGTAAATGTGATAATTAACGTGTTCGACAATAAAAGTGTAAAACAAATTTCTTTCATCAGTGTTATCTTTGGATAAAAGATTCCTTTCCGTTTATTACACAACCTGTATAAAGAGAAGTGCTCGACCCAAGAAAAAGATAATAGCTAGCTGGAGGACAGAGAACAAAATTTAAATAAAATAACAGTAGCATTCTTTCAAACGAACATTAATATTGCCGCAAATTGCTAACACCAGATGGAGCTAACAAGCCTAACAAATGAATCACGTCACAAGATGGCTTCAACGCGTGAAGTAAACACAAATACACAAACATTATAAGTAATACACTTGCACCATCTGTCCGACACCGACCGACAATGCATAACCCCTAGCCTACCTATAATATGAAACAGGAAGCAGAATGATACGAAATGAGGGAAACGAAATTCAACGTAGAAGAGAAACCACCTCAGTATCCGCCTTGCCAGCCACAGAAAACCACGATGAACCCACGTCAGAGTGGTTCAGCCCCAGGAATCGAGCCCAGGACCTCCTTCCACATATAGCGTTTGTGTTGTATCTGCGGTTTGATAATGCAAGTCGCCTGTTTGTTGCGATCGTTTTATACCTATATTTGTTGTTTCCAGCCTTGGGTTTTTTGTGGCTACACATAAAGGTGTGTGATTATATACATATGTACATAAATAGCTATTTTCACATTTCGGTTGCGCATTTTCAGAAGCTTATGAGTAACAAAATAAATAATTTAGCCTCCAAAGGATAAAAAGAAACCCTTTGTGTATCCATATAGATGCTGAAAAAAAAATACAAATAATTTCCAAATTTGCAAAGATGAACATTTGACACGTTATTTATTTTGTCATAAATTAATTGCCAGAGTAATTGTTTAAACTGTATGAATATGAAAGACAAACAGAGAAGAAGCAGTAACATGAAAGTTTCGTAATAAACGTGATCAATTCGTTAAAGAAAGAATAGGTATTTGCTAAATTAACCTTATGAGAAAATATTTTAAGATAAGAAAGTATTAATAAAAATCTGATTCGTTACACTCACATGACTTTCTCTACTCTTGTACAAACTATTTTTACAAACGCCTATTCTCCATATGCTTCATGTTAATCGAGATGTTAATCTTATTGCTAATTTTCTTGTAGATGCAAGGGGAATATGGTAGACTTTAAGCGATAGTCAAATCTTTTAAGAGCTGGTTGCTATGTGGAGCATTTCATTCTCTTTGCATTACCAGGACAAAAAAAATGAATAACGAATTTGAGAAAAAGTATAAGTATTGAAAAATTTAAGGGAATAACAAGCAATATCTCGAAAATGGCTCACTCAACAAAAAAAAATGTATGTAACATAAATTGGGTATTTTAACGCGATCTACATTTTTTGTGTAGAAGATTTTGTCTATCTCTTATGGTTTACCAGTTATACAAAAGTCGTTCACAATGAAGAATACTTTTGGAGACATTCCCAGAAAATTCGAGATATACATTTTATTTGTCATGAAAATATCTTAAACATACAATATTTTAATCAAAATCGTTGGAGCTGTTTTTGAGAAAATTAAAATTTTCGAAAAATGTTCCATGTAAAGGGTAATCTGGGGTGGAGGGATTTTCTTGAAAACTTTCGTGTAGCATCTCTGGAATATACTGAACCTAAATACCAAGTTTGGTGTTTATCCGACTGTTCGTTTCTGAGTTATGCTGTTCACACACACACACACACACACACACACACACACACACAGACACACACATACACACACAGACACATGGACATGTTTCCAAAAAATGCTTTTTTTGGATTCAGGGGGTCTCAAAACATGTATTTCCGGTGAAATCTCGGTATCGAATTTTTGGGTGGAATACAATACTTCCCCTACTTACTATACGTAGTAGAGAAAGTAAAAAGGAGGAGGATTAGGTTCTAAGCGGAGGGACACTTTAGCACCTTTTGTGCCTATACCCCCGGGAGGGAGGAATGAGGTGAGAGGGGACAGAAGGTGGCCGGACCAGGAGACACAACAGACAGAGAGCAGGGTTCATACCATTTCCAGATTTAAACTCCCCGGATGGGCACTGGAGCAGCCGGGTCCTCTCGCCTCCATGTGGGGCTTACACATCCCCTGGAGGGCTCGAGACCCAATCCGAGATGAAGGTTTCCACAGAGCATCCTTTTTACCTGCCATGCACACACCGAGACCTCTCGTCGACACGTGCAACCCTGAAAGAAACCAAGAGGTTGAAAGTGAAGTGAAATGCGAATGGAGGTGAAATGAAGGGACAGGATATTCGAGGGACTTAATGATCCTTTCCAGCATTCGCCTAGCGACCCGGGGAATCCCCCGAAAAACCCATGGGTTAGGAAAGTCTCCCGCGGGAATGGAACCCATGATCTCCGGAATGCAGGCCACAGACGTCGCCTAAGCCTAAGCTCGGTGATTTAAAACTAACGCGTAATATAAATAAATGTTACAATAACGTGTAAAAAATCATGAAAGTTGAAAGCGTAGTGAAAACGGAGGGAAACCAACAATGTGTTGGCACTGTAGGAGGTGAAGGAAGAGCAATATGTTTTAAGAGACGCGAGTGTGAACTTATACACAGCAGATCAACGTAGAAGAATCTCAACACATATTGAGTGGGGTTTAATATTGCAAGTGGTTGAGATGAAGAATTACGATGAGTTAGATTTAAACTGAAGTGGTGAGGCTGGTTCTCTGAGAAGACTAACTCTCAGAGGACCCGGCTAGTTCGTAGCTCGTAACTGAGGCAGTATTTTTAACATTTAAATGATTTCAGTCAAATTATATAATACAGCCCGCCTTAAAGCAATATCTGTATGTAACAACATATAAAAAGCGTATGTTACAGTAATTTTAAATGTTTATATTATTGTATACATGTTCAATAATGATATGTGAATGTATTATGTAATTTAATAATGTAGGGGCTGTGAGAATAATAGGTTAAAAGTTGCCAAAAATGAGATAACCTTGAGGCAATAATGAATTTGAAAGTTTAACAATACTACTTGTGATTCTTGGAAGCAATAATGTAATTTTTGTGACAGTTCACAAAATAGCCAATCAACAACCAGAAAAAGCTTTAGTTAAATGAAGGTATTCTATTGGAGTAGGATTAGCCAATCAGAAACTGAAATATAGCAAAATTTACAAATCTAGAAGACAGTTGCTTGTAGACAGCGCTCATAACTGGACGCGTTGGCTGTAGATAGTGTTACTAATCGGACGCGAGATGTGTCCTCGAGAAATTTAATACGTATTCGTGTGAGACTAAAATAGTTTATGTGTTAAAAAGTGTAAGTAATTAATAAACGAATGTCACAGCTCTCTATATCAGTGAAGTGTTATTTAAATTGTGTCAAGCATTAATAAAAAGGAGTGAATTAAAAATTATAATTTGTGTAAGCCTACTTTCTTCAGCCACACTACGCCCTGCTAAGACATCCATGTCTCTAACGTAAATACTGACGCAGCCGAGGCAAACATAAGTATATAATATTCAAAGAAATAGTGAAAATTACAAACTTAAAATATTTTTAAACATTTGGGGCAAAGGCCACCGGAAAGTACATTTGGGGTGAAGGCTACCGGAAAGCGGGTACTATACGTGCGGTTGCAACGAACTTCAAGTTCGGTTCCCCAACAGTTGAAATATAATACATCTTCAAACTGACTTTCCATACGTAGCAGCAACAAACCTTCTTCAAATTGGCTCCCAAAGCGTGGGGCAAATAACAATACAACAAAATGAACCTACTTCCTAACGCGGGTCACCGCAGAGCGTAACTAGATAGATAAAGTATCTATATTGGTTCAAATTATTAAAGTTATTACCAGAGTTAGGATTTTCAGGTGCAAATTTCAGGTTTATTTAAGGGGATGCACAACTGAAATTGCTACTTTTTAAACTACCCATTCTATTGGGCTGAAATTTTATCCACATGTCAGCCTTCTTAAGGTATAATTGTTTTGCGAATTTCAATCCAAAATCTTGATTAGTTTTCAAGTTATTAATTTTCAAAATATAAAATTACGGGTATATGCAAAATGCAACACATGATCATTTTTCAAAAAAAAATATTATGTTGCTTCTATGTCAAGGAATTACAAACCTGTCATATAATTTTCTTTCTACCATTCTTAGTTGAAGAGAAAAAGAAGTTTTGAAGTTTTGTATTTGCATTTTTGTTTGTTTTTTGTATACATTGTTATCTTCAAAAATTAATAGCGTAAAAACTATCCATTACACAGAAAAAGTATATGACAGTTTTATTTATTTGGATTTTTGAAATAAGCATAAAAATGTCAATATGAATGGATGAAAACTACATCATGTGGAACATTTTGAATATGCAGAAATGCTGAAAATAAGAAGCGCCTTAAAATGAAGTTTTAAAAGTATAAACAGCTAGCAACCAAATGCGCAAGAGTATTTAAAACGTCTCGTAACGATCCTGAAGCGTTTGCTAGGTCAAAAATAAAAGTGGATTCTAAAACTACAAGCTATGGAGAATTTTTTGGAGAATATTTGAGATTTTGGGTTAATTTCAGTTGTGCATTCCCTTAACTAATTCAACGATTTCTCTTTCCTCTATTCTAATTTATTGAACTACAAACAAATACATCAAATTATCACTCATCAAAAGAAGGAAAAAAAACCACGAAACTGTTGCACTTCAAGATATTAAGCATCTCCACATTTTTAAAAGTAAGTCTGTTTCTATTAGGAGATAGAATGTCTTTGTAGATGCTAAACCTTCTTTCAACATCCACAGAAACCAGTGGGGCAAACCTTGTATTCACTCGGAATGGCAACTCTACAGATGTGGCGAATTCCTCAATGTCTGGATTCTTCTGAAGACTAGATTCAAGTTTGTCTTTGGCAAAGCCATTTAAGTCCATTTATCCCATTGTTTTTCCTTTTCAAGACCTTGTTCTTCCAATCGTTTAATAGCTGCAGCAGGTACTTGTAACTATGGACACAATATAGTTCTGTCTGCAAATTATGTATTTTCTCCGGTAACAGAAGTCGCTGTGCCTTGGAAATTGCACCTGCGTCGGATGGATCCAAAGAAAGCACAAACTCTTTAATTTTGTCAAAATTCTCACACAACATAGCAGCACACTCAGTCCAAGATCCCCAGCGAGTAATGACCGGGAAATTTGGAAGGGGCAGGCCAGTGATTTCCCTGCTGTAAACAACACGGCTCGGAGCTTTCAGTAGAATCTTCTTCAGGGCAGAGATAAATTGATTTGCGATGTCGTATTCGTTCCTTATGGATTCACAAACCCTATGAAGGGCATGAGCCAAGCATGTCACATGCTTCAAGTTAGGAAATAAAGGTTTCAATTGGTTAGTAGGCCAGAGGTTTTGGCAGAAGTCCATAATTGATTGCATTACTGTGCTGGCATTGGCTTTCTGCAGCTCGTACATTTTTAACAACATGGGCTTAACTTTCTCCCCTGCTAAGGGAAAAGTTAAAATGTTCAAAACATATCGTTCCATTGAGTCCATGGTTTCATCCACATCGCAATCAGACACTTTCTCCTTCTTTCTATGGTTTCCTGGTAAACAGGCTCCATGTAGTTTTTTCTCAAAGTACTCTCATCGGGCATTGATATCTTTGTGTATTTTTCAAGAAATTCCTAGAAGGCTGGATGGTTCACCTTATTGTGTGGAATTCCTGCTTGTGTAAGAGCTGCACACAAATCAATGTTTAATTCCTTCAAATTTTGGCTTTTTGAAGAACTCTGTTGAAACGCATTTCGTAATAGAGGTTGCCGTGATTTGTTTGCTTGAAGAGTCTTGTTCATTTGATACTTAGAGCTGGAAATGTGTTGTTTGATGCGATCTCTCTGGTGTTTTTCATCTAACAAAATTCCAGAATCACAAATAGTACATTGCATAACAGTTCTATCAGTGTCTATGAAATCTTGTTTGAATTCCTCAGCCAGAACAATAAATCGAGCACTGGACACCTTTGGCATTTTAAAATCCAGTACTAGTACACTAGTTTGGAGAACTAACACTAGTTAACTTGCTAACACAATGCGACTGTCACTCAACTCACTCTTGCGCCCATTCGCTGTCCACATTCTCTTATAATATCGCTACAATTACCAGAATGTTCTCATTCATGCTGGAACTTTAGTCCCAGCGATTTCTAGTAGTTTGGAACAGAATCCAGTCTGAAAAATTCTCGGAACTTCGCGGGTGAGGTTACTGCCGTCTCTGCGTGCCCAGCCTTCACCTTCACGCAAACAGATGACGTCTCTTAACAGTAACAAACTCACATTGACGAACAGCACGCTACTGATTCTGGTGGGATAGAATCACTCATTGTCACTTGCATTATTGCGGGCTACTTTATAGCGGTAAGGCGAGAGAAAGAGGTTTTCGTCGAACACACAATTATTTTGCATTGTTGCGGGTGTCCTTTCAATTCCCGCGCGGCGTTTACTGAAAGAGGTAGGCTTATTATTTGCACGTGCACAGTAAGCTGAGGAGACGTTAACTAAAGTTAAAGAATAAATTGGAATGAAACTTAAAAGAAAACAGGGGGGAAAGGGGATTATGGGCATGGTTGGGGAAAAATGGGATAAAGGTGCCAAAAAAGTGTAAACGCCCCCAAAAAGGGAAAAAGGTGCGAGACGAAATGCCTCTTTTCGCAATAGAAACAAAATTTCACACTGTGATATCTTTCCGCCCAGCCTTAACTTACCTAAAAATTCTAACTCCGGTTATTACACAAGTATTTAGTGCATGGGTCATTGACTGTACATGCATATTTAAGATACAAGGTGTGGTAACAAAATAAACCCCAGAAAAAGAAAACAAAACAAAAAATAACAAGAAAATATAAAATAGAGATAAACTACCAGAGATAATGCAACAGTTTCGAAGTTACCGTACCTGTTTTGAGGTCTGTGGCAGTAATTTATTTGTATCACAATAATGTAAATGCCAGAGTGATTGTAGTGTAAATAAGCATTATTGTATGACGTTGATTTGAGATGTTTGTTAATTATAAGCATTGTTAGGAAATAAGTTTACACGGCTTCACTGAAACTGACAATAGGAGCGGGTAACAATGAGCGAGGGGGTGAGTTGTTTATCAATTATTAGAGACAAGCAAATGACGTCAGATTGGCGCGCTTTTCTGTAGAAATGGCGGGAATTTCTTCCCTAGAGCATATGTTTTCGTAATTTTTGATTGGATATAAAAATAGAGGCTAATGTTGACGCGTTTTATTAACCAATAGCAGCTCGGTTATAATCTTTAGGCATATCGGGGTGTGGGAGTATAAAAAGCTAAAGTATTGCCCAATTCAACAAAATCATCCACGCGTTACACGTCGCTGAGTCCAACGGAATCATTCAGAAGTTAAACGTCGCTCAGTTCATCAGAATCGTTCGCGGGTTATACGTTGCGTAGTTCAACGGAAGCATACTTAAAGTAGACGTTACGCAATTCTACAGAATATCTCGCGTCGTAAAGTTAGTTAGAAATGTGAAATACGCGAATTAATAATGTGCAGCAAATAAGTGATTATATTGATATTAGAAAATATAACAGTTTCAGTCTGGCGTGTATCAAAAATCAATATGTGAAATTGAATAATGTGTGACGACAATAAAAGTGTAAAAAACAAATTCTTTTATCAGTGTTATCTTTCAGTAACAAATCCTTTCCGTTTACACACCCTGTTCAAGAGATGTGCTCGACCGAGAAACAATAGCTAGCCGGAGGAAATTGAACCCAAGTTTAAAAATAGTAATACAATAACAGGCGCTCAGCAAAAAAATAACACGAAGTGACCGCGACAAATTGGCTCCCATACGTGGTGCATATAAACATGAAGCATCTTCCAACCAACTACTAACAAACCAACCACTTCAGGTCCTCTCGTCGGAACTTCTTCTGCCACCTCCATCGACGGATGGTGTGCTTGTAATAATTTAGTTTATTGTTTGCTCTGATTAGGTTGATTCTCAGTGGAGATATGTGCATGGACTCTGCCTATCAGGAAAGGATAAACTTCGGCGATCCAGGTTGTGGATTGAAGGAATTTCAGGGGCCATTCAGGAAGCACCACGTAGTTCACTTGACTGAATTTTATTACCACTAATAAAGATTCCAGATAATGCTCCTGGTCCCTGGGAGCTGACAAATTTTTCTCGCGTCTCGCGGTTCTTTGTTATCGCGCTGCGCGTGGGCAACACTTATTCGTTCACACAGCACTACAATTCGACGATGTATACCTTCAACCCGGCATGTACTTCGGCACTGTGATGGAACTACCATACTTTCCACGGGCCCTATTTGCCCGCCAACTTCTGCTCACAAGTAACGTGGAGTCTGTGTCCGGGATTACGTATCGACAGTCCAATTTCTGGGGTGTACATGGGATATTTATTAAGTTTCTGATATATTATTAGAGCATTTTTCGCGGGATAGTAAGCGTCAGTCCAACATTTCGTCATTTATCTAACATCTCATTGGCTACTTGTTCATCATGTGACTTTTTCCTCGCTCCACAGGTATACTTCCCGTTCCAAGTCAAAATCTACTCCCCCGTGCGTCTGGATAGAAGACCCTTTCAGAAATACCAATTTAAACCTTGACCCGACTAACAGAAAAAGGGTTCCCACAATCCAGCGCTCGAAGACAGGATCCTTTACGACGGAACTGTAGGATTTAAGGCATCTACCAACTAGTGGACCAAGAACATTATACACAGGCTAAACATTACGCTGTACTAAAATGAACAGTGAAATGATCCAGTTTATCTACATATACAATCTATACATAAAAATGATTGGCTAAAACAATTACAAAACACAAAATAGATTCGGGTGCCATAGCTAAATCTTGCCTCAGGGAAAAGGCTCCGTAAGTAAATAATACAATATCCTCCGACAAAATAAGTCGTGTGGAGTGAAAGTATTAGAATTTACGTTGAAGAATTAGAATTATTATTAATTAATTATCTAATAAAGTATTAGAATTTAGTTTATCTAATCAAGAAGCTATAAAATAATTACCTACATCCAAGCATTACTAGAAAAAAGTCTTAATTAGATTTATTGCGTAACTTTCTGCCTCTTCTTCTTCTTCTTCTTCTTCTTCTTCTTCTTCCCTGTTTGTCTTTATTTAAGACATCCTAAAGAAATTAATTACTTTTAAAATAGACAACTCGTTTAATCGGTTTTAATTTCATATCCTGACAGTATTTTCTTTATAAAAATCCTAATTTAGGTAATATGAAACAGATATAAAATTACATATTTTTAGAAAACAACAGAATAATGGAAAATATAGACGAACTACACAACTCGAGATTTTTAGAAGAATAAGACTACGAAGAACGTGTGGCGTCTAATTTAAGAAGGAAAGACCAACAATGCGGTGATGACTGAAACTACCTGTATTATTATTGGTATTTAATTGTTCTTTCACACAAGCCGTGGGTAGGACAAGGCTGGAAAGGTAGAATCCGTATGAAAAATTCAATGCCACAGCCGGGAGATTTGAAACACGGATGTGCCGGTTTCCGTCCGCTTACTCTAACCAACTGAGCTATCATGGTAACATGCCGGGATGACATTAAATTCCCCAACTGATCCGTTATTTCTCGATATCAAACCCAATGGCGAACCTCAATGGCGACTTACAATGTTGTGAGTAGGTACTTTAAGTTCGGGCGGTAGCGGCTCGTGAGTATACATTTTGGTGTTTACAAAATTTTAACCCTAAAATAAGAAATAGGATGTACTGCATAATAGTTATAATTATGAACAAATTTATATAACTGCAGCCACTCCCAACAACAATGATAAATAATAATAATAATAATAATAATAATAATAATAATAATAATAATAATAATAATAATAATAATAATAATAATAATAATAATAATAATAATAATAATAATAATGCATAAGTTGTCTGACTAAAGAAAGCGTTGTTTTTGCAGATGTTTGTTGTGTGCATAATTAAGTACAGTGTTTTAAGGCAAGAACAAAGTAGTGTGTAAATTAAATTGTAGTTGAGAATATTGTAATTGGAATAACCGGGAGAAGTTTTCGCGCTCGACGTTACCTAATTCTGCCGCAGTGACATTAAGAAATATTGTAATGATAATATGGAAATACAGCGCGGAAGAAGCTTCGTGCACGCCATCAAGTGTGCACGACACTTATGTATTTGACCCATAAGGTAATTACGTGATACCAATTGCGCATGCGCAAACACTCCTTAAAACGTGCACAAGTCAAGATGTGCTACCGACCCTTTTGCTACATCGCATCGACATTAGAGAAGTAGTGCGGTAGATTTAAACGGCGTAGATTTTAAATTACCGCATATACGTTACGTTTGATAGCATTCAAAGAAAAATAAACAATTAATCTGCAAGGTGTTCACTGCTGTTGTACAGTAGTCGCCATTGGTCCCGGGATTCAAAATTAACTATTAGGTAAATAATGTGAATTAATTGTTCTTTCAGACAGCTGTGTTATTATTATGATGCTACGAATTCTATTATTGTGTTATAATGGTGTTATTATTGTATTGTTATGGTTTTATGTTATGGTTGTATTATTATTGTGTGATTGTTATGGTGTTAGTATTATTATGATGTTATAGTGCTATTCTTATAGTGTTATTATTGTGTTATTGTTATGGTGTTATTTTTATTGTGTTATTATTATGATATTATTGTGCTATTGTTATGACATTATTATTGTGTTGTTATTATTACTGTGTTATTGTTATGGTGTTATTATTTTGTGTTATTATTATGATATTATCGTGCTATTGTTATGGTGTTATTTTTATTGTGTTATTATTATGATATTATTTTGTTATTGTTATGGTGTTATTTTTATTGTGTTATTATTATGATATTATTGTGCTATTGTTATGGTGTTATTTTATTGTGTTATCATGATATTATTGTGCTATTGTTATGGTGTTATTTTTATTGTGTTATTATTATTATTATTATGATATTATTGTGCTATTGTTATGACATTATTATTGTGTTGTTATTACTGTTACTGTGGTATTGTTATATTATTGTTATGGTGTTATTATTGTGTTATTGTTATGGTGTTATTATTGTTTTATGGTGTTGTTATGGTGTTATTATTATTGTGTTATTATGATATTATTGTGCTATTGTTATGACATTATTATTGTGTTGTTATTATTACTGTGTTATTGTTATGGTGTTATTATTATGTGTTATTAGTATTGTGATATTGTTGTGTTATTGTTATGACATTATTATTGTGTTGTTATTATTACTGTGTTATTGTTATGGTGTTATTATTATGTGTTATTAGTATTGTGATATTATTGTGTTATTGTTATGACATTATTATTGTGTTGTTATTATTACTGTGTTATTGTTATGGTGTTATTTTTATTGTGTTATTGTTATGGTGGTATTTTTATTGTGTTATTATTATGATATTATTGTGCTATTGTTATGGTGTTATTTTTATTGTGTTATTATTATGATATTATTGTACTATTGTTATGGTGTTATTTTTATTGTGTTATTATTATGATATTATTGTGCTATTGTTATGACATTATTATTGTGTTATTATTACTGTGTTATTGTTATGGTGTTATTATTATGTGTTATTAGTATTGTGATATTATTGTGTTATTGTTATGGCGTTATTATGGTGTTATTATTGTGTTATTGTTATGGTGTTATTATTGTGTTATTGTTATAGTGTTATTATTCTCATTATTATCACCGAAGAGCTAGCCTACTTGCAAGAGCAGATGTTGCTGAAGATCTCCAGGCACTGGGGCTGATTGTGTACACAGTTCTGGGAAGAAGTTCCAGCCCAGTATTGTTTGTCGTTAGAAGCAAATGAACTGCGATTGCACGTATCTTGCAGGCAGCAAATGAAGTCGACCTTGATAGCTGATGTACGCGTGTTTACTCAGCTGTGTGTACGAGCATCGTTGACTGCAGTAGCAGAAGAATCATCCGTCTGAGCAAACGTGCGGTACGCGACTCAAGAGTGGCGCCAGGGATTAGCATTTCTGTGCAGACAGACGGGATGCTTCAGCTGCCGACAGGGGGACATAACGGTGTATTGTATACTGACTGCAGCAGCAAGGGATGGGGAACGGGTTGCCATCGGGTTGCAGCTAATTGTCTCTTGAAATGTTTCTACCTGATGGCCAGTAAATATCATCTGGACTGCTGTAGACTTTCTGAAGAAAGAACTGCAACACTAAACCACCTTTCTGTGTTATAAGCTATATTATCTGACAGGAATATCTACAAAACTGTATAGTATTACAAGTTGTATTACCTCTGTCTGGGGAGCTATTGTATTCCAAACAAAAATTCGATGCGGAGATTTCACCGGAAATATATGTTTTGAAGCCCCGTGAATCCAAAACAGGTCTGTGTGAGCTTGTGAACAGCGTAACTCAAAAACGAAAAGACGGATAAACACAAAACTTCATATTTAAGTTCAGTACCTTCCAAAGATGCGACACGGAGATTTTCAAGAAAATCCGCCCGCCCCAAACTACCCTTTACATGGAAGATTTTCCGAAACTTTTTATTTTCTAAAAAATGGTTCTAAAGATGTTGATTAAAATATCATACATTAAAGATATTTACATTACAATAAATGGACTGTGAAGTCCTCTTCAGTCGGAAGGAATTTTGTGTAATCTTGTATTACTGGTAAACTTTAAGCGATAGACGAAAAACCACAAAAAAATCTTCGGTCAGATTGGTCGGCCTCGGAGGTTTGAACCCGGGGCCTCCCGATTATGGGCCACAGACGTTACCGCCTGAGCCATCCCGCTCAAAATGTGCATTCCGGAGTAACGTCAACATTGCATTTTGGGTGAAATATAATACTTCATCTATAAAGTATAGATTAGCGTTAGATAAAGTAAAAATAGCATGAAATTACTATGAAAAGAAACTTGTAATTGCTAAAAATGAGTGTTTCATATCAGACAGGTTGGAAGGAAAGCCTAAGGTACGTGTTTTGTAAACATGATTTAATCAAAATAGAGTGGAAAGGAAAGGAAGTAGGAGGAGAAACAATTAGGAATATGTGTTTACGTTTCCTAACGCTAGTGTTGGTGATTAACTTAAAACAACGTTTTGTACATACAACTCAAAGCACAGGGGATTCCCAGGTAGTATTTTCTCATCTGTAAGTAACCCTTATTCTCTTTATTTAGAAAAAATTGTTTGTGTGTATGTGTCTGTGAATAGCATAACAGACATGACTAACAATAGTTTCATCACACATTTTTATAGATACAAAGAGGTAGAGGAAACTGAGTCGATACTCAGATGTTTAAAAGCGGGTCGCTATATGTTGGCCTGAAAATTCCATATGATTCCGCAAGAAACAACTGAATAGCGACAACATTTTAAAACAACGACAAAGTTTTGAAAAATTCAAACCAAAACAACGGATATCTTGGAAATGGCTGATGCCACAAAAAAGGTTATTTCAAATAAATTGTGTTTTAAAGAGATCTGTAGTGTTGGTGCAGTACGGTTTTGTCTAACTCTTAACGTTCACAGGCTACTCCTAGAAAATTCAAGGTGTATATTTTATTTCCGGGTAAATATTTTAAACATAGCGTATCTTAATAAAAAACGGTTACAACTACTTTCGAGAAAAAAAAATCCAAGCATTTTGTAAACAACAGTTGGAGTTGAAAATCTTAGTTTCGCATTTTTTGCAATACTGAACTTAGATATTAAGTTTGGTATTTACAGAAATTTTTGTATTTGAGTTATACTATCAACAGACCCACACAGACGCGTTTTGTAAAAAAAATTCAAGGAGTAGGAGTTATTTACAGATGTAAAAATACAGAGAGAGCCAAGAAACTACGAACCGGCTGCGCGGTGTTTTTCCTGTCCGCGTCCTCGGCGCTCGTTGCCGTCTGCTGCTGTCATAGAAAGGCGCGGATGAAACCATACAACATTTTTAAAACTACTTTTAAAAGCTTTGCTTACCAACATTATGAAAGGAGAAGCTGAAACTGGCGACCGTCGTTGTCCATACATTTTTAGCGCCTGTTTAGGAAACTATCCATCACTCGTCGTAGTTCACGTTGAGAAATGCTGGCAATTTCCTGGCGAATATTTTGTTTTAATTCTTCCAGGGTGTGTGGGTTTGTCTTATACACTTTGTGTTTTAAGTTACCCCAGAGATAGAAATTGCAGGGGGTTAGGTAGGGGGATCGAGGGGGCCACTAATCTCTACTAATAATTCTATACTCAAACACACTTTCAATTGTCCTTATCGAAATATTGGCCATACGAACTGTTGCAGAGTCGTGTTGAAAAAAGGCAAAATCACACTCCCTGTCTGTTAATTCTATAAAAAAAGGGGGGGCAAAGTTGTATTCACGTATGTACAGGCGTCAGCTGTTGACTCGAAACATTTGACCCCATAACACTTTCTCCACTCATGGCACACCATACAGCAATTTTTTCGTCATAAAGGGTTACTTCATGAACAATATTAGGTTTGTCAGAGCTCCAATAACGATTATTTTATGTATACAAATATCCATGAAGGTGGAACCAAACCTCGTCCGTGAAAACTATTAAATATGGGCCTATTTCCCCATTGTGTACACTATTGAGTCTCCACTCACAAAATGTCCGCCTAATTACAGCATCACCTGGTTGAAGAGCATGTGCCACAGTTATTTTATATGCTTTTAGCTTCAGCAATTTGGTAGTTCTTCGCACGGAGCCATAAGAAATGCCTGCCTATTGTGAAAGAGCCTAGTGATTTTTGGGGAGAATTCTCCAAACGATGATCGATGTCGTTTAATGCCTCCTCGGTAAGAGCTGTACCGTCTTTTAGATTCCTTAGCCTGAACACCTCCTGTGGCCTGGAATTTATTGTTAAGATGTATGCCCTGGAACTTTTACACCTGGAAATATTTCTGCAAATCGTACTTTCACTTGACGAGCTGTGCAGTAGAAGTGAGCCATAATATGCTTTATGACTAAGTACAGGACAAAATAATAAATAACTCGTAATAACTGAACTACATCACATCACCGTCAACTCAATACTGCACTTCACATTGCAGAGCAACCACGTCAACAGCGTGACCTTGTTTATAGCAGCAGTGTTATGTCTCCACACGCCCAGTGGAAAAACATCGCGCAGCAGGTTCATAGTTTCTTGGCTCTCCCGTAACTACCAGGGAAGCCTCTGTACTTTGAGTTGTATGTACAAAACATTGTTTTAAGTTAATCACCAACACATGCGTTAGGAAACGTAAACACATATTGTTAATTGGTTCCCTTCCTACTTCGTTTCCTTTCCACTCTGTTTTGATTAGACATGGTTTACGAAGGATGTAGGTACCTTAAGCTTTCTTTGCAACTTCTGGAATGAAACCATGAAAATAAAGTATCAACAGTAATTAATAATTCAATTGAATCTTGAGTCGGAGGATACACTAAAACTTTACTTGCTTTAAATTAATGAAACATGTTTCTAAAGCACCGCTTGCTTTCCTTTTCAGCTTTTTTAGTGTATCCATTGACTCAAGATTCAATTAAATTATTGTTTCACTTCACTGTTTCTATTATCAACAGTAATTATTTGTCAAGCTTACAAACTTTTTTACTTTCTCTACTACGTATAGTAAGTAGGGGAAGTATTGTATTCCACCCAAAATTTCCATACCGAGATTTCACCGGAAATAAATGTTTTGAGGCCCCCTGAATCCAAAAAAAGCATTTTTGGAAACGTCCTTGTGCGCCTGTGAACAGCATAACTCAGAAACGAACAGTCGGATAAACACCAAACTTGGTATTTAGGTTCAGTATCTTTCAGAGATGCGACACAAAGATTTTCAAGAAAACCCCCACCCCAGATTACATGAAACATTTTTCGAAAATTTTAATTTTCTCAAAAATGGCTCTAACGACTTTTAATTAAAATATCATATGTTTAAGATACTTTCATGATAAATGAAATGTATATCTCGAATTTTTTGGGAATGTCTCCAAAAGTGTTCTTCATTGTGAACGACATTTACATAACTGGTAAACCATAAGAGATAGACAAAATGTTACTACACAAAAAATGTAGATCGCGTTAAAATACGCAATTTATTTCATATACAGTTTTTTGTTGGGTGAACGATTTTCGAGATATTACTTGTTATTCCCTTAAATTTTCCAATACTTATACTTTTTCTCAAATTCGTTATTCATTTTTTTTGTCCTGGTAATACAAAGAGAATGGAATGCGCCACATAGCAACCAGCTCTTAAAATATTTGACTATCGCTTAAAACTTACCATATTCCCCTTGCATGTACATGAAAATTATCAATAAGATTGACATCCCGATATCTCGATTAACATGGCGCATATGGAGAATAAGCGTTTGTAAAAATAGTTTGTACAAGAGTAGAGAAAGTCAAACACATCATATTTTTTAATAGTAATTTCATTTAGTTTCATTTTCTCCACCTCGTGCATAGCAGGTAGAGAAGGTATTGCATTCCGCCCAAAAAATCGATATCCAGCTTACATCGGAATTACATGTTTTGAGGAACCCCGAATAAAAAATCTGATGTGTTACACTCAAATGACTTTCTCTACTCTTGTACAACCTATTTTTACAAACGCTTATTCTCCATCTAGTTCATGTTAATCGAAATAAACATTTGGAGAGTCTATCTTATTGCTAATTTTCTTGTAGATGTAAGGGGAATATATATTTACAAGGGCAATATAGAAATACAGTAGCCTTTAAGCACATACATATCTCTTAATAGCTGGTTGCTAGGTGCAGCACCATTCCCTTTGCCACAGATTAATACTCTTTGCATATCCAAGACAAAAAAATGAATAACGAATTCCCATTTTAGAAAATAAGTATTGAAAAATTTAAGGGAATAACAAGCAATATCTCGAAAATGGTTCACTCAACAAAAAATGAATAACGAATTCCCATTTTAGAAAATAAGTATTGAAAAATTTAAGGGAATAACAAGCAATATCTCGAAAATGGTTCACTCAACAAAAAAATGAATAACGAATTCCCATTTTAGAAAATAAGTATTGAAAAATTTAAGGGAATAGCAGGCAATATCTCGAAAATGGTTCACTCAACAAAAAAATGTATATGTTATAAATTGCGTATTTTAACGCGATCTACATTTTTTTGGGCAGTAAAAGTTTGTCTATCTCTTATGGTTTACGAGTTATGCAAAAGTCGTTCACAATAAAGAATACTTTTGGAGACATTCCCAGGAAATTCAAGATATACATTTTATTTGTCATAAATATATCTTAAAAATATGATATTATAATCAAAATCATTAGAGCCATTTTTGAGATATCCGTTAGTAATGGTTCGAATTGTTCATTCTCTCGAAGTCCTGTCAACATCCAGTTGTTCATCGCGATTGCATGGAAACAGTATGGAATTTTAAGGCCAGCATATAGCGTCCAGTTCTTAAACATTTGACTATCGCTGTTTTCTTTGTATCTATAACGAAATGTGTAATGTAGCTGTTTCTGCAAAGGTTTATTTAGATTAAAATGTGTTAGATAGAAAAATAAGCTTTATTAAGAATGGTTTGTATACTCACTTATAAACGTTAGAAGGTAATGAAAGTCATGTAAATATATCACATCAGAGTTTAATATAATTTTGCTTTCTACTGAACCCTGTTGATAGCAGGAGAGGTTTGTGTGTGTGTGTGTGTGTGTGTGTGTGTGTGTGTGTGTGTTTGTGTGCGCGCGTGTGTGTGTGTGAACAGCATAACTCAGAAACGAACAGTCGGATAAACACCAAACTTGGTATTTAGGTTCAGTATCTTCCAGAGATGCGACACGAAGGTTTTCAAGAAAATCCCTCCACCCCAGATTACCCTTTACATGGAACATTTTTGAAGATTTAAATTTTTTCAAAAATGGCTCTAACGATTTGGAATAAAATATCATATGTTTAAGATATTTTCATGACAAATAAAATGTATATCTTGAATTTTCTGGGAATGTCTCCAAAGGTATTCTTCATTGTGAACGACGTTTGCATAACTGGTAAACCATAAGAGATAGACAAAATTTTACTACACAAAAAATGTAGATCGCGTTACATTACACAATTTATGTCATATACATTTTTTGTTGTTGAGTGAACCATTTTCGAGATATTGCTTGTTATTCTCTTAAATTTTCCAATACTTTTTCTCAAATGGAAATTCGTTATTCATTGTTTTTATGTCCTAGACATACAAAGAGAATGGAATGCGCCACATAGCAACCAGCTCTTAAAATATTTGACTAACACTTAAAGCCTACCGTATTCCCCTTGCATCTACAAGAAAATTAGCAATAAGATTATCAACATCTGGATATCTCGATTAACATGAAGCATGTGTAGAATAAGCGTTTGTAAAAATAGTTTGTACAAGAGTAGAGAAAGTCAAGTGAGTGTAACACATTAGATTTTTCAGTTCATTTTTCTTGTTTTAAGAATCTCGCTATACACGTGAGTTGATCTCGTTGTAAACGTGATTTCTCTTACCTTCAGGAATCAATGTAATATTTTATTGATATGGTACAATTATTACGAGCACTATGTAAAGAAATCTGACGTGTTACACTCACATGACTTTTTCTACTCTTGTACAAACTACCTTTACAAACTCTTATTCTCCATCTATTCCATATTAATTACATTTTACACATAGCGACCAGTTCTAAAAATATTTCCTATTGCTTAAGGCGTACTATGTTTCCCTTGTTTTGTATTTTCAAGGGCAATATAGAAATACAGTAGCCTTTAAGCATAGACACATCTCTTAATATCTGGTTGCTAGGTGCAGCACTATTCTCTTTGCCACAGATTAATACCCTTTGCATATCCAAGACAAAAAAAAATGAATAACGAACTTCAGAAAAAGTATAAGCATTGAAAAATTTAAGGGAATAACAAGCAATATCTCGAAAATGGTTCACTCAAAAAAATTGTATATGACATAAATTGTGTATTTAAAGCGATCTACATTGTTTGTGTAGTAAAATTTTGTCTATCACTTATGGTTTACCAGTTATGTAAAAGTCGTTCACAATGAAGAATACTTTTTGAGACATTCCCAGAATATTCGGGATGTACATTTCATTTGTCACGAAAATATCTTAAACATATGATATTTTAACCCAAATCGTTACAGCAATTTTTGAGAAAATTAAAATTTTCGAAAAATGTTTCATGTAAAGGGTAATCTGGGATGGGGGGACTTTCTTGAAAACCTTCGTGTCGCATCTCTAGAAGATACTGAACCTAAATACCAAGTTTGGTGTTTATCCGACTGTTCGTTTCTGAGTTATGCTGTTTACAGACACACAGACACACGCACGGACATGTTTCCAAAAATGTTTTTTTGGATTCAGGGGGTCTCAAAACATATATTTCTGGTGAAATCTCGGTATCGAATTTTTCGGTGGAATACAATAGCTACTTCCCCTACTTGCTATACGTAGTAGAGAAAGTAATAAATAGGATATACCACATGTGTTAAAAGTGGTTTTATTTTGCTCTAGAATTACGAAACTCGCAAAATAAAACCCAACTTTTAACACTTGTATCATAATCTATTCTTATAAGTTTTGTTTATTAACGACGCTGTCAATTACCAGGATTATACCAGCGCCACCGGTGTGTCGGAAGATCGTCCAGCAGGAGTTCTTTTGTTTGCTAGTAAATCTACTGAAAGGAGACAGTCGCTTTTAAGCATAATTAAAAACCATCGGTCAATGCCTGGTTTGAACCCGTGACCTTGGGTTCAGAAGGCCAACATCTAACCAACTGACCCACCCAGGCCAACAATTCTTTGATCAGCATAACACAAAAACGAAAAGACAAATAAATACCAAACTTAGTACGTATTTAAATTCAGTATCTTTCAAGATGCGACACGAAGATTTTTAAAAAATCTTGAGCATTTTTCAAAATGTTTGATTTTTCAGAAACGGTTCTAACAGTTTGAAACAAAATACCATGTTTTTAAGATATTTACGTGGCAAATAAAATGTACTAGAATTTTCTGGGAACTCTTGTATAATTGGTAAACCTAAGTGATAGTCAAAACACAATCTCTCTTTAAAATATGCAATTTATTTCAAATAATTCTCTTTGTCGTATCAACTATTTCAGAGACATTTGTTATTAATGGTTTGAATTGTTCATTTCTTTGACGTTCTTTTAAAGCCTTGTCAACATTCACTTATTTCTCGCGATGTCATGGAAACAGTATGGAATTTTAAGCCCAACATATAGCGTTCAGTTCTTAAACATTTGACTATCGCTGTTCCCTTTGTATTTATACCGAAATGCGTAATATAGCTATATCTGCAAGTTTTGTCTCTATTAAAATTAAGTAGATAGAAAAATAAGTCTTCGTAGCAATAGCTTTTGAACCAATTAATTAATAATGGAAGGTAAAGAAGTAAAGTGAATGTAACACATTACATTTTTACTTTCTCTACTACGTATAGTAGGTAGGGGAAGTATTGTATTCCACCCGAAACTTCGATACCCAGATTTCACCGGAAATATATGTTTTGAGACACCCTGAATCCAAAAAAGTATTTTTGGAAACATGTCCGGGTGTGTCTGTCTTTGAACAGCATAACTCAGAAACGAACAGTCGGATAAACACCAAACTTGGTATTTAAGTTGAGTATCTTCCAGAGATGCGATACGAAGGTTTTCAAGAAAATCCCCCACCCCAGATTACATGGAACATTTTTCGAAAATTTTAATTTTCTCAAAAATGGCTCTAACCATTTTGATTAAAATATCATATGTTTAAGATATTTTCATGACAAATAAAATGTATATGTTGAATTTTCTGGGAATGTCTCCAAAAGTATTCTTCAATGTGGACGACTTTTGATAACTGGTAAACCATAAGAGATAGACAAAATTGTACTACACAAAAAATGTAGATCGCGTTAAAATACACAATTTATGTCATATACATTTTTTTGTTGAGTGAACCATTTTCGAGATATTGCTTGTTATTCCCTTAAGTTTTTCAATACTTATTTTCTCAAATAGGAATTCGTTATTCATTTTTTGTCTTGTATATGCAAAGAGTATTAATCTGTGGGAAAGGGAATGGTGCTGCACCTAGCAACCAGCTATTAAGAGATATGTATATGCTTAAAGGCTACTGTATTTCTATATTGACCTTGTAAATATATATTCCCCTTACATCTACAAGAAAATTAGCAATAAGATAGAGTCTGCAAATGTTTATCTCAATTAACATGAAGCATATGGAGAATAAGCGTTTGTAAAAATAGTTTGTACAAGAGTAGAGAAAGTCATGTGAGTGTAACACATCAGATTTTTTAATTCAGAGGGTCTTAGAACATGTATTTCTATTGAAATTGCGACATGGAATTTTTGGGTGTAATGCAATACTTCTTCTACCAGCTTAGTGCGTGGTAGTGAAAGAAAAAACTCCAAGATTGTGGTTGGGTTTGTAATATTCTGGTGGAGGTTGGCGCTTGCTTTTGTGAAGCACTTAACCGGAAAGTCCCTGTTTCTCGCTTCAAAAAATGTACAGTTTTAATGACATGCTCACTAATGGAGGAAACAGCCTTTCTTTTGTCAGGAGGTAATAACAAAGTCAGGTAAAAAGCGAATTGCGCTGCATCAGATAAGTCTACCACACGTATACGTATAACAGTATTTCCTCCCTTGAGATTGAGCTGACCTTGCGGGATGGTAACAACTCTGGACTGCATTCGAGAGCTCCCGCGTTCAAACCCCAATCTTACCGAAAATAGATGAATGCTGAGTTGGATAATTTGAACAGCGAATTTTCTTATAATCTCATTCAACAATGCATTTCATTTACTCCTTCAGCGCCAGACCAGGAATGGGGTGATGACCCATCCTGCTATAATCCAGAGTTTGCTTGCTTCTTGACAGGCTACTGACTCAATGCATTGGCTTGTAAGTCCTTGGGTGTGTAAGTCCTACAAAAAGGAGGGTAATCCGTTAAAGAAGAAGAAGAAGTTGAACTGTGGTAAGAAATCTGCCTAAGCTCTTTATTCCTTATTCTGAAAAGCTTTCTGTTTTCTTTCCATAAACATTAATGTGAACTGGAAGGAATAGGAAATCTGATGTTATACATTCAATGACTTTCTCTAACCTTTATCATATATTAGTGGGCATAGAAACTATTCTTACTAAAGCTTATTATTTTTCCATCTATTACATTTTAATCCAAATAAACCTTTGCAGAAATAAACACATTACACATTTCGTTATAGATACAAAGGGAGCAGCGATAGTCAAATGTTTTAAGAACTGGACGCTATATGCTGGCCCTAAAATTCCATACTTTTTCCATGCAATCGCGAGAAACAGCTGAATGTTGACAGGACTTTAAAGCCTTTTCCAATTCAAGAGCCTACAAGAAAAATTGTGAAATGTTTTTCAATATGTGACAAGATTGGAAAAGACTCAGCAAGACCTGACAAACATTGTCAGAAATGTGAATATACAAGTTGTCTATTCATTCATTCATTCATTCATTCATTCATTCATTATCTGTTTACCCTCCTCTTATGTAGGACTTACACCCCCCAGGACTTACAAGCGGGTGCCTGGGGTCAGAGGCCCGTCGAGGAGCAGACACTCATGGATCAGTCAGAGCATCCAGGATGGGGGATCAGCCCGATGCCTGGCATGGGATGAAGGAAGTAGATGAAACGAAATGTTGGTGAAATGGATGAAAGGAAAGGTGATGATGGAGCAGTTGGTGGAATGAATGGCGGGGACAACCGGAGAACCCGGAGAAAACCCGCCCAGACGCCGCTTCGTCCACCACAAATCCCACATGCAGGTCCCTGGGATTGAACACGGGCCGCCTCGGTGGGATGCGAGCGGAAGTTGTCTATTCGCCAAACTGAAACCCCTCAGAACACATTGATAATTTATCACGCGCAAAGTAATTTAGTATTTGCGTCACAGCATAATAATTCGCCATGAAATATTGTTCTTTACTGTTATTATGTAGCAATCTCAAGTATTATATAAAAAAATCACATTACGAGTATGGAATGCAATGAAAATAACACCAACCGATCGGTTAACCACATTGCGTTAACGTATACTTAGTTCGGAAAACTGCCTGGCAATTATTTCTCCATAATCGCCTTATCTGCTCCATCTTATGGTAATCCACGGAGCTCTCGATGTACAGACATGGCCAGCTTATGTATAACCTAATCAGTTTGCATACGACATACCTAGGCCGGGTAGCCATTTTCATTTACTTTTCGCTTTCAGCCATGTTGCAGATTTTGTGACGCACTGTGAATACTCGTATTTCTTTGGCCAAAGCCATCAAATCATTGTGAAATCTTTGAGCGTTTAGAGCATGTTCTTTTTTGCTTTCAAGACTTTCAAATACTGTAAAAATATTGGAAGCAAATTGAACAAGAAAAGTTGTGAAGTTGTGACAACTCTTGAAAAGTCTTGTAAAGTGTTGAATTTGACAAAAATTTGATCGTGTACAAGCGGCTTTAGAGAATGACCAAGTAATGAATAATTGGAACCATTAATAACGGATATCGTAGGAATGGTGTATCCACACAAAAATTTATTTGGAATAAATTCTGTTTGAAAATATCTACATTTTTACTTTCTCTACTACGTATAGTAAGTAGGGGAAGTATTGCATTCCACCCAAAAATTCGATACCGAGATTTCACCGGAAATACATGTTTTGAGACCTCCTGAATCCAAAAAAAGCATTTTTGGAAACATGTCCGTGTGTGTGTCTGTGTGTGTGTCTGTGTGTCTGTGTGTGTGTGTGTCTGTGTGTGTGTCTGTGAACAGCATAACTCAAAAACGAACAGTCGGATAAGCACCAAACTTGGTATTTAGGTTCAGTATCTTCCAGAGATGCGACACGAAGGTTTTCAAGAAAATCCCCCCACCCCAGACTACCCTTTACATGGAACATTTTTCGAAAATTTTAATTTTCTCAAAAATGGCTCTAACGATTTTGATGAAAATATCATATGTTTAAGATAATGTCATGAGAAATGAAATGTATATCTCGAATTTTCTGGGAATGTCACCAAAAGTATTCTTCATTGTGAACGACTTTTGCATAACTGGTAAACCATAAGAGATAGACAAAATTTTACTACACAAAAAATGTAGATCGCGTTAAAATACACGACTTATGTCATATACATTTCTTTTGTTGAGTGAACCGTTTTCGAGATATTGCTTGTTATTTCCTTAAATTTTACAATACTTATACTTTTTCTCACATTCGTTATTCATTTTTTTTATGTCCTGGACATGCAAAGAGAATGGAATGCGCCACATAGCAACCAGCGTTAAAATATTTGACTATCGCTTAAAAGCTACCATATTTCCCTTGCATCTACAAGAAAATTACCAATAAGATTGACATCTCGATATCTCGATTAACATGAAGCATATGGAGAATAGGCGTTTGTAAAAATAGTGTGTACAAGAGTAGAGAAAGTCATGTGAGTGTAACACATCAGATTTTTTTTGTAGTACCGTTTATTCTATCGCTTAACGTTTACCAGTTATACAAGATTATACAAAATTCCTTCCGAATGAAGAGGACTTCATAAGCTATTTCCAGAAAATTCAAGATGTACACATGTAAATATGTTTAATACGTGGTATTTTAATCAAAGCCGTTAGAGCCATTGTTTAGAAAATACAAAACTGCGGAAAATGTTCTATGTAAAGGATAAAAGGTAAAGATAAAGGTACGTATCACGGAGGGGTCCCCGGAAACGGGGCAGAGCACCTCACGCAGGCCAGTCGGCCCATTGTGCTTCCAACGTGAACCCTGGGATGGAGGGATGTATTGAGAAACCAGAAGGGCGAGCAGATCCGAATACCGACTTGTGCAAACATGGACGGGGTCCCTAAGGTTTCCAGATAGAATGCATCCGACGCCGCACGGTCCCTGCCCACAAGCCACTAACCTAACTGAGTGGTACCGCAGCAATACCAGGGAAGAAACTTTTACAGATCGCAAGCCATCGCCCAGCCACAACCCACCGAACACTGTCGCCTGGTCCTACAACCCTGAAACAGATGACAACGGAGATGTTGGGTATAGGAAATGAGAGGAAGGAGAGTCGTGATAGAAGTTGAACCAACCCCAGCATTTGCCTGGCGACCAGGGGAAACCACGAAAAATCCATGGGCCAGGGTGGGAGGTCGTCGGAAAGCGATCCCGGGACCTCCCGAGTGCGGGTACAGACGTAACCGCCTGAGCCATCCCGATCGGTCCATGTAAAGGGTAGTTTGGGGTGGGAGAATTTTCTTGAAAATCTTCGTGTCGCGTTTTGGAAAGGTACTGAACTGAATTAACAAGTTTGGTTGGTATTCATCGGACTTTTCGTTTTTGAGTTACGTGTTCTCTCTCTCACTCACACATACACACACACACACACACACACACACACACACACACACTAGCGCGTGCGGGACATGTTTCCAAAACTGCTTTATTTGGATTAAGGAGTCCTCAAAATATGCATTTCCGGTGACTCTTGTTGTCGAATTTTTGGGTGGAATGCAATATGTTCTCCACCTACTATGTACGCGGTAGATAAACTAAAAGCTACTATACCTTTTTCACTATAAGCTGAAAGGAGAAGTAAACAAAACCACGTGACAAGACAGCACCTCATTGGATGTGGGCAAACTACAACCTTTCCCGCTTAGCATGTCGATTCTTCCTCTATAAAAAATCTGATGTGATACACTCACATGACTTTCTCTACTCTTGTACAATCTATTTTTACAAACGCTTATTCTCCATATGCTTCATGTTAATCGAGATATCGAGATGTTAATCTTATTGCTAATTTTCTTGTAGATGCAAGGGGAATTGGTAGGCTTTAAGCGATAGTCAAATATTTTAAGCGCTGGTTGCTATGTGGCGCATTCCATGCTCTTTGCACGTCCAGGACGAAAAAAATGAATAACGAATTTGGGAAAAAGTATAAGTATTGGAAAATTTAAGGGAGTAACAAGCAATATCTCGAAAACGGTTCACTCAACAAAAGAAATGTGTATGACATAAATTGTGTATTTTAACGCGATCTACATTTTTTGTGCAGTAAAATTTTGTCTATCTCTTATGGTTTACCAGTTATGCAAAAGTCGTTAACAATGAAGAACACTTTTTGAGACATTCCCAGAAAATTCGAGATATACATTTCATTTGTCATGAAAATACCTTACACATATAATATTTTAATCAAAATCGTTAGAGCCATTTTTGAGAAAATTAAAATTTTCGAAAAATGTTCCATGTAAAGGGTACTCTGGGGTGGGGGGATTTTCTTGAAAACCTTCGTGTCACATCTCTGGAAGATACTGAACTTAAATACCAAGTTTGGTGTTTATCCGACTGTTCGTTTCTGAGTTATGCTGTTCACAGACACACACACGGACATGTTTCCAAAAATGCTTTTGTTGGGTTCAGGGAGCCTCAAAACATGTATTTCCGGTGAAATCTCGGTATCGAATTTTTGGGTGGAATACAATACTTCCTCTACTTACTATACGTAGTAGAGAAAGTAAAAAACAGTTCGGTTCATATCGTAACAGTTTGTGGTTATTCTCTTGCAGAGAAATTTTAAAAACTCATTATTGTAACAGTTAAATTTATGAAACTAAATGTGTCTGTTCAGATTCACCTATAACTAAATGAACCGTTACAGCAGAGAGTTTAAGAGGCTATGCGCAGGCGCTGCAGTTCGTTTCCGGTTTCCGACTGAGAATCTTCTGCTACTGTAGAAAACAAACGAGGTAAATGGAAAGAAGACAAATGTTTTAAATGCTTTTAACAAATACTGTGAAAGTACCCACCTTTAATTCACAATGAATATGGTTGGCATTGTTTAGCAATAATTAAACTTCTTTGTTAGTGATGCAGAATTGTTGCTCGTATAGCTTGGGTCGCGTTTGTTTTCTGTTATGTTTTAACCTATAGTGCTAATCGGTATTTAACTTGTTGACTCATAAAAGGTTAAAGCAAAGGCGGTATACTGACGCAGTAATTTGTATCACAAATTATGTAAATGTCAAGAGTGATTATAGTGTGAATATGCATTATTGTGTGACATTGATTTGAGATGTTTGATGATTGTAAGCATTGTTGAGAAGTGGGTTTATACGGCCTTACTGAAACTGACAATAATAGCGTGCAATAATGTAGCAAGGGGGTGAGCTGTTTATCATTATTAGAGACGAGCAAATGACGTAATATTGGCGCGTTTTTCTTAGAATTTGCTGGAACATTTTTCCCTAGAGCATATGTTTTCGTAATTTTCATTGGATATAAAAATAGACCCTAATGTTGGCGCGTTTTATTAACCAATAGCAGCTCGGTTATAATCTTTAGGCATATCGGGGTGTGGGAGTATAAAAAGGGCTAGGTCAGAGTCAAATTCGTCCAGTCCATCGGAAACATTTGTGCATTACACATCGCTGAGTTCAACAGAAACAGTCATGGTGAATACATTCGCAGGTTACGCCTAGCAAAGTTATAAAAAAATCTGAAGTGTCGTAAAGTTAATTAAACAATAAGTTGAAGTACGCGAATTAAGAATGAGCGGTAAATAAGTTATTATAACAGTTTCAGTTTGGCGAGTGTCAAGATTAATATGTGAAAGTGCATAATATGTTACGACAATAAAAGTGTAAAACAAATTCTTCATCAGTGTTATCTTTGGATAAAAGACTCCTTTCCGTTTACACACCTGTATAAGATAAGTGCTCGACCCTAAAGATCATAGCTAGCCGGAGGACAGTGAACCCAAAATTAAACACAATAACAGGCGCTCAGTAAAAGATAACATGAAGTGACCGCAACAAATTGTCTTTTATACGTGCGGCAAATAAACAGTAGCATTCTTTCAAACTTAACAAAGAATACCGTCGCAAATTGGCTCCCAAACGTGGGGATCAATAAATAAATAAACATTAAACTGCCGTATATTTGGCTACCACAACGTGGGGCTCAACAAACTATAATACAACTTCAATACTGATATTTGTCATTAAATGAATGATTTCTAAAGCCTGAAGTTAAGAACAGTTTAATCCAGTAACTTTAATCACAGATACCGAACTGTTCAGAGTATTATGTGTTAGAAGATTAGGATGTAAGGCAAAATATAGCAATAAGACATATAATGTTTAAAAGCCAATGATCCCCAAGCTACGCAACATACTGAATTAGCATTCTGTATGAAACAATTTCCTCTCACGGGTCTTAGTCCCGTCATCCTCCACGTGGTGCTGCCATGTGCTCGGCGGAGTGATACATTTAAGTTTTGTTTACTTCTCCTTTCAGCTTATAGTGAAAATGGTATGCTACCTATGTACAGTATTAAATATGCATTACAGACCTTACAAAGACTATTTCATAAGATTAGTAGTTTTTTGTAAACATTTATTTTACATTACTCTTCCATAAGAATTATATCTATTAGTGTTTATTCACTGCTTCGTTTTACAGAATCCATACCAATCTAAAAACAAAAAGTTTTGTATTATTGATAGTCCCTAGTTCAATATTTCTAACTTCTATTTACGAATTTGTAGTCTTTTTTTACCTCTAATACTTTAAATCTCTCGTCTGCTGTTACTCTGTCGCTAAGGGCTTCGAGTTTCTGTTAAACGCTTATTACAACACGCTTTCTTTTCGACGAAATGTTAAACACGAATAAACCACACTAACCAACACCAATAGTAAAATAAAATAACAGTGGGCCTCCGCATTGAATGCATGTTAAACATTTATACAGGATGGACCATTTAAATTGAGACTGTACAATATCTCCAAAACTAAGCGTTGTAGAAAGAAACGTTTTGGATAAAAGTTGCTGATATTATAGGGGGGAAAGTAAATGCTATTATTCGTGTTTTGTTTGGAGGATATTGTGATGGTCTTTTTAGAACGAATTTAATTTTTTTAAATGGGAACCTACATGTTTTAATATGTTTCTCATTATTCATAAAAAACTAAACAACAAGGTATAAAGCACTTTGCAATTGTTCTTACATCAACGTAAATAACAACGAAAATTCTGAATGGCTGTGCACGAAGAGCGCAATGAATGGTTGGACCATCCATGGATGGTCATTTGAGAGTTAGTCGCTCCTCCGTGGACTAGTGGTACCATGCTAGCCTCTAGTTCCCAAGGTCGCGGGTTCAAACCCGGCGGAGGGCAATGGACCTTTTCGGGCGTAAAAATCCTTAGCATGGCTTCCTTCGGAAGGGAAGTAATGCCGGTGGTCCCGTGGCGTAGATTTACGGCACGTAAAAGAACCTCAAGCCTGATAAAGAGGCCTCTGAGCAAAATTACCGGTCTTTCACGCCCAATATGGAATGGGACGCTAAGAACCATAGTAGTTAAAGAGCGTCCATAAATAAGAGGGTCAAGTTACTTTATGTAATTAGGAACCAACAGTTTTATTTTGTTTTATTATTCCTCCTCATAAACCTAACAGCTTTTTATAAACCATTTTCTAATGAGATAACCACTGAGGCAGTGTTTTTAACACTTAAATAATTTCAGTCTAATTATATAATATGTAAATTCAATAACAGCCCACCTTTAAGCAATATGTGTATATAATAATTTGTAAAATGTATGTAACAGTCATTACATATGTTATATTATTGTATACATGTGTAATAATGTTATGTGAATACATAACGTAATTTAATAATGTAGGAGCTGTGAGAATAAAAGTTGCTAACAGTGAGGTAACAATGAGGTAAACTTGAGGCAATAATGAGTTTGGGAGTTTAACAATACTACTTGTGATTCTTGGAAGCAATAATGTAATTTTAGTGACAGTTTATAAAATAGCCAATCAACAACCAGAAAAAGCTTTAGTTAAATGAAGGTATTCTGTTGGAGTAGGATTAGCCAATCAGAAACTGAAATATAGCAAAATTTACAAATCTAGAAGTCAATTGCCTGCAGACAAAGTTACTGACCAGACGCAAAAAGTGTCCTCAAGAAATATAATATGTATTCGTGTGAGACGAAAAATAAGTTTACGTGTTAAAAAAGTGTAATTAATTAATAACAAAAATCTCACAACTCTCTATATCAGTGAAGTGTTATTTAAATCTTATCAAGTATTAATAAAAGGAGTGAAGTAAAATTATAATCTGTAAGCCTACATTCTTGTCGCATCACAACCCTGCTAAGAGAAACGTGTCTCTAACAATAATACTGACGCAGCCGAGGCAAACATAAATATATAATATTTAAAGAAACAGTTAAATTACAAAGTTAATATTTTTTAAACTTGGGTCAAAGGCCACCTTAAACTACATTTGGGGCGAAGACTACCGAAAACTGTTTACTATACTTGCGGTTGCAACTACTACAAGTTCGGCTCCCCAACAGTTGAAATACAATACAACTCCTACTTCAAATCGGCTTTTCCATACGTGAAATAAACCACCTTCTTGAAATTGGCTTTCCATACGTGGAGCTAATTTAACAACTTCTCACAACATACAAAATGCAGGTTCCCATTTAAAAAAATTAAATTGATCGTAAGATGACCATCATAACGTCCTTCAAACAAAATACGGCTACTGTCATTTACTTTCCCCTATAATATCAAGCGACGTATATTAAAGACATTTCTTTCTACAACGCTTAGTTTTGGTGACATTGTAAAGCCTCAACTTAAATGGTCCACCCTGTATACTTGTTACAAAGGCACAATATTTCTTGGAATGTGCGTTAGGGGGTGATGATACACTGCGTACAATACGAAGTACCTGTATTGAAAATTAGGCTTCGGGCAAAAGAATGTTGCCAGTTGTGCAGCAATATTGACGGCGCGAATTTGAGCATCTTGTATCTTTTCCTTCTTTCTTTCACAGTTTTATTACCCTTCTCCGCGTTTTGGTTAAGCGCAGTTTTTTCCCCCCTTTTTTACTTTCTCTACTACGTATAGTAAGTAGGGGAGTATTGTATTCCACCCATAAATTCGATACTGAGATTTCACCGGAAATACATGTTTTGAGGTGCACTGAATGCATATAAGCCATTTTTGGAAACAGGTCCGTGTGTGTGTGTGTGTGTGTGTGTGTGTGTGTCTGTCAACAGTATAACTCAGAAACGAACAGTCGGATAAACACCAAACATGGTATTATTTTAATTTTCTCAAAAATGGCCGTAAGGATTTTGATGAAAATATATGTTTAAGATATTTTCATGACAAACTAAATGTATATCTCGAATTTTCTGGGAATGTCTCCAAAAGTATTCTTCACTGTGAACGACTTTTGCATAACTGGTAAACCATAAGAGATAGACAAAAATCTAGCACCTCTAACCTCAACATAAACCAGCTTGCCACACATAACGACCTCGAAGAGGCCACTACACACCTTGAAACCACCATTAAACAAGCTATCGCAGCCTCAGTACCCGTAACGCAACCACATTCCACCCACCAACCCTTGCCCAAGGACATCAAGGTTCTCAACCAATCACGGAACCGAGCGTGGCGCCGGTGGCAGAGGTCCTGCCACCCCGCCGATCTTGACAGCTACCGCAGCCATCACCAGCACCTCCAGCAAGCCACATCCGCAGTACTCAACCAACAATGGAACCAAACACTCCAGAATCTCAACCCCGAACATGGCTCCCTCTGGCGAATAGCTAAATGCTTAACTAAAGAAGTTCATATTATTCCTCCACTGCAACATAATCAGCACACCGCCTCCACTGACATAGAAAAAGCCGAAGCACTTGCCGATGCGCTCTGCAGCACGCTCAGGCCCAACGAAGTGCCTTCCTCAATTGCTTTTTCCCTTGAAACCGAAAACCTCACTCGCCACTTCGGCGACCGCATAACTCACGACCGGATACGAAAGACCAGCACACACGAAATTAATTGGCTCATCCAACATCTGCCCAACCGCAAGGCACTGGGCCCCGACAAAATCCCGAACATCGTGCTTAAAATTTGCCACCTGACGCTCTAAAAACTTTGGAACAGATTTTTAATTACGTTCTACTGCACGGTATCTTTCCCAACACCTGGAAGACTGCCCTAGTGCGGCACTTTCCAAAGAAGAACAAGAATCACGCAAACCCTCACAGCTATCGACCAATCAGCTTGTTAAACTCGCTCAGCAAATTGCTAGAGAAAATCATCCTCAAACGACTTAACCGACACATCTTCAGACATAATATTCTCATACACGAGCAGTTCGGCTTCCGTAAAACCACTCCACCACTCTCTAGCTCCTACGCGCAACTGAATTCATCACGCGAGGTTTCAACACCAACCGCTCTACCGGAGCTGTGTTCCTTGATATCGAACGCGCATTCGACCGAGTGTGGCACCCAGGTCTCCTGCGCAAACTAGCTGATGTCAAATTCTCCGATACGCTTATTAAACTCATTGCAAACTATCTCACAGGCCGCCATTTCCGTTCGGTAGTAAATTACGCTCACTCCACTCCGCGCCACATCCTAGCGGGTGTTCCCCAGGGCAGTTTGCTCGGACCGGCGCTGTTTAACATCTACATGAACGACATACCCACAAACTGGCACATCAAAGTCAATCCCTCAAAGACACAAGCGATAATTTTCACTCGCCGTACTACTCACCGCTAACCCAGACACCAACTTGCACCGCTCACGTTTGGCGAGAACATTCCCTGGACTCCCACAGTTACCTACCTGGGACTTACCCTCGACCAGGGACTTACATGGAAAGACAACATTCGCCTAGCGCGCAACAAAGTAGTCGCAATCCTATGGAAACTATACCCACTACTGAAACACAGCAACTCCCTGCAATTGGACACTGGCCTTACACTATACAAATCCCTCATCCGCCCAATCCTGACCTACGCTGCCCCCGTGTGGGGGTATGCCGCGGCCAGTCATATTACATCCCTCCAGACACTACAAAACAAAACACTACGCAAGATTGCCAAGCTTCCCCGAACAGCCCCTGCCGATAGGCTCCACACTGAACTTAAGATCCATACCATCGAAGAATTTATCAAGAAACTAACAGCCAATCTGTATGCCAAAATGCGATATAATACCAATCCGCTCATACACGAACTAGGATCATACGACCATACCCACGACAAACACAGCCGCCCCCTATCACTTTTTGACCGAACTATCACACCCAACACCGACGCCATTGACGCACGCGTACATCTGGCGCGCATCACTCGCTACATACCCAAGCATTAACTACTCTCTAGTTTCAGGAACTCCAGTTATCCTACAAGGCCGCACGAAGCTGCAGAGAACCAACCACCCACGCCATGAACGGTAAGCCTTGTCGACGCCTGCCCCCAACTTGTACATACGTTAAAGCATGAATAGTTATTAACCTCTAGATCCCCTCCCACAAACTAACACTAAACTAACCACTGTCACCGAACTTCTCTTCACTACGCATATTCACGCCACCTCTCATTTACTCCCAGCGATCCACACAGGGCTTCGGTCATGTGTGGACCCTTGGAAACATCACTGACGCGCTCGCATCCTTGCATGCCAGCATTTCATTAACCGATACTAACCGGGGTGTTTCCGCGGAACCCGACTAACACCTTGCAACAACACTAACAAAGCACCTCCTGCATCTTGCATGATTAGTTTACTAACGGCATGTGCATGGGGAGACGATGTAGCCTCAGAGGATGATCGTCAGCGGGGGCGGCTAGTGTGGGGCCGCCCCCACAAAAAAATGTAGATCGTGTTAAAATACACAATTTATGTCATATTCATTTTTTTTGTTGGGTGAACCATTTTCGAGACATTTCTTGTTATTCCCTTAAATTTTCAATACTTATATACCTTTTCTCAAAATTGTTATTCATTTTTACTTTATCTACTACGTATAGTAAGTAGGGGAAGTATTGTATTCCACCCAAAAATTCGATACCGAGATTTCACAGGAAATACGTGTTTTGAGACACCCTGAATCCAAAAAAAGCATTTTTGGAAACATGTCCTTGTGTGTGTGTCTGTGTATCTGTCTGTCTGTGTGTGTTGTCTGTGAACAGCATAACTCAGAAACGAACAGTCGGATAAACACCAAACTTGGTATTTAGGTTCAGTATCTTCCAGAGATGCGACGCGAAAGTATTCAAGAAAATCCCCCCACCCCAGATTACCCTTTACATGGAACGTTTTTCAAAAATTTTAATTTTCTCAAAAATGTCTCTTGATTAAAATATCATATGTTTAAGATATGTTCATGACAAATAAAATGTATATCTTGAATTTTCCGGGAATTTCTCCAAAAGTATTCTTCATTGTGAACGACTTTTGCATAACTGGTAAACCATAAGAGATAGACAAAATTTTACTACACAAACAATATAGATCGCGTTAAAATACACAATTTGTCATATAAATTTTAGTTGTTGAGTGAACCATTTTCGAGATATTGCTTGTTATTCCCTTAAATTTTTCAATACTTATTTTCTCAAATGGGAATTCGTTATTCATTTTTTTGTCTTGGATATGCAAAGAGTATTAATCTGTGGCAAAGGGAATGGTGCTGCACCTTGCAACCAGCTATTAAGAGATATGTATGTGCTTAAAGGCTACTGTTTTTCTATATTGCCCTTGTAAATGAATATTCCCCTTATATCTACAAGAAAATTAGCAATAAGATAGAGTCTGCAAATGTTTATCTCGATTAACATGAAGTAGATGGAGAATAAGCGTTTGTAAAAATAGTTTGTACAAGAGTAGAGAAAGTCATGTGAGTGTAACACATCAGATTTTACTTTTTATAAAATTCGTTATTCAATTTTTTTTGTCCTGGTAATGCAAAGAGAATGGAATGCTCCACATAGCAACCAGCTCTTAAAATATTTGACTATCGCTTAAAGCCAACCATATTCCCCTTGCATCTACAAGAAAATTAGGAATTACATTAACATCTCGATATCTGAATTAACATGAAGCATATGGAGAATAAGCGTTTGTAAAAATAGTCTGTATAAGAGTAGAGAAAATCATGTGAGTGCAACACATCAGAATTTTTTTTTGTCCTGGTAATGCAAAGGGAATGGAATACTCCACATAGCAACCAGCTCTTAAAATATTTGACTATCGCTTAAAGCCTAGCAATTCCCCTTGCATCTACAAGAAAATTGGCAATAAGATTAACATCTCGATTAACATGAAGCATATGGAGAATAAGTGTTTGTAAAAATAGTTTGTACAAGAGTATAGAAAGTCATGTGAGTGTAACACATCAGATATTTTTTTATTTAGAGGGCATCGAGACATATATTTCCGGTGAAATCTCGACATTGACTTTTTGGATGGAATACAACACTTCTTCTATTTACTATACGAAGTAGAGAAATTAAAATGAAACTTTAAGAAACATGCATACATAGAACCATAGCAAACTCATAGTAAAGCTACTATTATTAATCCTCAAACACTACTGCTCCTCAAAATATATAAATGGGTTAAAACAATCACTAAAAGCAAATGTTATGTATTCTCATTAAAATAAGATTATAAATATTTTAAAATCTTTTTATTTAAATCCGGAGAGAAGATATGCGCACCCTGATTCCCGACGTGCTCTAATGCTGTTTTCCTAACGGTCTCATTTTCGAAATCTGGAGGTTCCGAATGGTCTTATTTCCGAGTGCGTTGTTTCAGTGTCTCTATTTGCTCAAGTCTATATTTCATACTTCTAGGCTTGTGAAATCCAAAATTATAAAACATGGCCTGGCTAAATACCTGTGGCACCTCCTTCCACGGCACAATAGTTTTTTCCATAATATTTTCAGAATTTTGCTTTTTCTCCTAGTAGAAGTACAGTCGGGCGCAAAAAAATTTGCCGATATGAGGAACCGCGTTTTCAGTCGGTTAATCAATAATTAACACACCTCTGTCGTATCCTATTTCCATCCTCATTCGGTTACAGAGGTTCGAACCAATAAGTACCGGACTCGTTTAGGGGCTAGTATGGACAGCCTTTGGTAGGCGTATTGTTTCAACCATTCAGGTGACACCCCTTTCATCGTCCAGCTAGGCCTGACATTTCTTCATAGGCTAACGCTAACGTATAGTCTTCAACTAAAACTAATTAGAGAGTGGCTCACCTAAGGCGGGCACGGAGCACAAATCGTGAGGAGACTGCCAACATTCAACAATGAAAAATACTAAAAGTAACTAAAAGCATCGACACGTATTTTGCACTCGACTGAACTTCCACCCAAAAATTCGATTTCCAGATATATGTGTTTTGAGTCTTCCAGAATAAAAATTAAATGAAATAAAAATATAAAAATATCCTTGTGTGTGTCTGTGTGTACGTGCGTGAACAACATAGGTCAAAAACGAAGAGTTGTTTAAATACTACCTTACATGGAAAGCTTGTTACTCTTATTTACTAAAAAAAACATATATTTTTTTTTATTAAAATACAACATGTTTAAGATATTTGCATGCAAACGAGACGTAGGTCTTGAATTTTCTGAATGAGTGTTGCATAATTGGTAAACCTTAAGATATACAAAAAATCTTACTACACAAAAAATGTGGATCTCGTTAAAGGATACAATTTACGTGGCGTTACCCATTTCCGAGATGTTCTTTATTTTGAGGCAGTATTTTTATGACTTAAATGATTTCAGTCTATTTATATAATATAAAATTTTAATAACAGCCCGCCTTAAAGCAATATGTGTATGTAACAAGATATAAAAATGGTATATTACAGTCATTATATATGTTTATATTATTGTATACATGTGTAATAATGTTATGTGAATGTATTACGTAATTTAATAATGTAGGAGTTGTGAGAATAATAGGTTAAAAGTTGCTAACAATGAGGTAACCTTGAGGCAATAATGAACTAGAAAGTTTAAATGATACTGGTAATTCTTGGAGCAACAATAATGTAATTTTTAACAGTTTATAAAATAACCAATCAACAACCAGAAAAAGCTTTAATTAAATGAAGGCATTCTATTGGACTAGGATTAGCCAATCAGAAAGTAAAATGGAGCAAAATTTACAAATTCAGAGGTCACTTGCTTGTAGACAGCGCTCATAACTGGACGCGTTGCTTGTAGACAGTGTTCCTAACCGAACGCGAGATGCGTCTTCCAGAAATTTAATACGTATTTTGTGTGAGACAAAAACAGTTTACGTGTTAAAAAGCGCAAGTAATTAATAAAAAAATCTCACAGCTCTCTCTCTCTCTCTCTCTCTCTCTCTCTCTCTCTCTCTCTCTCTATATATATATATATATATATATATATATATATATATATACCAGTGAAGTGTTATTTAAATTGTGTCAGGCATTAATAAAAGGAATGAAGTAAAATTATAATCTGTGTAAGCCTGCATTCTTCAGTCGCACCACTCCCTGCTAAGACATTCAAGTCTCTAAAAATAAATACTTACGCAGCCGAGGCAAAATAAATATATAATATTTAAAGAAGCAGTCAAATTAGAAAGTTAATATTTTTAAACTTGGGGCGAAGGCTACCGGAAACTTTTTTACCATACGTGCGGTTGCAACTACTTCAAGTTTGGCTCCCCAACAGTCGAAATACAATACATTACCACCATAAAATTCACCTTCTTCAATTTGTTTGAAATTTCAAATGCTTATACTTTTTACGATTATAAGTCGCTATTCGTTTTTTCCTCGTAGTCATGCAAAGAGCATGGAATTTCCAAACCATTACACAACGATCCGCTTTTTAAAAATCTGACTATCGCTTTAGCCTAGAACAGTATTCTTAGAACTACAACAAAATGCGTAAATGCGTAAATCTCTGTCTCTGTTAACAAGAAGTAAACTGAAAAATAAGCGTTTATAGAAATAGCTTGCTGATGAATGAGTAGAGAAAATTATGTTAACGCATCACATAAGGTTTTCTTTTTTAGTTTTACACTGTGGAATTTACAATTTCTTGTGGTCTTTTCTTAACATAGAAATTGACTATACTGCGCATGACATGCGCAGTATATAAATGTGGATTTTTGTATGTACCAGTGAAAGTCTTTTTATCAATTTGGTGTGCAGTATCGCTTGTACTATTAAGTCTAAATTGTTTACATTGGTTTTTACTAATCAAGAATGTTCATGCATCACTAACTTATATTATCTACCGTTTTTATTACGTAAAGTTTAAACTGATTGGCGAACCTGCTGTTTTAATTATGAACATCCTGAAACAAAAGCAAAGCATTGAAATTACAGGTTTTTGTACTTTTCCCCCTCGCTCGTAGCTGATAAGTACGGTTCATTTGTTTTTTCAAACTTGCCTATATATAGCCTGGAGACCAGCAATCGTAATATTATCTTTCATTTTCCCGAATACAAGGAAGATAGTCGGGACAAAAACTATCTTGAAACGTCTACAAACTCTAAGGTATCACTTTTCAATAGAAATCATCATAGACATCAATCTTAAGAATGTAAGGAATAGTATTTATTTAATTGATGAAATAAAAGCTCTCACTGACAAATTCTGAAAAAATAAAAATACTTTGTCCTCACGGAAATAAGGCTTTGGGAACCTAGGAGCTCGGAACTAGAAATATTCGAAAGGTTTACATTTCGAAAGAGAACATCCGGAAATATGACCGGGAGGGATGGACATTACTATCATACAAAAGCTTTTAAGGAAAGACGGGTATTTTTACTTTCTCTACTACGTATAGGAAGTAGGGGAAGTATTGCATTCCACCCAAAAATTCGATACCGAGATTTCACCGGAAATACATGTTTTGAGACCCTCCTGAATCCAAAAAAAACAAAACATTTTTGGAAACATGTCCGCGCGCGCGCGCGCTCGCGTGTGTGTCAGTGAACAGCATAACTCAGAAACGAACAGTCGGATCAACACCAAACTTGGTATTTAGGTTCAGTATCTTCCAGAGATGCGACACGAAGGTTTTCAAGAAAATCCCCCCACCACAGATTACCCTTTACATGGAACATTTTTCGAAAATTTGAAGTTTCCCAAAAATGGCTCTAACGATTTTGATTAAAATATCATATGTTTAAGATATTGTCATGACAAACGAAATGTATATCTCGAATTTTTGTGGGAATGTTTTCAAAAGTATTGTTCATTGTGAACGACTTTTGCATAACTGGTAAACCATAAGAGATAGACAAAATTTTACTACACCAAAAAATGTAGATCGCGTTAAAATACAAATTTATGTCATATACATTTTTTTGTAGTTGAGTGAACTATTTTCGAGATATTGCTTGTTATTCCCTTAAATTTTCCAATACTTGTACTTTTTCTCAAATGGAAATTCGTTATTCTTTTTTTTTATATCCTGGACATGCAAAGAGAATGGAATGCTCCACATAGCAACCAGGTCTTAAAAGAGTTGACCTTCGCTTAAAGGCTACCAATTCCCCTTGCACCCACAAGAAAATTAGCAATAAGATTAACATCTCGATTAACATGAAGCATATGGAGAATAGACGTTTGTAAAAATGGTTTGTACAAGAGTAGAGAAAGTCATGTGAGTGTAACACATCAGATTTTTTCACCTACTTCCAACGCCGGTTAGCCAAAGTCAGAATTCGATAGAGTAAACATTATCTAAATGCATATCAATTACATTTTCAATCCGTCTAGTTGTACCAAGGTTTCATTCATTTATTTAATGACACACAATAAAGTTGTTTATTGTTCTTTGTTAATTTCCACCGGTTTTGCTGTTCTTTGTAGCTTTTGCCATTGCTTTTGACGCAATAGCCAGATTTGAGTTGCACATAAACAAACGACAGATGAACCTTATATTTTATTATTATGGGTGCATATATAATTAATTAATATTAGTTATATTTTAGAGACCAAGTCTGTTCTATGACATGTTTTAGTATAGAGTCAACTGAAAAATTCAATGACACAGCTGGTATTTGAACACGGTTCTCCCGCTCACCGTACGTTTGCACTAAACCATTGAGTTACTGTGACAGCGCGCCGGTGAGACAATTGACTCAAGCTGTTTCCCAGACAGAACGGGAGAACCGCTTTCAAATCCTGGCTGTGGCATTGAATTTTTCAGTTGACTCTATATTAAAAAAAAATCCGATGAGTTACACCCACATGACTTTCTCTACTCTTGTACAAACTATTTTTACAAACGCTTATTCTCCATATGCTTCATGCTAATCGAGATGTCAATCTTATTGCTAATTTTCCTGTAGATGCAAGAAGAATTGCTAGGCTTTAAGCGATAGTCAAATCTTTTAAGCGCTGGTTGCTATGTGGAGTATTCCATTCTGTTTGCATGTCCAGGACATAAAAAATTGAATAACGAATTCCCATTTGAGAAAAAGTATAAGTATTGGAAAATTTAAGCGAATAACAAGCAATATCTCGAAAATGGTTCACTCATTAAAAAAATGTATATGACATAAATTGTGTATTTTAACGCGATCTACATTTTTTGTATAGTACAATTTTGTCCATCTCTTATGGTTTACCAGTTATGCAAAAGTCGTTCACAATGAAGAATACTTTTGGAGACATTCCAAGAAAATTCAAGATATACATTTTATTTGTCATGAAAGTATCTTAAATATATGATATATTAATCAAAATCGTTAGAGCCATTACTGAGAAAATTAAAATTTTCGAAAAATGTTCCATGTAAAGGGTAATCTGGGGTGCGGGGATTTTCTTGAAAACCTTCGTGTCGCATCTCTGGAAGATACTGAACCTAAATACCAATTTGTTGTTTATCCGACTGTTCGTTTCTGAATTATGCTGTTCACAGACGGACTGACACACAGACACACACACACGGACATGTTTCCAAAAATGAGTTTTTTTGGATTCAGGGGGCCTCAAAACATATATATTTCCGGTAAAACCTTGGTATCGAATTTTTGGGTGGAATACAATACTTCCCCTACTTACTATACGTAGTAGAGAAAGTAATACAGATGACCCTTTAAGTAGAAGAACCAATGCTCAATGGGCCTGCTGGCGTCAGGATCTGAGGTTAGGAAGCACATATACTATTTATTTCTTCCAGTTTCACGTTTCCAGTTTGCGACTACAGAGAGTACTGGCGGTTATTTCATGTCACGGCCTCCTAGAATAAACTTCAAAAGTCAAGAGTCTAATATGCACAACATGGGTCTAATATGTTGTGTCCGGGAACGAGTACATTAAAACTAGGGCAAGTCTTCTTTGCCGTTCCCGGGGTCCCGGAAGGCTTCCCGTCGATTGTGAACGCTCCCATTTGAATACATGTATTTGAACTTTCTCGTTCTGGTGACCGTTCTCATTGGTTGCAAACAAGCTTTTAATCTAAAGTAAGTAGAGAAAGTATTGTATTCGGCTCAAAACTTGGATGTCGTGACTTCAGCGTGAAGTTTTGAGACTCCTAAATAAAAAACAGCACTTCTGTGTGTGTATGGGTATTTACTTTCAGTATCTTCCAAAGATACGACACGAGGATTTTCATGAAGATCCTTCCAACCCAAACCACCCAACACATGAAGAATATTTCGTTAATTTTGATTTTCTTAAAAATGGCTCTAACGCTTTTGATTAAAACTCCGTGCATTTAAGGTATGGCAGATAAAATGTATTTCTGAATTTCTGAGAAGAGCCTGTGAAGACCTCATCATTCGGAAGGAGATTTGTATTATTTTATTTAATTCGTAAACCTTAAAAGAAGGACCAAAACGTATCACATAAGAAATGTGTAACTCTTTAAATAATAGAGTTTATTTCAAGTGTTTTGTGTGTCATCAACCATTTCCGAGATATCCCATGTTATTTGTTTAAATTTTTCACTACTGCCTAACCAAATGAGTCACTCAGACCGAAAAAGGGCATCTATCCATCCATTCCATCTGTATCCCATCCAAAAATTAGACTCCGAGATTTCACAGGAAATACATGTTTTGAGGTCAACGAATTTAAAATAGCATGTTCAGAAAGCTCTGTGTTGTGTGTGCGACTGTGAACACATAATTCAAAAACGAAAAATCAGATAAATACAAAATTAGTATTTAAGTTCACTATGTTCCAAAGATGCAAAACAAAGACTTTTAAGAAAATCCCTCGACTCTCAAATACCTTTTACATGGAATATGTTTTGACATTTTTGATTTTCTAAAAAATTAACCCTAACTATTTTTATTAAAATACCACGCATTAAAGGCATTAAATGACAAATAAAATGTATAACTTGAATTCCCTGGGATTAGCCTGTGAAGTGCTCTTCAACCGGAAGGAATTTTTGTATAATGTATGACTGATAAACGTTAAGCGATAGACGATAACGCACTACACAAATAAAAATTCTGATGTTTTCTCTTTACATGAAACTTTTTTTTCTAAAATGTTGATTTTCTCAAAAATGGTCCTTAACGATTGTGATTAAAGTATCATATGTTTAAGATATTTTAATGGCAAATGAAATGTATATCTTGAACTTTCTGGGAATGTCCTCAATGTCCTCTTCATTCTAAATGGCTTTTGCATAACTGGTAAACCGAAAGAGATAGACAAAGTTTTACTACAACACAAAAAATGTTGATCTTAAAATACACAATTTATGTCATATAGCTTTTTTTTGTGGAGTGAACCATTTCCGAGATATTCCTTGTTATTTGTTTGAATTTTCCAATACTTTTACTTTTTCTCAAATGGGAATTCGTTACTTTTCTTTTTTTTATGTCCGGAGATACAAAGAGAATCGAATGCTCCTCATAGCAACCAGCTCTTAAAAGATTTGACTATCGCTTAAAGCCTACTATATTCACTTGCACCTACAAGAAAATTAGCAATGAAATAGTTTCTGTAACTGTTTATCTCGATTAACGTGAAGTAGATGGAAAATAAGCGTTTGTAAAAATAGTTTGTACAAGAGTAGAGAAAGTCATGTGAGTGCAACACATAAGATTTTTGTACCTTGGCTAGCTGGCTCACCCCACGTTTTTATACTCCAGTGACGAATTAATTAATTAATTTCATTTACCTTCCTCCTTTATGAAATTATTGTAGAATGATTCGGAGGTTTTTACTTTCTCTACTACGTATAATAAGTAGGAAAAGTATTGTATTCCATCCAAAAATTCGATATCGAGTTTTCACCGGAAATACATACTTTGAGACCCCCTGAATCCAAAAAAGCATTTTTGGAAACATGTCCGTGTGTGTGTCTGTGTGTGTGTGTGTCTTTCTGTGTGTCTGTGAACAGCATAACTCAGAAACGAACAGTCGGATAAACACCAAACTTGGTATTTAGGTTCAGTATCTTCCAGAGATGCGACACGAAGGTTTTCAAGAAAATCCCCCCATCCCAGATTACCCTTTACATGGAACATTTTGAAAAAATTTTAATTTTCTCAAAAATGGCTCTAACGATTTGATTAAAATATCATATGTTTAAGATATTTTTATCACAAATGAAATGTATATCTCGAATTTTCTGGGAATGTCTCCAAAAGTATTCTTCATTGTGAACGACTTTTGCATAACTGGTAAACCATAATAGATAGACAAAATTTTTCTACACAAAAACTGTAGATAGCGTTAAAATACACAATTTATGTCATATACATTTTTGTTTTTTGAGTGAACGGTTTTCGAGATATTGCTTGTTATTCCCTTAAATTTTCCAATACTATTTCTCAAATGGGAATTCGTTATTAATTTTTTTATTTCCTGGACATACAAAGAGAATGGAATACTCCACATAGTAACCAGCTCTTAAAAGATTTGACTATCTCTTAAAGCCTACGATATTCCCCTTGCACCTACAAGAAAATTAGCAATAAGATTAACATGAATCGTATGGAGAATAAGCGTTTGTAAAAATAGTTTGTACAAGAGTAGACAAAGTCATGCGAGTTTAACACATCAGATTTTTTTATAGTGTATCCTCGCCTTTTTCCCTTATAACTGTAATTCTGTACAGTCCCAACTACACTAAATAACGGATGAAAAATCCACCGATATGCAATAGGAACACCTCGGAACACCTGACTAACTTAACCTCCTCCCGACAGTCTTCCAACTTCTAGAAATGCTGTCTAGCGTACAAGTTCCTTTGGCGGTGAAAGAATCCTCGGTGGGAATGGTCTAGTAATTTTTTAAATAATTATAATAGGTTAAATTTAAACATTTATACCTCCTTTTTGGGCTTAGCTATTTAGTAACATAAAAGCTATAGAACCTACACATAACGCAGCAACGCTTAACATATACAACAAAATAAGATTACGTACTGCCAGGCCACCAAGTTAACCACTTTGAAAAAGAAACATAATCTGCGACCATCGAAAAAATAATTTTCTCAGTTTATATACAATATCGGTTCACTGATTTTCAATGTTAGCAGTTTTCTCTCTTTATACAATTATTTAGCATGTCCTGCTAACGAACTTTATTATAACAAAAACACAAAGCAAATAAACGCGAAACTTTCTTAAATGAGGGTTATTAGCAGTATTTGGCATACAGAAAATTCAGTGTATACAGCTATAGAATTGAGTTTTTGAGACCGTTCCATTACATACACGTTCTGCAGTATTTGATAAATGGCAATTAATGAAATAAGTATAACACAGGATCGATTGTCGCTTTTTAAACTCCTTCTTCTGTTTGCTGAAGTGCTGCATCATGGCCATCTATGTATATTCTTTGTAACAAAATGCAACTAGCTTTTTTTTTAATTTATTTATTTTAAGTCGCTTTAACTCACAAGGTCTTTTCGCGACTCTTACATTAATACAGTGGTGGTTGAACATTAATAGATTTATAGGAATATACATACACAATATCATTTGGTAATAAATAGATAATGATTTTTTATGTGAACAATACAATTAAATAACAGTTATAATTGTATTACAATTGTTGTAAATGTCATTATACGGTTATATATTTTGTAAGAACATTATAATAGTTTTATACATTGTTGAATCACTAAGACAGTTAGTATTATTTGGGATGTTATATATTCTTCTGTGTGGGTTATAACGTGGCATTCTGCGAGTACATGGGAAACTGTCAATGGAGCTTTGCATGTTGAATACTGCGGCTGAGTTTCTTTGGTAATCAGATAGGAGTATGTCATCGTTGTATGTTCAATTCTTAAGCGGGTAATGATAGCTTGTTGTTTGTTGTTTGAAGATCCTATTACTGTAAGTAGCTCGTTTCCCTGATTTGAGACTATATTTTTTCCATGAAGTAATGATTTTGGTTCGCTTTTATACTCTACGGAGATAAACAAATATTTATATTTGTGGAGTAACAACCATTTTTTCTACTGTTTGGTATTCTCTGCTAAAAATCAAGGTCTTCTTCGTAAGCCGTGAAAGACCGGTAATTTTGCTTAGAGGCCTCTTTATCGGGCTTGAGGTTCCTTTATGTGTGGAAAATCTAGAACATGGGACCCCATGCCTGAACATCGTCCTCCGCCGGGTTTTAACCCGGGAACTAGGTAACCACTACACCACGCAGGACAACATAAGTATGTTCTTTTATAAAACCAATGTGTCTGTACTCAAGTACAAGGACTTCGTAAAGCCTTTCTAATCTTTTAGTTATTTATGAAATGGAATTAGAAGGCGCGTTATAGGTCCATGTCCATCAGAACGAATGGGTTTTTCATTGGTGAAAGGATTATCAAAATTGGTTGAATAGTTTTGAAATTACCCTACACACATTTTCTGTCTTTATAACATTCATATGGATTAATTCTAGAGAACATAGGCAGTAAAATTGGAAATTTGACGTTGGCGAGATAGGCAGGCCATTAAGTAATCTGTCTCTAATAAGACAATAGCCGAGTACGTTGCATATGCACTTATATTCAATGCAGCACCCCTGAAGGTAATCGCCCGTGTTAAACAACATCCGGTGCTGACGTTCCTGGCGATGATGGCTTTGGTCAACGGCAGCGAAGGAATTCTTAACGCGTTAGGAAGACGCATCATAGGGTGGATTTCTAACGTGAAATCATAACGTTCTTTCCATGATCCGTGGGTTTAAATTTGATGTAAAGGGGAGTTAAGCATAAGTTTTTACATTCTCTAGTACCGTGTGAGGCTCGCATTTGGCAGGTCCTGTGTTAGATTCCCGGTGCCGTCCATTATGACCGTGGGTTTTTCGTAATTGTCCATAGTTTACAAAGACGAATCCTGGAGTGGTGTATTGTACCACGGCTTCGCTCTCATTTCATTTCCCTTTCATGCCTTAGGTTGACTCCGAATGTCGTTCGGTCGGTGTCGGGTAGATGCCGCAGACTTGGGATTTGCAACTTCTCCTCTGTCCTACACTGTCACTGCTGCGTCGTGTTTCCCGGTCCCTCTAGAGGGGCGAATAAAATATATACTTTGAATTTATGAGAATAGCCTGTGAAGCCCTCTTCATTAGGAAGGAATTTTATATAATCTTGTATAACTGGTAAACGTAATGTGACAGACGAAAACGTACTACACAAAAAATATAGATCTCTTTCAAATAACCTTTTTTGCGGCAATAGCGGTTTCCGAGATACCCGTTATTAATGGTTCGAGTTTTTTCAATACTTTATCGATTTTCATTTGTTTTTGGCGATTGCATGGAAACAGTACGGAATTTTAAGGCCACCATATAGGTTCCAGTTCTTAAACATTTGACTATCACTTTTATCTTTGTATCCTAACGAAGTGTGTAAGCTATTTCTGCAAAGGTTTTTCTGGATTAAAATGAAGCAGATAGAAAAATTAATTTCTTAAAAATAATTTGTATATCCATTAATAAATGGTAGAGGGTAGAGAAAGTTATGTGAATAGCACATCAGATTTTTTTACTTTCTCTACTACGTACAGTAAGTAGGGGAAGTATTGCATTCCACCCAAAAATTCGATACCGAGATTTCACCGGAAATACATGTTTTGAGACCTCCTGAATCCAAAAAAAGCATTTTTGGAAACATGTCCGTGTGTGTGTCTGTGTGTGTGTGTGTCTGTGTGTGTGTGTGTCTGTGTGTCTGTGTGTGTGTGAACAGCATAACTCAAAAACGAACAGTCGGATAAACACCAAACTTGGTATTTAGGTTCAGTATCTTCCAGAGATGCGACACGAAGGTTTTCAAGAAAATCCCCCCACCCCAGACTACCCTTTACATGGAACATTTTTCGAAAATTTTAATTTTCTCAAAAATGGCTCTAACGATTTTGATGAAAATATCATATGTTTAAGATAATATCATGAGAAATGAAATGTATATCTCGAATTTTCTGGGAATGTCTCCAAAAGTATTCTTCATTCTGAACGACTTTTGCATAACTGGTAAACTATAAGAGATAGACAAAATTTTACTACACAAAAAATATAGATCGCGTTAAAATACACAACTTATGTCATATACATTTCTTTTGTTGAGTGAACCGTTTTCGAGATATTGCTTGTTATTTCCTTAAATTTTGCAATACTTATACTTTTTCTCAAATTCGTTATTCATTTTTTTATGTCCTGGACATGCAAAGAGAATGGAATGCGCCACATAGCAACCAGCGTTAAAATATTTGACTATCGCTTAAAAGCTACCATATTCCCCTTGCAATTACAAGAAAATTACCAATAAGATTGACATTTCGATATCTCGATTAACATGAAGCATATGGAGAATAGGCGTTTGTAAAATTAGATTGTACAAGAGTAGAGAAAGTCATGTGAGTGTAACACATCAGATTTTTTTATGTCCTGGACATGCAAAGAGAATGGAATGCGCCACATAGCAACCAGCGTTAAAATATTTGACTATCGCTTAAAACCTACCATATTCCCCTTGCATCTACAAGAAAATTACCAATAAGATTGACATCTCGATATCTCGATTAACATGAAGCATATGGAGAATAGGCGTTTGTAAAAATAGATTGTACAAGAGTAGAGAAAGTCATGTGAGTGTAACACATCAGATTTTTTCAGATACACTCATCTCTGGTGCACGGCCAACGATGGGGGATAAGTTAATTATGAGGTGCAGGTGGATAAGAGCTGCAGTTGTATTCTAGTTTTAGAGTGATGTACACATATGCTGTGTAAGAAGAATGAAAAACTTTATGGATATTTGTAGTCCAGTTATGTTCTACAGTTTTAGAAATCATTTAGTTGAACTATTATTTTCATTTTCCCTACCACGTACATAGTAGGTAGTGAAGGTATTGCATTCTACCCAAAAATTCGGTACCGAGATTTCACCGAAATACATGTTTTGAGGCCCCGAATAAAAAAATCTGATGTGTTACACTCACATGACTTTCTCTACTCTTGTACAAACTATTTTTACAAACGCTTATTCTCCATATGCTTCATGTTAATGGAGATATCAAGATGTCAATCTTATTGATAATTTTCTTGTAGATGCAAGGGGAATATGGTAGCTTTTAAGCGATAGTCAAATATTTTAACGCTGGTTGCTATGTGGCGCATTCCATTCTCTTTGCATGTCCAGGACATAAAAAAATGAATAACGAATTTGAGAAAAAGTATAAGTATTGGAAAATTTAAGGGAATAACAAGCAATATCTCGCAAACGGTTCACTCAACAAAAGAAATGTATATGACATAAATTGTGTATTTTAACGCGATCTACATTTTTCGTGCAGTAAAATTTTGTCTATCTCTTATGGTTTACCAGTTATGAAAAAGTCGTTCATAATGAAGAATACTTTTGGAGACATTCCCAGAAAATTTGAGATATAAATTTTATTTGTCATGACAATATCTTAAACATATGATATTTTAATCAAAATCGTTAGAGCCGTTTTTGAGAAAATTAAAATTTTCGAAAAATGTTCCATGTGAAGGGTAGTCTGGGGTGGGGGGATTTTCTTGAAAACCTTCGTGTCGCATCTCTGGAAGATACTGAACCTAAATACCAAGTTTGGTGTTTATCCGACTCTTCGTTTTTGAGTTATGCTGTTCACAGACACACAGACACACAGACACACGGACACACAGACACACAGACACACAGACAGACACACACACAGACATGTTTCCAAAAATGCTTTTTTTGGATTCAGTGAGTCTCAAAACACGTATTTCCGGTGAAATCTCGGTATCGAAATTTTGGGTGGAATACAATACTTCCCCTACTTACTATACGTAGTAGAGAAAGTAAAAAATTAGAAAAAGGTCCATGTGTGTGTCTGAGTCGGATAAACACCAAACTTTATATTTAAGTTCAGTATCTTCCAAAGAGGTGACACAAATATTTTCAAGAAAATCACTCTACCCTACACCTTCTCGTTTATTTTTTAAAAATGGCTCAAACCATTTTGATTTATATTTCATATATTAAAGATATTTACATGATAAATAAAATTTACATCTTGATTTTCTGAATAGCCTTTGAAGTCTTCCCATGTAAGAAATTTTGTATCATGTTGTATACTCGTAAACTTATGCGGTGGGCGAAAACGTACTAAACGAGAAATCCAGAACCTTAAAAACACACAATATATTTCAAGTAATTTTTTGTAGCGTTAGCCATTTCCGAGATATGGTTATTAATGGTTCGTATTGTTCAATGCTTAGCCATTCTTTTTAAAATCTATCTATTTTCAATTGTTTCTCGGAATGTCATTGAATGAGTGTATCATTTGACTGTTGCTATTCCCTTTGTATCTATAACCAAATGTGTAATGCAGCTACTTCTGGAAAGATTTATCTCAATTAAAATGGAGTATGTAGGAAAATAAATTTTCGTAAGAATAATTTACACACCCACAATAAATGATAGATGGTAGAGAAGATCGTGTGAATATATCACATCCGATTTTTACTTTCTCTACTACGTATAGTAAGTAGGGGAAGTATTGTATTCCACCCAAAAATTCGATACCGAGATTTAACCGGAAATACATGTTTTGAGACCCCCTGAATCCAAAAAGAGCATTTTTGGAAATATGTCCGTGTGTGTCTGTGTGTCTGTGAACAGCGTATCTCAGAAACGAACAGTCGGATAAACACCAAACTTGGTATTTAGGTTCAGTATCTTCCAGAGATGCGACACGAAGGTTTTCAAGAAAATCCCCCCACCCCAGATTACCCTTTACTTGGAACATTTTTCGAAAATTTTAATTTTCTCAAAAATGGCTCCAACGATTTTGATTAAAATATCATATGTTTAAGATATTTTCATGAAAAATAAAACGTATATCTTGAATTTTCTGGGAATGTCTCCAAAAGTGTTCTTCATTGTGAACGACTTTTGCATAACCGGTAAACCATAGGAGATAGAGAAAATTTTACTACACAAAAAATGTAGATCGCGTTAAAATACACAATTTATGTTATATAAATTTTTTTGTTGAGTGAACCATTTTCGAGATATTGCTTGTTATTCTCTTAAATTTTTCAATACTTAGTTTCTTAGAATGGAATTCTTTATTCATTTTTTGTCTTTGATATGCAAAGAGTATTAATCTGTGGCAAAGGGAATGGTGCTGCACCTAGCAACCAGCTATTAAGAGATATATCTATGCTTAAAGGCTACTGTATTTCTATATTGCCCTTGTAGATATATATTCCCCTTACATCTACAAGAAAATTAGCAATAAGATAGAGTCTGCAAATGTTTATCTCGATTAATATGAATCATATGGAGAATAAGCGTTTGTAAAAATATTTTGTACAAGAGTAGAGAAAGTCATGTGAGTGTAACACAGATTTTTTATATACCGTTTATTGTATGCATGAATACACGCTAAAATTAACTAGTTTTCAAGTTCACTCAGACCTGCAAGTTTTATGACAGAAGTTGGAGGTCTGAACATATTTTTTTATAAAGAGAAACTAACATAGTTTGTGCACTAAATTGGCAAGTACTCGTTATTTGCAGAATTTTGAGATACTCAATTTTCTTCAGAACCTTTCATTGACATATCATTACCTGCCGCGGGTTACATGAAGTTACATTAGCACTGTTGATACAAAACAATCATTAAACAAATATATAGCTCAAAGGTTACTATTGAAAACTATCCTAGGGGTATAGTGAAGTGTACAGAGTGTGTATTAAGAACATAATGTGTGTCCGAATACAGTACCTAAACGTTGGGAGTAGTGTCATAGATAAAGAAAAGTTTTAAAGCATTCTGATTGGCTAAGCAAACCTGTGGTTGACTCCCGTGATTTGATTTATAAATATAGAGAGTCCGTAAAGCAGGTGAGAGATGAAGCAAGACCGTGAACATAAAAAGAACTAGTAGATCGCGTAAGTTTTTGCATAAAATGGGGAGTGGATCAAGTCCACCGATTGCAGCCGTTAATGGAGGCCTATTCTGGAGATAAAATAGTTTCGCTGCTCATTGCACACTGCACTCCAGGGAACTGTTGATTTAATGAGGGAAGTAATCCAGGCCAGTCCTACAAGAGAAACTAAAATAAAAATAAACAGGAATGCCTCTTTAAGATCCGTGTATGCTATTAATTTTTGTGCTCAATATGGACCCCAAACTTAAGTCTTACAATATACAAAAGGTGGCAATAAATAAATAAACAAATATTGTGGCGTATGCAGGCATTGTTAGTGCATACGTGTCCGTTGGTCGCTTGGATCGGGGATGACGTAAGAGTGGTGGGGGTAGAGCATAGATAGCGTACCCACGCAGTAAGCGTGGCTTGGGTTGTTTTGGCAAGTCAGTTAGTGAGTAGGAGCGCACCGGACAGGTCGTGTTATTACGTACTCTCCATACAGGATGTATGGCGTCCTCGACGCGCGGTCAAGGAGGTAATGTAACACTTTCAGTAATACAACATAATGCCGTCCACGCCTTGCCTGTTGTTTTTACCATATTATAAAGCTCCTTTCCCCCATTCTGAACCATGTAGGTATCCTTTTAGTAGTTATCCTATAATGTTTTTCATATTCAATTAGCTGCGTCCCTTGTCGTGACCTCGCCTTTATTTAAATTTCTAAACTTCCTGGTACCTTATTAGCGAGTGCTTTACCCCATTGAGCGAGTTGTTTAGAGGTCACGACAATATACCGTGCGTTCGTAGATCGGCTAGACCGTTCCGCGGCGGCTTTGGACTGGGTGAGGACTGCGTGCCTTCCGCCAGAGTTACACGTTAGCAACCGAAAATTCATGGGTACGGAACACTAGCTACTGTACTAACTTACATTAGGCTCACCTGCATCACAACATATGTTGAAATTGATGACCTTCAACGCGAACACGTTCCCTATATCTCCGAAAACAATTCTAGTTTACCCCAAAAGTTCATGTTGACTGTATTTCTCTCGCGATGTTGTCTTTCAATTCTTTGTAACGTGTGCGGATTTGATGCATACACTCTATTCTTTAACGTTCCCCATAAATAAAAATCACATGGAGATAGTTTAGGGGAACGATGTGGCCACAATTCTCGACTAATTATTCTTTCACCATACACACTTCACAATTCATGCATAAATTCGCAGCAGTGTGCGCTGTAGCTGAATCCTGCTGAAACCAGCCACACAATCTTTCATTTCTTGTTAGTTGCAGAAAAAAATTTATTTAAAATTGTATTTACACAAACGTGTGAATCAGCTATTGTGTCGAAATATATGGGAATGATAATTCAACGTGCACCCCAACTTTTGCAGCGTGGTGAGGAACTTCATGAATAATATGGGGATTTTCGGTAGCCCAGCACAAACGTGACCTTGAAGATAAAACTGCGCTTCATTAGTGAAGAAGTAAAAAGTACGGTAGCTAAAGCGTTACTCTCTGGCGGCAGGCGCGTCACTTCTCACTCAGTGCAATGCCGCCGCGGAACGGTTCGGCCGATCTACGAACGCACGGTATATGTACACTTTGACAGAGATATGTATTTAATATATGAGGCAGTATTTTTAACACTTAAATGATTTCAGTCAAATTATATAATAAAAATATAATAACAGCCCGCCTTTAAGCAATATGTGTATGTAACAATATATAAAAAGTGTATATTACAGTTTTGTATATGTTTATATTATTGTATACATGTGTAATAATGTTATGTGAATGTATTACGTAATTTAATAATGTACAAGCTGTGAGAATAATAGGTTAAAAGTTGCTAACAGTGAGGCAACCTTGAGGCAATAATAAGTAAGAAAGTATAATAATGCTACTAGTCATTCTTGGAGCAACAATAATGTAATTTTTGTGACAGTTTATAAAATAGCCAATCAACAACCAGAAAAAGCTTAAGTTAAATAGAAGTATTCTACTGGATTAGGAATAACCAATCAGAGACTTGAATACAGAAATTTACAAATTTAGACGGTAGAAATCAAGTCAGTTGCTTGTAGACAGCGCTCATAACTGGACGAGAAGTTTAATACGTATTCACTGTGAGACGAAAATAGTTTGTGTTAAAAATTGCAAGTAATTAACAAAAGAATGTCACAGATCTCTATATCAGTGAAGTGTTATTTAAATCGTGTCAAGCATTAATAAATGGAGTGAAGTAAAGTTATAATCTGTGTAAGCCTACATTCTACAGTCGCACCGCTCCCTGCTAAGACATTCATGTCTCTAAAATTATATATAAATACTGACGCAGCCGAGGCAAACATAAATATATAATATTTAAAGAAACAGTCAAATTACAAAGTTAATATTTTTTAAACATTTTTGGGGGAGCAAAGGTCAGCGAAAAGTACATTTTGGACGAAGGCTAGCGGATACCATACGTGCGGTTGCAACTACTTCAAGTTCGGCTCCTCAACAGTGGAAATATAATACATCTTCAAATTGACTTACCATACGTAGCAGCAACAAATCTTCTTCAAATTGGCTCCCAAAGCGTGGAGCAAATAATGTAAAAATAACAATACAACAAAATAACTACTTCAAATATATATCAAAGTTGGACCGAAAAACAACAGTAATGTGTAGTATGATGTTCTGTAAACAGATGGGACTCATGTTGCTACGCGACAGGTAAATCAACACTGAACAAATGAAGCCAAGATTATCGTATGATGTTCTGTAAACAGATGTTTCTCATGTTACGTTATGCTAGCGTTGCTACAACAAAATGGAGCCAAAATTATCGTTTGAACAGCCGAAAGCAATTTTAAAGGGGTATTGGAAAATGCTGTTGAAGTTCAACGGCAATGGAGACGTGTGTACGGAACAAAACTGCCAACGCGAGTAGCAATTGCACGCATCGAGACTCGTGGTAGCGCATGCGATGTTCACAGGGCAGTTCCAGGAGACCTCGAACAGCAACAAGCTCCGCGTCCTCGGCTATGGTTTTGGAACTTTTGAGCGCTCTCCTCAGAAATCTACAAAGCAATGGCATGTGAGACTGGAATTAGCAGAACCAGCCTGCAGACAAGCCAGTCGTACGTTGCCCAGTTTGATACGTTACCTTACGTCCAAGTTAGGTACATTTCAACTTGGGCAGGCTATGGGAAGCCTGGCTTGCTTGCTTAATTTTATTCTTACGGTGCTACACACAACGCAGTAGTTGGGTTGTACCACCGAGCGAGGTGGTACAACCGCGGTATCCGTGCGACTCGCATTCGAGATGTCCCGGGATTGATCCCCGGCGACCGTCCACTCTGGCCTATAGATTTTTTGAGGCTTTCCTCGGGTCGTCAGGCGAATGCTAGAGTGGATTCTTTCATCCCCCTCCATACCGTTCGATTAATGATTTTATTCACGCTTACCCCGTTAGGTCTCTTTCACAGTTGGAAGTGTCGGTGATGGTGTTTCGGTGCAGCGTGGCAGGTAAAAAGAATGCTGCATGTGAACTTTCGTAGTCTCTCGGCCTTCGGCTGGTCGCTGGATATACGGACCGCCCCTTGGTGGAGTGTTGGGCCCTCTGTGTGGGGCGATATTTCCGGTTTGCCTTCCGACTGTCTGGAAACTATACGGACCCTATCATTGCTGTACCGTTACTCCTGGTTCCGGGCGCCTTATGTCTCATCTCACCTCATCACTCCCTCCTGGGGGCACCCCCTCGAGGGGCATTGGTACAATATCCACATTCACTTGATCGGTGCCGATACGCATTCCATTCCATGGGTTATTACTTTGTTTTGTTTCTCTATGAGTCTACATTTACATTTGCCTGACTAATAATTTGCTTAAGTCAGAAAAAAGTATTATTTTTAGTCATAACCTTTTTTTGCTGTAGTAATACAGATGTTTTAAGCAAGTATTTCCAAACTGAGAAGGAGTTCCCACAAAACTAGTTGTATAATAATACTTTGAGCAAAGCATTTCACTATATATATATATCATTAAATAGAAAGTAATACAATAGAAAGTGTTATAATTAATCCAAGAGAATTTTCAAGGAGATCTATAGGTTACAAGTGATAAATGTTTTAAAACATTGAATGCCTTACTTTTTAAATATTATAGCACTTCGAGAGTCCTAATCCTTGAGAAAGACCCCTCCCTCCAAAAAAAGAAAATAAAAGTTATGTATGACCTATTGGCAGTTTGATAACTGCTCACAAACGCATGGAATTCTATCACATGATATATTTTAATCCTCCTTCGTTATAAGTATATATCCTCCATCCTAATTTCTCCTGGATATTGTTTAGGGCTGGTTTATTAATTTTTACGGAGTTTGCATCGATAATATATTGCACACCATAGAACAACTTAATCACGCCGCATCGATAGCACACTTCAATACACCTTGACAGGCTGGCAAGGCACTCAGGCTTGATTTCGAAGAATAATATGCTGAGAAGTAAACGCACACTCTTGCCTCGCGGGGAGCAAGTTCAGTAGCTTTGCTAGTAGTGGGGTAACTAGGTTTAAGCAAGCTTCAAGTAAAACATATACGTAGATCCCTAAATGCTGCAAGTGGCATAGAAGGTGGTGAGGTGAAACAGTATTTATGGATGTCCTAATTAAAACTAGTGGCCTGAGAAGTCCGAAGGGATCTCATTCATTGTAATATGGACTTGAATTTGCTAGATTTTAAACTTTGTTCCCGCGATGTTGAGACATTCTTAGTATTTATATAAGTATGTAACTACAGTGAGAAAAAGTGGGTTGATCCTAATAACATTGAAAGAATATCTCACAATGTTGCATTCAGTGTTAAACAAGCAGAAGACAAGGCTAGATAACGGGAGCACACCAGTCCAAAATGCTTATTGTACGACGTTAATATGAGGCAGTATTTTTAACACTTAAAATATTTCAGTTAAATTACATAATATAAAATATAATAACAGCCCGCCTTAAAGCAATATGTGTATAATATAATATATAAAATGCATGTAACAGTCATTGTATTAATGTTTATATTATTATGCACATGTTCAATAATGTTATGTGAATGTATTACGTAATTTAATAATGTAGGAGCTGTGAGAATAATAGGTTAAAATTTGCTAACAATGAGGTAACAATGAGGTAGCTTTGAGGCAATAATGAATTAGAAGGTTTAATAATGCTACTAGTCATTCTTGGAAACAATAATGTAATTTTTGAGACAGTTTATAAAATAGCCAATCAACAACCAGAAAGAAGCTTAAGTTAAATGATTAAATGAAAGTATTGTATTGTAGTAGGTTTAGCCAATCAGAAACTGAAGTAGGGCAAATTGTACAAATTCAGAAGTCAGTTGCTAGCAGACAGCGTTCCTAACCGGACGCAAAACGCGTCCTCGAGTAGTTTAATACGTATTTTGTGTGGGACGAAAATAGTTTACGTGTTTAAAAAAAGTGCAAGTAATTAATAAATAATCTCACAGCTCTCTATATCAGTGAAGTGTTATTTTAATCGCTTAAATAATTAATAAATGGAGTGAAGTACAAATTATAATCCGTGTAAGTCTACATTCTTAGCCGCACTACTCCCTGCAAAGAAATCCATGTCTAACAATAATACTGACGCAGCCGAGGTAAACATAAATATATATTTAAAGAAACAGTCAAATTACAAAGTTAATATTTTTAAACTTGGGGCGAAGGTACCGAAACTTTTTACCATACGTGCGGTTGCAACTACTTCAAGTTCGGCTTCTTCTAAAATCAACCTTCTTCAAATTGGCTTTCATACGTGTGGCAGAAACTACCTTCATCAAATATTGTCTCCCAAAATCTGTTCCTTGAACAACGTAGTATTTAGTTCCAATGCCAGCATTCGCTCCTAAGTGTTCCCTTAGGAGAGCAAGTCTCTTATTGTCTACACGTAGAAACGTACAGTCGCCGAGTGGTTAGACCACTCATCCCCACCAAAGCGGCCCGAGTTCGATCCCAGTTATGAGATTTGTGGTAGACGAAGCGGCGTCTCGGCGAGTTTTCTCCGAGTTCTCCGGTTTCCCCTGCCATTCATCCCACCAACTACTACATCATCAGCCTTTTTCATCAATTTCACTGTCATTTCATATCATCTGCTTTCTCGCTCTCATACCAGGCTTCGGGCTGATCACCCATTCTCGTTCTTCTATCTGATCCAAAAGTCCTTTGTTCCCCGACAGGCGTCTGACCCCAGGCATTGGTCTGTAAGTCCTCCAAACAGGGAGAGTAAACCGAGAAGGAACAAGAAGTAATGGACAGCCAAACAGGATGAGGGAGGCAGTCTCCTCTTTCTGTTTGCAAATGCGGTAAATGGATTCATTGTATAGAGATCCAGAGTACGTAAATGTTTTCTGAAATTATCATGTACAGTAATTAATGCAACAACGCTTCTTTTTCCTCTTCTAACTAATTTTCTCAAAGATGTGAAAACAGAGTTGTTTAGTTTGCTGGGTAATCCTTAACCAGGGTAGGTATGCCACCTAATTTGGTGTAATGTCCAGGTCAGTACTTGCAAAAAGCCAGCAAAAGGCATCTCTAAAGAAGTAGTAAGTCATTAAGATGGTTTATTTTAAGCTTAACATTTTGCTAACATTTTGCTTTTAATAAATTGTAAAATATGGCAAATCCATTTGCTCTTAGGCTTCAAGTGCATAATTGCATGTGTAGTTTAGGATTTTATGAATATAATACTATTCAGCACTGGTCATATGGTTTAGAGCAAGGGTGGCGAAAACGCCTTCCTTCCGCGAGTCACCAAATATGCAACACGCACTACACCGCTCGCAGGACATGGAAAACAAATGAATAGACGCCTAGAAAAGGAGTTGCCCCTGCGAGTCACAGTGCCTCGCGAGTCGCGCTTTCGCCACCACTGGTTTAGAGTATCGGCTGTACGAGTCATTCCAGGTATAAGTGAGGAAAACACCGGTTGTCGCAGATGCACGAGATAGAGACACCTCCTCATGTCCTTGACTCTTGTTCTTATGGTGAAGCACTCCGATGTCATACCATGAGATCAACTATTGCTGAAAGCCTAGGAGAAATAGGATTTACAGTCCTTGAGCATTCTAAGGTCTCGCCACACAAGGCAGCATCAGAAGAATCGATATAATGGCCTATAAAGACCACAGAAATGCGTACATACTCGACTCAACAGCCTCCGGTATTATACAAGGAGTAGAAACAAACCTTAGCCAATCATTAACTATTATAAACACAAGTATAATATGGAGGGGATAGAAGTAATCACTCTCGAGGAATTCCTCATTTTTTGGCTTCACACTTCAAAACATTATGTATATCACCCAAAATCATTTGAAAGTATTTAAACTTGCACTTAAAAAAGACTCGATAAATTTATTAATACACCATATATATTCCTACATTTTAAAACTAAGTATTCTTCTTCAAAACACTGCATCACCTTCTACAACTATATTCAATTGAAATTTATTATTTATATATTACTTTTGTTCCATTGTTCTTACTCTGCCTCAGTTGTTTCAGTATTTGCTATGTTTTATTCTTTCCTTTGTTTGGTTAAACATTGTCAGGTTGGGCAAGCTCATAAACTGAGCAAGTTAAATAAATAAGTAAATAAATAATAATAGTTAATTTTGCTAGACAGTATACACTTCCAAATGAATTTGTAAAACATCTATCATCCTTTGCAAGCAAGTTCCAAGTTTAAAATCACAGACCATGAAAACCGAGGTCATTTGACCTCAGAAACCAGACGTACTTTAGTTCTGCAATAGCAGAGAGAAACAGAACCGCTGTCGAACGCCGTAATCCCTCAAGATAACGCGACATGTCACCCGCCGACTCCTACAAGGATTTGTCACATTTGTGATAGTGGAAAGTCTAGGAACACACACTGCAAGCACAAGAACTCATCCATGCTCGAGTGAATGCCACAGTAGAGTAGTTGTGTTCAAAAGGTTTTGAAAGGAGGAGCCTTTCTAAGAGTACTTATTTAAATTTCTATTCGGCGCAGACTCCAATCTGTGTCGTCGCGACAGTTCTTCAAATTCTGTAAGTTTCTCCGGCATGAAACGCTAAATGCTGTATTTTAGAGGTGTTTTATTTAAATCAGAATTTTTACTCTCTCTACTACGAATATATAAATTAGAATATATAATTATTTATATAAATTATTAAATACATAAATAATTAAATAAATAATTATTCGTCATGGCCATGTAAACAAATCTGCAGACTCTATCTCATTGCTAATTTTCTTGTAGATGTAATGGGAATAAATATTTACAAGGGCAATATAGAAATGCCTTTAAGCATAGACATTACTCTTAATAGCTGGTTGCTATGTGCAGCATTCCCTTTGCCGCAGATTAATACTCTTTGCATATCCAAGACAAAAAAATAAATAACGCATTCCCGTTTGAGAAAATAAGTATTGAAAAATTTAAGGGAATAACAAGCAATATCTCGAAAATGGTTCACTCAACAACAAAAATGTATATGACATAAATTGTGTATTTTAACGCAATCTACATTTTTTGTGCAGTAAAATTTTGCCTATCTCTTATGGTTTACCAGTTATGCAAACGTCGTTCACAATGAAGAATACTTTTGGAGACATTCCCAGAAAATTCAAGATATACATTTTATTTGTCATGAAAATATCTTAAACGTATAATATTTTAATCAAAATCTTTAGAGCCATTTTTGAGAAAATTAAAATTTTCGAAAAATGTTCCATGTAAAGGGTAATCTGGGGTAGGGAAATTTTCTTGAAAACCTTTGTGTCGAAACTCTGAAAGATACTGAACCTAAATACCAAGTTTGGTGTTTTTCCCACTGTTCGTTTCTGAGTTATGCTGTTCACAGACAGACACACACACACACACACACACACACACACACACACACACAGACACACATACGGACATGTTTCCAAAAATTATTTTTTTTGAATTCAGGAGGTCTCAAAACATGTATTTCCGGTGAAACCTCGGTATCGAATTTTTGGGTGGAATACAATACTTCCCCTACTTACTATACGTAGTAGAGAAAGTAAAAACATGCTTCGTCCTTAAAAAATTTCAGCTTCAGTAGAACAATCATTAACATTATCCAACACCCAGTTGTTGAAACAAACTCTATGCACATTATCACGGGTTCCAATTCCTGAACTACAGTTATCGAATACGGTTTAAACTTAAAAGTTTAGCGGCATTCCAAGCTGAGGTTTGCGCAATTCCTGATTTTTTTTGCAACCTTTCTCAAAGATTTCTTTAGATTTAGTTCTAAGTTTTCTTCGATGTCATTCAGTTTTTCTTTTGTAAGAACATGGTGATTTACTTTCGGTCTCTTATGTATTAGGAATATATCCCGTTTCCCTAAATCTATTCACAAGAGTATGACCCGTTTCCCTGAGAGGCGCGCAACAGCAAGGAATCTGTCTGTAAATTGCCGTGCCACTTCTCTAAAGCAGCTTGTTGTCACATAGAAATCATACATGAAGAGTTTGTGTCCTGAAGTACACCGCCGTTTGTGAAAATTGCAACACCAAGAAAGAAACTCCAAACTTGGTGGAAGTGTAGAAGAGTGTGCAAGCAATACGTGATTAGGTTTGTAGAGAGATGGGGTACACGTAGGTCGAGCAGAACTCTCTCGTATCGGTCCGACAAGGTCAGTGTTGCTCCCAGTGTAGTCAGTGCAGAGCTGTCAACCAAGGTGGAGACAATAAAGTTAGTGCCAGTATGCCTCGTCGACGTCAAAGACAGCTATATCGGCATGTGAGTGAGTTCAAAAGGGGTAGAATGATCGGTCTCCGGGAAGCGGGTTTGTTATATCGTGACATTTCGTCTCGTACAGGGCATGCTGCTGCGACAGTAATGTGTGTGTGTGGAAGCAGTGAATAGATGAAGGTCGTACGCAGCGAAGAGCGGTTACTGGACCACGGAACATAACCACAGCACGGGATGACCGTCACCTTGTCCGAATGGCCATAACGGACCGTACAGCTTCATCCACAGCGTTGGCTCGACGCTGGAGCATTGCAACAGGTGTGAACATGTCTGCATCAACGGTTCATCGCCGTCTGCTGCAGGTTGGACTGGTTACATGCATGCCATTACCTCGACTTCCATTGTCCCGAAACCACAAGCTCCTCCGACTGCAATGGGCACGTAAACACCGTCACTGGGCTACTAAGTGGCAAAATGTAGTCTTTTTGGACGAGTCTCGCTTCAACGTGTCCTACAGTGATGGCCGCATACGTATCCGGCGGTACCGTGGTGAGCGCAACCTGTAGGACTGCATTGTTGAGCGGCATAGCGGACAAACACCAGGTGTGATGTTTTGGAGCGCCATTGGTTACAACAACCGATCTCGCCTCCTACGAATTGAGGGCACTTTAAACAGCAACCGGTACCTAACGGCGGTTGTAGAGCCTGAGGTACTGCCCCTGCTTCAGATATCTCCACAGGCCACATTTCAACAGCACAATGCCCGACCACATACAAGCCTTCTTCGAAGAGCGACGGGTACCATTGCTTCCCTGGCCTGCACGTTCGCGTGACATGTCGCCCGTCGAACATGTCTGGGATATGGTTGGTCGGCACCTGGAGCGTCACGTCCTTCAGTAACCAGTGTCACGGATACATGGTCTCGAATACAAACTGCGTGGAGGGAAATTCCTCAGAATTTTATTCAGAACCTTTGTGATTCAATGCCACGACGTAAAGCAGCTCTAATTGCAGCGCATGGAGGCCACACCAAATACTCAATATTAGAGCTCAAAGGTCATGTATAGATTTGAAAATACCTTATCTGTGGTATTAAATTCAATGAATTCATGTGTTTCCTTCTTGGTGTTACAGTTTTCACAAACGGCAGTGTGTATAGACTTTTTGGCTTTGCAACAACACTAACACACAACGTGGGGGGTTCAAAAACTTTTGCAACCAGCCTGTCCATTGCTAGACAATAATGTTTACAAAATTTACTAATATGCCTGGCAACAACTGACCTTAAGTTATCAGAATATGTATAAATGCGAGTTTAAACTTTAATGTGCATAGTCGTACAGTCTGTTCAGTTCAGTTTTGTGTCAATTGCTGGTGAAAAATCATGGATATTTCCAAAGAGAAAAATTAGATTCTACGGTTTCACACGCTACAAGCTAGGTAAAAGAGAGAAGAAAAGACCCAGAGGACTTGTTAGCTGTTTGTTGTGATCAAGTGTGTTCATTTGATACCATTACAAGATGGATTCGATCATTTGAAGAAGACCGGGAAACTTTGAAAGATAAACCTCGTTCTGATCGGCCTCGGGAAGCTGTGAACGAAAGAACGATTCAAAGATTGAGGAACTTGATGGAGGAAAATCGACATATTACTGTTCAAATGCTAAGTATGGAAGTCGTAATCAGTGTTGTCAGCATTGACTGTATAGTCCATAAACATTTAAAGCTGCGAAAAATCTGTGCAAAGTGGTTCCGCATTCTCTAACCAATGACGAGAAGAAGAGGAGAAAGGAAGGTGCAAGGAAATTGCTGAGCATGTCTGCATCTAATGGCCTTAAACTTTTGATAGATGTGTGCACTGATGATGAAAGTCGGTTTTATTATTATACCACACCAAATAAAGCTCACAATTGTGTCTGGGTAAATGAGAATGATCCAAGACCAGTCGTTCTTCGACAAGATTTTCGTTCTCGGAAGCGAATGTTCACCGTGCTCTTCAACTATGAAGGACCATTAGTGGTTGAGTGCATGTCAGAAGGAATGACAATGAATGGAGAATACTATGGCTCTTATGTTATGAATCCTATATTTGAAGAGCTGAGATGGTGGCGTCCAAATATAGGAGCTTCAAGGATTTTGCATGACAATGTGCCTCCTCACAGAACAGCGGCAAATTTGAGGAAACTGGAAACCGCTGTAGCCCAATTGCTTGACCATCAACCTACAGTCCCTGCACCGTGCAACTTCTGGTTGTTGCCTTGAGTGAAATCTTGCATTGTTTCATTGTGAACGACTTTTGCATAACTGGTAAACCATAAGAGAGAGACAAAATTTTACTACACAAACAACGTAGATCGCGTTAAAATACACAATTTATGTCATATACATTTTTTTTGTTGAGTGAACCATTTTCGAGATATTGCTTGTTATTCCTTTAAATTTTCCAATACTTTTTCTCAAATGGGAATTCGTTATTCATTTTTTATGTCCTGGACCTGCAAATAGAATGAAATGCTCCACATAGCAACCAACTCTTAAAACATTTGACTATCGCTTAAAGCCTACCAATTCCCCTTGCATCTACGAGAAAATTAGTAATAAGATTAACATATCGATTAACATGAAGCATATGGAGAATAAGCGTTTGTAAACAATAGTTTGTACAAGAGTAGAGAAAGTCATGTGAGTGTAACACATCAGATTTTTTCCCTATTGTTTCTTAATCATCGCCACATCTATGGGTGATGAGACACCTCACCACTGGTATCAATCTCTGTACAGCCAGACTTCGCGTCAACCGAAACACGTGTGATATTCTTTTGTTTATATGTTGTATCCAAGATGGTGTTTATATGCGTACCTTTTACTATTCCAGTAAATACTGAAATAATTGTGTTGTGAAAATTGTACATTAACCCAAAACAGAAAAAGCTGTCATAACTCGCGGTGTTATTGAGAATGTGCGCTTATATGATACATTGACCATAATATTGTTTATTTACTTTATCGAATGCCTTGAATATATGAATCTACGCATAGGTGATATGTTAATTTCAAAGTGCTGTATTTCAGAGAATATTAACATCCCTTTCTTCGTGTGGTGAATACTATAGATGGTGTCTCATAAGTAATTTCGATATTTAAGCAAAACTTTATTTCAAATGTGTTGTTACAGATAATTATTCTAATCTTCAATGTAAAGACCATTAGATTCTATAGTCCTGAGCCACTTTCCGCCAGGTTTGCTATCCCGCAACGGTACCAGTTTCTAGTTTTTGATGCGAAGAATTGTTTTACCCATTTCGATTGCATTGATGTTTTCAAAATTTCTCCCACGTAGGAAATGTACCGTGGATCTAAACATCTATGGTAATCTGATGGCGTAATATCAGGGCTATATGCTGAATGGGTAGCAGTTCGATTCCTTCCAGGTTCTGAATTTTGTCCATTTTTCTTTAGCTATATGAGGTCTTGCACTGTCCTGCTGCAAGAGAACTCTGCTTCTATTAAGTAATGACGGTTACTATGCCTTAAAACTTGATGAACTCGTGCCAGTTGTTGAGAATAAAGATCTGCATCGACTGCACGTCCATTTGGAACAAACTTCCAGGGAATCAAACCTTCAAAATTCCACCAGACACATCATTATTTTTGGGCCGAAGGGATTTTATTTTAGCGACAATGTTTGCAGGCTGACGGGTATTGAGCCACTGTTTCGAGGCGTCAGGGTTGTGGTAATACACCCACCTTTAATAACATATCACAACTCCCCCGATAAATCTATCATCCCAGGAATTAGCGATACCCATTACTTTGAGCTTGATCAGTTGTCAATTCATGTGGTACACATTTACAGATCCTGAACAATTTTTACTTTCTTTACTACGTATAGTAAGTAGGGGAAGTAGTAGCATTTTTTGAAAACATGTCCGTGTGTGTGTCTGTGAGTGTGTATGTCTGTGTGTGTGTCTGTGAACAGCATAACTCAGAAACGAACAGTCGGATAAACACCAAACTTGGCATTTAGGTTCAGTATCTTCCAGAGATGCGTCACGAAGGTTTTCAAGAAAATCCCCCCACCCAGATTACCCTTTACAGGGAACATTTTTTGAAAATTTTAATTTTATTAAAAATGGCTCTAACGATTTTGATTAAAATATCATATGTTTAAGATACTTTAATGACAAATAAAATGTATATCTTGAATTTTTTGCGAATGTCTCCAAAAGTACTCTTCATTGTGAACGACTTTTGCATAACTGGTAAACCATAAGAGATAGACAAACTTTTACAACTCGCAAAAAAAATGTAGATCGCGTTAAAATACACAATTTATGTCATATACATTTTTTTGTTGAGTGAACCATTTTTGAGATATTACTTGTTATTCCCTTAAATTTTTCAATACTTATTTTCTCAAATGGGAATTCGTTATTCATTTTTTTGTCTTGGATATGCAAAGAGTATTAATCTGTGGGAAAGGGAATGGTGCTGCACCTAGCAACCAGCTATTAAGAGATATGTATGTGCTTAAAGGCTACTGTATTTCTATATTGCGCTTGTAAATATATATTCCCCTTACAACTACAAGAAAATTAGCAATAAGATAGAGTCTGCAAATGTTTATCTCGATTAACATGAAGTAGATGGAGAATAAGCGTTTGTATAAATAGTTTGTACAAGAGTAGAGAAAGTCATGTGAGTGTAACACATCAGATTTTTTTTAAACGTGCTTTATAAGTCTTACTTTAACGGTGATATGCTCCTGAACCTACACGTTATAATAGAACACATTCTATTATACAGTGCGTCCGTTAAGTCATGGTGTAATTTTGACAGGTCACATAAAAGCTACGAAACAATACAGAAATGTGAAACCTTCACCAAATGAATAAAAACTCTCCAAGTTTGCATCCCTATTCAGTGCATTTCGATATGTTTTCCATTTGTTGCTCTAAACGCACATCAAAACGATGTTCTAGTACATCCCATACACGAAGGAGTGAATAGTGTCTCTGATTCTTTCTTTTAAATGGTTAATATCGTTGATATGAACACTGTATACACGTTGCTTCACATAACCCCAAAGTGAAAGTCTAAGGGCATTAGGTCCGGGGAAGTGGTGACCATGCGTTAAATCCACCCCCTCCTATCCACCGTTAGGGAAATGTATCCAAAAACTCGCGAATAATGTTAGCGTAGCGGAGGAGCGCCGTCTTGTTGAAAGGTGACACTGCATATGTAGGTACAATTGCAACATTTCAAGTTAGTTGTTTGATGTCAGAGTCTGCTCCGGAAAAAAATATGGATCTATAATTTTATTATGCATGAGGGCATACCAGGCGTTTACCTTAGGGATGTTGCGCTCATTCTCAATGTAGGCAGGTGATGTTCATAAGCCCATATGACGACCAACATGTCCACACACATGGAATGTAGGCTCGTTGCTATACAAAATCTTCTGTAGGAATGGTCCATAATTGTTCATCATTTGTATTACAAAATCAAATCGTTTGGGTCTATCAGTTGAACGGATAGTGTGCAGTAACTCCAGTTTGTAACCAGTAAAGCGGAGATGTTTCTTTAAAAGTTTATGAATTGTGATCTTCGTTAGACCTAGTTCTCGGGCACACGTACGCACGTTTGGTAACTACCCCGTATAGCTTGTACAGACTCGTCGCCAGCTCCTTTCAGATGCTTATCCCACTGGTTAATGTTATGTGGCTGCTCTTCTTTGTACATGCGACGATATTCACGCTGAATACGCATCACGGATTGAAATTTAGCAAGCCACAGAACACACTGAACTTTCCTTTCCACCATTCACATCTTGTCTAAGCGCTTATATTACGATATCTGTTAAAAGCTAAAGTTTTCTAACTTATAGTTATTCCTACCTGATGGTTAACCGGAGTGCCTGGTATTACGAACGTAAGGTAACTGTAGTATAGTTAACCTGGAGTTTGTTAACAATTTGTTATGGTTGGCAACATTTTTATGCGGAATTTTATGCCACCTAGGTGGGAACTTCTTACATTAGAGCTTTAAAATAAGTTTCCTTCTGTAATTTTCGTCTGTTTGCCATCTGATTTATGTGTATAATGAAATCTAAAGTTTGTATTAAATTAGTTTGAGGAATTGTGTGATTAATATGGACTATTTCTGAGGGTTGGATGCATTTAGGAACGCAATGAAGCATGTTTCTTGATATTATGATTTATATAGGTTAGGTAGCGGCATATTTCTAAGGGTTAGGCCGTTACTTTAGCTCGCACTAGAGTAGTCTAGTGCGTTTCGGTATGTTTAAAAGACAATGATTTGCTATTAGTACAGTTCTTGAAGATGTTACATCAATCCGAAAGTAATGCCTCGTATTTATTTTCATGAAAACTAGAAAATATACAGAACGCAAAATAACACAGTTAAATACAGCAAGATTTCAGCTACATACTGTTATTTTCCAACATAATCACCATTATTCGATGTGCACTTTTGCCAATGATTAATGAAGTTGTTATTGTCTTTACGTTATTTGCCCCACGCTTTGGGAGACAATTTGAAGTAGGTTGTTGCTTCACGTATAGAAAGCCAATTTGAAGTAGGAGTTGTATTGTAGTTCAACTGTTGGGGAACCGAACTTGAAGTAGTTGCAACTGCACGTATGGTAAAAAGTTTCCGGTAGCCTTCGACCCAAAAATTTATAAATATTAACTTTGTAATTTGACTGTTTCTTTAAAATATTATACATTTATGTTTGCCTCGGCTGCGTCAGTATTATTGATAGAGACATGGATTTCTTTGTAAGGCGTGGTGCGGCTGAAGAATGTAGGCTTACAGAGATTATAATGTTTACTTCACTACATTTATTAATCCTTGACACAATTTAAATAACACTTCACTGATATAGAGAGCTGTGAGATTCTTTTATTAATTACTTGCACTTTTTAACACGTAAACTATTTTCGTCTCACGTATACGTATTAAATTTCTCGAGGACGCATCTCGCGTCCGGTTAGGAACACTGTCTACAACCAAGACGTCCAGTTATGAGCACTGTCTACAAGCAAACTGAACTTTGAATTTGTAAATTTTGCTATATTTCAGTTTCTGATTGGCCAATCCTAGTCCAATAGAATACCTGCATTTAACTAAAGCTTTTTCAGGTTGTTGATTGGCTATTTTATAAACTGTCACAAAAATTACATTATTGCTTCCAAGTATCACAAGTAGCATTAAACTTTCAAATTCATTATTGCCTCAAGGTTACCTCATTGCTAGCAACTTTTAACCTATTATTCTCACAGCTCCTACATTATTAAATTATGTAATACATTCACATAGCATTATTGAACATGTATACAATAATATAAACATATACAATGACTGTTACATACATTTTACAAATTATTACATACACATATTGCTTTAAGGTGGGCTGTTATTCAATTTACATATATAATTAGACTGAAATCATTTAAGTGTTAAAAATGCTGCCTCATTAACAAGAGCCTGCATGCCACCCTCATAAAAATCTTACAGCTGTGACGACAGCATGAGCCTGGAAAATGTTGGCCACATAGTGCATTTTCCATGGAACCAAACAGATGGAAGTCCAAAGGTGCTAAATCAGGACTGTACGGTGTATGTGGTAAGCCAGTCTAGCCAAATTTAGTAATGAGCTCCATGGTCGAAAACTGGTGTGGGGCCTGGCATTATCATACTGCAAGTGGAAGTTTGTCTTCTTCTCTGGCCAGATTCTAGAAATTCGGACTTTCAGCCTAGTCAGTGTTGTCTGGTAGCGTTCGGAATTGACATTTGTTCCAGGTTCCAAGGTATCCAGAACAACCATACTCTGCCTATCCCAGAAGACTGTGCACATCACTTTGCCTGCAGATGGCTGTGTCTTTAACTTCTTTGTTGGAGAAGTCAGATGTCATCACTCCATGGACTGTCGTTTAGATTCTGGCTCGTAGTTGCGACACCACGTCTCATCTCCGGTGATTAGGTCACCTTCAGCCTCTTATTCGTCCAGCAGGTCCCATTCGATGAGCTGTTAAGTCTTGTGAAAGCATTGGCGGGACCCATCTCGCACACACTTTGCGATAATTAAGGTTGCGTTAACATCTTGTTTAAGGCATTACAGTCAACATTCAGTTCTATACATAATTCCTTGGTCGTAATCCGCCGATCGTTACGGATGAGCTGATAGATATGCTGTCGACCAGGCGTGGCTTGTCCTGCACATCCTTTTCACCACTTTTGTAACGCTGTACCCACCGCCTCACATTACTCACACCTACTGTATCGCTTCCATACACCTTTAGCAAGCGTCAATGAATTTCAATTGGCACAAGTTGTTCAGCGGTAAGGAATTCAATCATACATCTGTTTTGTACGCACCTCGATGTCAGTAATCATTTTGGAACGCTCCCCTGATGCTGCTATCTGTCGCAGGACAACGAAACTAACAGGACACTAGCAGAAAAGTTCAGCAATTAATACTACACCAACATGATTGGACTCTCAATGGCAAAAAAATGGGAGATATTACTTTCGGGTTGACCCTCGTAGTGTAAAATAGGATAGCTATACGTTGAAAGGGGATACATTATACATATATATGAATTGTACATATGAAAGGGGAACCATACATATAAGAATTGTGCAGTAATACTTTAATTCAATAACATGTTAAAATATTCAACTTCTAACATTTGTACAGAGCTGATTGTAAGAAACGGGCGAGCTAGCAAAAATTCCAGGAAAACACAAAGAGCGTACCTTTCACCAAGCCAACAGGCAGGGAACCGGTAACGATACGGAGAAATAGAAAGAGACAGGTAGAGAAAAGAAAGAGATGGAGATATGGAACTAGCTTAACAACGCTCCAAGATGGCGCTTAAGCGCACGGATCTGAAGCCACACATTCTCATACATGTTAAGGTAACGTGGTCTGAGGGCCAATAGGAAACGTCGTTACATTTTAAACGCAGAGGTGAGCGTCACTAGGCTCCCGTATATAAGGGCAGGCAAGGCCTCGGAACCCACTCTCTCTCTCTCGCTCACTGATCTTCAAGAATTCACGTCGACACGAGGTGCTACTGATGCGAGTGCGTGTGCAGATAGCTAGGCTCCTGACTAATTTAAAGTGGTGGGATTATAATAATGGGAAAAGCTAGCCGCCCATAATTATTTCAATTGGGAATAAACTTCATTTATTAAGGGAAAATTGCAGTGTGTTTCTTAAACTTGCCTCACCCACTATAACCTGAGAATTAATAATTAGATATAGTTAGGAATGGAATACGCAACAACCCACGAGCACCAATAGCCGAGGAAGAACACTGCAGAAGACCACAACAACCCTGTAACGATTTCCCGCTACAACGTATAGCGTAGTTTGAAAATAAGTTAGAGCTTTTCGGAGTATTAATTTATATAGGATTTCACTCTCAGTGTGATTTAGGTTAATGGAAAAATAGATTAGATTGTCTCCGTTGTTAGCGGAGAATGCTGGAATCTCTCTTGATTCTAACACGTCTTATATTAGTGTTCTGTTAAAACATTTGACACTGATTCGAGTAGGAATGAAATGGTTTACCTGATGTACAGGTACCTCTTATGGTTTATCAGTTATGCAAATGTCGTTCACAATGAAAAATACTTTTGGAGACATTCCCAGAAAATTCAATATACGTTTTATTTGTCATGAAAATATCTTAAACATATGATATTTTAATCAAAATTGTTAGAGCCATTTTTGAGAAAATTAAAATTTTCGAAAAATGTTCCATGTAAAGGGTAGTCTGGGGTGGGGGGATTTTCTTAAAAACCTTCGTGTCGCATCTCTGGAAGATACTGAACCTAAATACCAAGTTTGGTGTTTATCCGACTGTTCGTTTCTGAGTTATGTTGTTCACAGACACACACACACACACACACACACACACACACACACACACACACAGAGACAGACACGGACATGTTTCCAAAAATGCTTTTTTTTATTCAGGGGGCCTCAAAACATGTATTTCCGGTGAAATCTCGGTATCGAATTTTTGGGTGGAATACAATACTTCCCCTACTTACTATACGTAGTAGAGAAAGTAATAATGCAAGGATTTCGCTAGATTAAAACATTTCAGAAAAATGATATAGGTTTCACTGTTAACAATCTGTATAGTGTGAATGAAATTAATAATACATGCTTACCTTTAGAAGAAAAATCAACCAACAAGAAATAGAAAACCTATGTTAAGTACCTAGGATTTTGCTGTTAATATACTTTTGTAGATTGGTGTGGAAATATGTTGGGTAAGTTTTGGACTGTTAACTTATATGGATTTTCATTTTCGCCTGCCTATTAGTTAGTAGGAAAATAGAACCTTTTCGCTGTTATTCCGTAAAGATATGTGCAAAATAGGTTAGACCTACGAGTAATGAGTTAATATGAGTTACATTATATATTTATGCAAACATTACCGTACTTACCTTTTTTACTTACTTTTAAGGGCTTCTCCATTCTTCAGCAGTTGCCCTGTATTTGTGATTGAACAAGTCATCCTTCTCCAGCCACCGATCATTCATCATTCTATGTATCTGTCCTCTCTAGGTTGTTCTTGGTCTACCTCGCTTTCTTCTTCCACGAGGTGACCATTCTAAAAAGGTTTTACACCACCTATCATCCTCCATTCTTTTTACATGTCCATACCATTGAAGTATCGCCTTTTAATTCTCTCCATTGTTTCCTCCATATCCATCATCTGTCTCACCTCTTCATTTCTCCTTCTTTATAACACAATCCGACCTCTGGGTCCACCTCCCGAGGTGTGGGCAACTGGATGTAAGGGAATGCCTGTTCGAGGGAAGTACGGTGGGGACTTCGTGTGCCCCGGGGTCGCTACGGTAGTGGTGAAGGTCAAACAAGAACCCCGAAAACCGGCAGTTGAGGCAACTGTCTGGTCCTCCAGGTTTGGGGCTTTGGCAGAGGTTAGCAGCCCACTTTCACGTAAAAATAAATAAATAAAAAGAATGCGAACTACGTCTAAGAATAATGCTGGCAATATTATGCAGTAGGAATATATAGAACTTTAAGGAACCAGTACAACTTTCGGCAATCTAATAATATTTACGAAATTCGCCCTCGTCACAAACCTGGAAGTTACTCTTTCGGAAGTCTATTTACTTTGGCTTTCCTCCTGTTATATAAATATTGCTCTAATATTTCGCCTTAGAATCGCACCGAAGGTACGCCATTTTTGTATGGTTACCTCCAAGTAGTACCCTACCCGAGGTGGCGGTTAGTTCATCGCTAAGAATAACTCCCAGTTAGCTGTTAACCGAAGGTCACAATGCGAAAATTAGCCCTAACTTCCAGTTAATTTCTAACCAGAAACAGCCGGAGATCGTAATGCAGGTCCTAAAATGGCGCACAACAATGAAAATCATGCTACCTACAACTTTTTAGATAATCTTCAATGTGGCGTATGTTTCATCATTTGGTTTTGTTTCGTTTAGCCGTTATACGAGTTTATAACTGCATCATGGCTTTAAGGACGCACTGTAGAAGCAATTGAGCTATTCCTTCTCTTTTCTATATTTAGAAGTTGGTTCTGAAACATCCGCTAGGTCTGACGTCAGCGTACTAATTACTTGCTCGCGTAGAATTGTTTTTATTTCTGTAAAATATTAAGTGCTGTTTGCTTTGAAAGCGCGTCCCGATTAATGTTTCATAATTCAACGACGGTATTTGCCAATGGGAGGCTGCTTGTATACATGGTTTCAAAATAACTGTATGCAGTATTAAGGGAGGCTATAGCAGGCATCAAAACAGCACACATGCTTAACCTGCATTCAGAGATATGAGCACTGTGCACTGGTTTAATCCAGGTTAACTATGGGGGAAAGCAAGAGAATTTTCCATCTAACGGATAAATCATAAACAAAATACAACGCATATTGACGGGATACATTTCGAAACAGTAGTGCGACCCATGTGTTGTGGACAGAATATATTGACCTTTTTACCATGGTGAAGGGAGAGGACCTTCTCATTCCAGGCTGCCAGACTTCAACAAGCACGGTTGTCAGATCCAGCAACAATGAGTTCCTACATGTGTGTGGATGAGTTGAATATGTCTTTTATATTTCGGGCGTGGTTAAATGGAGAAAATGATATCAGAGGGGATAAAAGCTTGCTCCTTCATCGCAAAGGACTCTAACATTACGTGTAATTATTTAAATATTTATATTTTTAAATAACAATCCCAGGGAGAAAGAAATCTGATGTGTTACACTCACTAGACTTTCTCTACTCTTGTAAATCTGCTTTTACAAACCTTATTCTCCACGTACATTTGCAGAAACTATCTTATTGCTAATTTTCTTGTAGGTACAAGGGGAATTGGTAGGCTTTAAGCTATAGCAAATATTTTAAGAGCTGGTTGCTATGTGAAGCATTCCATTCTCTTTGCATGTCCAGGACATAAAAAGAAACGAATGACGAATTACCATTTGAGAAAAAGTAAGTATTAGAAAATTCAAACAAATAACAAGGAATATTTCGGAAATGGTTCACTCTACAAAACAATTTATATGACATAAATTATGTGTTTTAACGAGCTCTACATTTCTTTGTCGAGGTAGTATTTTTAACACTTAAATGATTTCAGTCTAATTATATAATGTATATAAATTCAATAACAGCCCACCTTAAAGCAATGTGTGTATGTAACAAGATATAAAAAGTGTATATAACAGTCATTGTATATGCTTATATTATTGTATACATGTTCAATAATGTTATGTGAATGTATTACGTAGTTTAATAATGTAGGAGCTGTGAAAATAATAGGTTAAAAGTTGCTATCAATGAAGTAACGATGAGGTAACCTTGAGGCAATAATGAATTTGAAAGTATAACAATATTACTTATAATTCTTGGAGCAACAATAATGTAATTTTTGTGACAGTTTATAAAATAGCCAATGAACAACCAGAAAAAAAGCATAAGTTAAATAAAAGTATTCTTTTGGATTAGGAATAGCCAATCAGAGACTTGAAATACAGTAATTTACAAATTTAGGCGGTAGAAATCAAGTCAGTTGCTTGTAGACAGCGCTCATAACTGGACGCGTTGTTTGCAGATAGTGTTCCTAACCGGACGCGAGATGTATCCTCGAGAAATCTAATACGTATTCGTGTGAGACAAAAATAGTTTACGTGTTTATAAAGTGCAAGTAATTAATAAAAGAATCTCACAGCTCTCTATATTAGTGAAGTGTTATTTAAATCGTTTTAAGCATTAATAAATGGAGTGAAGAAAAACTTAACATCTGTGTAAGCATACATTCTTAAATCGTACCACCCCCTGGTAAGACATTCATGTCTCTAAATAAATATAAATACTGACGCAGCCGAGGCAAACATAAATATAATATTTAAAGAAACAGTCAAAATTACAAAGTTAATATTTTTTTTAAACTTGGGGCAAAGGCCACCGGGAAGTACATTTGGGGCTAAGGCTACCGGAAACTTTTTACCATAGTGCGGTTGCAACTACTTCAAGTTCGGCTCCCCAACAGTCGAAATATAATACAACTCCATACAAAAAACAGCCATCTTCAAATTGGCTCCCAAAGCGTGGGGCAAATAAATAACAAGACAAACCAACTACATTCTTCATTGTGTAGAAACATTTTGTGCCACTTATGGTTTACCAGTTATGCGAAAGTCATTTAGAATGTGAGGACTTTTGGAGACATTCCCAGAAAATTCAGGATATACATTTCATTTGTTATGAAAATATCTTAAATATATGATATTTTAATCAAAATCGTTAAAGCCATTTTTGAGAAAATAAAAAATTTGAAAGATATTCCATGTAAAGGTTAGTCTGGGGTGGGGAATTTTCTTGAAAATCTTCGTGTCGCATCTTGGAAAGATAATGTACCTAAATATCAAGTTTTGTATTTATCTAGCTTTTCATTTTTGAATTATGCTGTGCACAGACAGACACACACACAGAGACAAAGACCTGTTTCTAAAAGTGTATTTTTTTAATTCAGAGGGCCTCAAAACATGTATTTCCGGTGAAATCTCGGTATCGAATTTTTGGTTGGAATGCAGTACTTCAACTACACCGTAGTAGAGAAAGTAAAAATATGCTTATCAGCTTTTGTTATCTAAAAATAATCAATATATTTTATTTATACCGATATACAACCCCTATGAGGAAGTAATTCAGATAAAACTCTACTCCGTGACACAAATAATGTTATATACGAATTTTCACAGTAATCGATTCAGTTATTCCTAAGTAGAAGGGGTATAATAATAATAATAATAATAATAATTTCAACGTCCAGAACCAAATTGTGGGCCATCTTGGGAAAAAAGGAATAACATTTCACTTAATACACATTGTTAAATATATGTACAGGAGAACAAAAATTAAAGTAACTTAGCGAGAACCAGCAGTGACTAATAGAGGGCTATGATAAGGTTGCCCAAAGTCAACTACACCTTTTTATTTTGATATAGACGATATGATAAGACCATGGAAAGAACAAATAAAGGGGGAAAATGTCTTGGAACATTAATAGTGCGAACACTGGTCTTTGCAGATGATTAAGTATTATTAGCAAAAAGTGAGGAAGTACTACAAAAGATAATATTTAAATTAAACATTTTAGTAAAAGATTACAATTTGGAAATCTCAGCGTCAAAAACGAAACCACTCAGCTTTACGGATAATAGTCTAGTTCGGTCTAAAATAATCATAGAAAACAAACCAATAGAACAAGTATCAAAATTCAACTTCCTTGGATATGAGATAACAGTTAACAGTGAAACAGATATCAACAATAAAATAAATAAATTTAATTGCATAAATGGAACAATCAAATAAAAACTTTTTAGTGTTCGATTGATTGTTCCGGTTATGCAATTAAAATTATTTATAGCTAGAAAAGAATCAATAATGGAGGTATATAAAACAATGGCAATTCCTGTAATCACTAGAGCTGCTCCATCGGAGTCGCTACGTGGAGGAAACGGTGTAGAACAGAAAGGTAAGGGGTGACATTGACTCCACGTCGTACAGTTTATGCAAAAAGAATTCCTCATGTTTCGGGATGCAATTTATAACAAATACAGCTGACTTATATAACTGAAATATCTTTATTAACTCATTAATGCAAAGCGCTTCGTCACAATGTGCAGGTGAATAAGATTCTATGCCAATTTATTGCAATGAATTACAACCCGGAACTTTGTATCCTTAGTTTATACAGAGTGAATCACCTAAAACTTGCACCGCTAATATTTCGGAAATGGAAAGTGCTATTGATGTGCAGTTTTCACAGCATTGATTGGTAGGCAGGGGCTCGTTCATTTAGCCTATAAACAGATTTTAATAATGCTGAGAAAGTATTTTTTTAGCAAAAATACAATTTTTTAAATGGAACAATGCCTAGTTACATCAACAGAATAAAGGTAGGGTAAATTAGAATGTCAATGGTCTTTGTTGCAGGATTCTAGTGCAATGGTTTACGAGAAATCGTATTTTGAAAAGTTTCCACCCCGACAATGCTTAGTTGCTAGGTACGATGTTGTTATGTTTGTTTGTATTGTTTTCTGTTCATTGATTGCATTGCGACTTTCTGGTCAGTTAGTTTGTGACAGTTGAAGCAGTAAGTCGTGATTGGAAGATGAGGTTTACTAATGCAGAAAAAGCCGATATGCTCATGGTGTATGGAGAGTGTAGGAAGAATGCAATTCGTTCCTGTACGGTGTTGCGGAAACGTATCCCAATAGACGTCAACTATCTCGGCAATTATTTATCAACCTCTTCAACCAATTACGTGAAAGTGGTACTGTAACACCTAGAAAACGTAACAGAAACAAACAAGTGACTGGAGAAGAGGCAGAAATTAATGTTTTGGCTGCCGTTGCAGTAGATCCGAAATTAGTTACCGCACAATCGCACGTGGAAATGGCACAAGTCAGGCAAGTGTACTGCGCATTCTCCATCGACATGAGTTCCATCCCTATCACATCTCTCTCTATCAAGATCTGCATGGAAACGATTTTGAGTATCGTGTTAACTTTTGTACTTGGGCATTAAGACATGATACTCCAGATTCATCATGTATCTTGTTTAGTGATGAGGCAACATTTACTAATCATGGCCAGGTAAACCGCAGAAACATGGACAATTGGTCTATTAACAATCCCCGTTGGCTTCGTCAGGTGGAACGTCAGCATCCATGTAGTTTAAACGTGTGGTGTGGGATAGTGAACCATCAGCTCATAGGCCCTTTGTTCATAGAAGGAATAATGAACTCGTACAAGTATCGCAGCCTCCTGACAAACCATCTGCCACAGATGCTAGAAGACGTTTCTTTGCAGACTAGGAGGAACCTGTGGTACCAACATGATGGCTGTCCAGCCCATAGTGCACGAAGTACTACAGCTTGTCTTAACGGATCGTTTTCAAATCGTTGGATTGGACGAAGAGGACCTGTACCTTGGCCAGCCGTTCACCGGATCTGACGCCTTTAGAAATTTTTTTCTATGGGGAAGGCTGAAAGACACTGTGTACAAGGTTGTACTAACTACACCAGACGATATGAAACGACGTATTACTGCTGCCTGCTATGAAATTTGCCTGAAATTCTAGAACGTGTGCAGCAGTCTTTCTATAGCAGACTGGAAGCGAGTATTGAAGGTGGCGGTGGTAATTTTGAACACAACCTTTGTAGGGATATGTTCTCTTTACTTGTAAGAATTCACAAAATTATTGTAATTCCCTTTTGTTTTTCTTTAGTTTGTGCTACCACAGGTTGTACAAGTGTCGGTACGTAAAAGTTTCAAAATAAGATTTCTCGTAAACCACTTGCACTAGAATCTTGCAACAAACGCCACTGACATTCTAATTTACCCTACCTTTATTCTGTTGATGTAACTAGGCATTGTTCCATTTAAAAATTGTATGTTTGCTCAAAAAGTACACGTTCTCAGTATTATTAAAATATGTTTATAGGCTAAATTACGAGCCCCTGACTACCAATCAATGCTGTGAAAACTGCACATCAATAGCACTTTCCATTTCCGAAATATTTGCGGTGCAAGTTTTAAGTGATTCATCCTGTATATCGAAATATCCGCAGAAATAAATGCCGCGAATAGTTCATTAAAGTTTGATTCGATGGAAGTGACTCTTGCTGTATCTTATCCTCACAACGCTTATGTGTTTCTGTGTTGAATGTCTTCGCACATTACTCGATCTACTATGCGCAGAGGAAATTGTGCTATTGCATGGTTTGCAATAAAAGTTTTCATTAATAATAGAGAAAACGTTTTCCCACACTCCAATATATAGTTCTGCAACTTGTGGACTTTCGTACCCCTTCCTTTGGTATTTCGTCTACGTGAACACTGTGCGGCGATACACTTGACTCAACTGTACAGGTAACCCTCTGGTTGTCAACAGTCGACTACTGAACGTCTCTAAACCAACGTAACGAGTCCGATGTCGCAGCCGTAGTTATCACCTACGGCTCGGAAATATGGACCATTAACACCAACCATACAGCTAAAATACAATCAGTAGAAATGAAATTCCTCAGCACAATAAAAGGGTATACAAGAATGGATAAAAAGCGAAATAATGAAATAAGAAAGTAGCTAAATATTGAAGAGCACAAAACTATGATAAAAAAATACAAAGAAAACTGGAAACAACTTGTAGGAAGAATGACACGAAAAGAATACCTAAAGCAACCTTACATTATCGACCCCAAGGAAGACGAAACCCAGAAAGATCTAAGAAGAGATGGTTAGAATTTGGAGCCGGAACAGTTGAGATAACACACTCGTACAGTAGTAGAAGAAGAAGAAGATTTATATTCCAAATGTAAGGGAAAAGGTACAGAATTGTATACACTTAGATTTTTTTGCGCTATAAAATAGTAAAGAATACAAATAAATGCCTGAAAATGAACAAGCACATAATGTTTTTCATTGACAAGATAACTTTGCCTTAAAAAACAAAAATTCAATACACCAAAGTTTATTTGTGCTTTTACGAAAGCATGTAATGTGCTCCGCTTTTCCCCGAATCCGAGGCAGAGCGAAACACAGCATATTTGTTATACGCTGAACAAGTTTTGCATATAATTCATAATTTAAACAATTCGGTAGAATTTAGTGTTGTACACAAAAATAAATCAAGCTAAAAGCTCTACGTAAACTGATTTGTTTGAATAAAACAATAACCTAAATTCAATACTCGCAGATAAGCTGGCAGCAACATCATCACTAGGGCTGCGACATCGGAGTCGTTACGTTTGTATAGAGGCGTCCTGTAGTCGACTGTTTACAGCAAGAGGTTTACCTGCACAGTTGAGTCAAGTGTATCGCCGCACAGAGTTCACATACACGAAATGCCAAAGGAAAAGGTAAGAAAGTCAACAACGTTGTATATATGCGGAAAATGTTTTCCCTATAATTAATGAAAACTTTTAATGCAAATTGTGCAATATAGTATAATTCCTTCTGGCTTAGTAGATCGAGTAATGTGCGAAGACATATCAACATAGAAACATACTCGTACAATATGCGGATAAACTGCTACAGCAAGAGTCACCTCCATTAAATCAAACGTGCGGCATTTATTTCTGCTGATATTCCTTTATATAAAATAAGGATACGAAACTGCGGGTTGTAATTAATTGCAATAAATTGCCATAGAATCTTATCCATGTGGAGAATTGAGGCAGTATTTTTAACACTTAAATGATTTCAGTCTAATTATATAATATATAAATTCAATAACAGCTCGCCGTAAAGTAATATGTGTATGTAACAATATATAAAAAGTGTATATTACAGTCATTGTATATGTTTATATTGTTGTATACATGTAATAATTTTATGTGAATGTATTACATAATTTAATTATGTAGGAGCTGTGAGAATAATAGGTTAAAAGTTGCTAAGAATGAGGCAACAATGAGGTAACCTTGAGGCAATAATGAGTAAAAATGTTTAATAATGCTACTAGTCATTATTGGAGTAACACAATAATGTAATTTTTGTGACAGTTTATAAAATAACCAATCAACAACCAGAAAAAAGCTTAAATTAAATAAAAGTATTCTATTGGATTACGAATAGCCAATCAGAGACTTGACATACAGAAATTTACAAATTTAAGCGGTTGAAATCAAGTTAGTTGCTTGTAGACAGTGCTCATAACTGGACGCGTTGCTAGCAGACAATGTTACTAATCAGACGGGAGATGCGTCCTCGAGAAATTTAATACGTATTCGTGTAAGACAAAAATAGTTTACTTGTTAAAAAGCGCAAGTAATAAATAAAAGAATCTAGCAGCTCTCTATATCAATGAAGTGTTATTTAAGTTGTGTAGAATTAATAAGAAAAGAGTAAAGTAAAATTACAATCTGTGTAAGCCTACATTCTTCAGTGGCGCCACAAACCTTGTTAAGAAATTCATGTCTCTAAAAAAAAAATACTGACGCAGCAGAGGCAAACATAAATATAAATATTTAAAGAAACAGTCAAAATTACAAAGTTAATATTTTTTAAACATTTGGGGCAAAGGCCACCGGAAAGTACATTTGGGGCGAAGGCTACCGGAAACTTTTACCATACGTGCGGTTGCAACTACTTCAAGTTCGGCTCTCGAACAGTCGAAATACAATACAACTCCTCCTAAAATTAACGATTCTCAAATTGGTGCCCAGCGTGGGGCAAATAACAATACAACAAAATCAACTTCTTAGGAATGTGACATAGCGTTTTGTATTAATGGTTTAATTAAGACATTTCAGTTATATAAGTCAGCCGTATGTGTTATAACTTATAAATAGTATTGCAGAAATAAAGTACATGCGTAATTCTTCTTGTATAGATTGTACCGCGCGCGGACAATGTCAGCCCTTATCGCTGCAGCTTTACCTTCCTATTCTATACGCATTGCTCCAGGTGGCGACTCCGATGTCGCAGCTCTAATCCAGTACATCCATTACAGGAATCTAGTTCTGTTCTAACGCAAATAGCTAAGATTATGTTTATCGTTAATGCTGTACGTTAGAAACAAGATATTAACCATGCAACTATATTAATATGCAGCCAAAATGTCACTTTTAAAGAAACTATAGTGTGTGTATGTAATAAAATAGTAACTCGTTTTACTTACCATGATAAAAAATCTGATGTGTTACACTCACATGACTTAATCTACTCTTGTACAAACTATTTTTACAAACTCTTATTCTCCATCTATTTCATATTAATCGAATTAAACATTTGCAGAAACGATCTTTTGACATGCAAAGAGAATTACATTTTATACATAGCGACCAGTTCTAAAAATATTTGACTATCGCTTAAGGCGTACTATGTTCCCCTTGTTTTGTATTTGCAAGGGCAATATAAAAACACAGTAGCCTTTAAGCATGGACATATCTCTTAATAGCTGGTTGCTATGTGCAGCACCATTCTCTTTGCCACAGATTAATACTCTTTGCATATCCAAAACAAAAAGATGAATAACGAATTCCCATTTGAGAAAATAAGTATTGAAAAATTTAAGGGAATAACAAGCAATATCTCGAAAATGGTTCACTCAACAAAAAGAAATGTGTATGGCATAAATTGTGTATTTTAACGCGATCTACATTTTTTGTATAGTAAAATTTTGTCTATCTCTTGTAGTTTACCAGTTATGCAAAAGTAGTTCACAATGAAGAATACATTTGGAGACATTCCAAGAAAATTCAAGATATACATTTTATTTGTCATGAAAATATCTTAAACATATGGTATTTTAATCAAAATCGTTAGACCCATTCTTGAGAAAATTAAAATTTTCGAAAAATGTTCCATGTAAGGGGTTATCTGGTGTGGGTGGATTTTCCTGAAAACCTTCGTGTCGCATCTCTGGAAGATACTGAACCTAAATACCAAGTTTGGTGTTTATCCGACTGTTCGTTTCTGAGTTATGCTGTTCACAGACACACACACGGACATGTTTCCAAAAATGCTTTTTTGGACTCAGAGGGTCTCAAAACATGTATTTCCGGTGAAATCTCGGTATCGAATTTTTTGGGTGGAATGCAATATTTCCCCTACATACTATACGTAGTAGAGAAAGTAAAAAGAACGTGAAAATATACAACATTAACAAAAGAACACACAACACACATTTCACTAGGCTGTAGTCAACTGACAATGATTTGAACTAGTGTTGAGCAGTCCGAATGAAATCTGTCGGATTATTCGATAGTCACTAACAACCGAATTATTCGGTAGTTTCCGTCAGCATTCGATGCTTCATTCGCTTTACCGATTGCACTACCAGGTTTCGAAGCGATAGTAGTTTACATTCGGTTTTAACCAATAAGGTTGCAGGAATATAAGATCCTACAATCCGGAATACTACTTCTAAGCAGCGAATAAGGTACTTTCCCATGCGAGTGATTTTAAAAGCATTCGCCAACATACAGATGATGCTGCCACCTGATGAGAGTTTTTCAAACCTCTGATAACTTCCCAAACAATCGACAATACGGTGCATGGCAGTGATTAATGTGGTATAGTGAAATATATTCACCTGCTAGCTATAACCATAGAATGAACACAAACTATGGAGTGAGTAAATTATTATCATCATTTGTAGGGGGGCGGGAAATTAACTCATCTTGTGACGGATGTAGTACTGTCAACTTCGCAAATTACATACTATTTTCCAACCTTTCATTTATTTTTACCTACCCTTTGTTAATTACATATAAAATAAATATCTGCTTTTAAAAATATTAACATCACTGAATAAGGTTGGTTACGAAAAGAAAATGAATAAAGCAAATTGAAAATGTTTATTTTATAATGCCATACTTTAACTTTGCAGGTTAAACTGCAAAGATAAATCGGAGTAGAAAAAATTGTTACATAAACTACAGTTTATAAACTGTTTGGATGTTGTGTACATTTATTGATTATCCATATACTACTCAACTAAAACAAGTAAATTCAAACTGCTATTATGCTTGACCACATGTGCTTCTCAGCAGAACATAACCTAACTCAGCACAATTACGATGCATAGTATGAATAAACCGTGTAACATAATTGTGTAATGTACTTCTTTTACTTACTTGATTGCATAACATTGATTACTCTTTTAGGGCCATGGAAACGTGTGTGTGTTTCCGAACCATATAAAAACTGCATGTTTATATCTGTGTTGCAAATATCATACAACCAGGAAGAAATATAAGAACCTAATCTTAAAAAAAGAAAGTAGGCGCCGAAATACACAAGAGGCTATTATAAGAAATAGATAATGATCCCTTCCGAGACAGAGACCCAGGAGAAAGAAGTGCCAACCAAATATACCTATGGACGTATAGGAAGAACATATATAAACGGTGCTATGTGACAGTGAAACAAGAACAGTATACATGCCACCCAATGGAAAAGAAGCTGATGCAGTAATTTGTATCAAAAATTACTTAAATGTAAAGAATGATTGTAATATGAATATGCATTTTTATGTGACATTGATTTGAGATGTTTGTTGATTGTAATTATTGTTGAGAAGTACGTTTATACGGCCTTACTGAAACTGACAATAATAGCGTGCAATAATGCAGCGAGGGGGTGAGCTGTTTATCATTATTAGAGACGAGGAAGTTACGTAATGTTGGCGCGTTTTCCTTTAGAATTTGCTGGAACATTATACCTAGAGCATATGTATTCATAATTTTCATTGGATATAAAAATAGACGCTAATGTTGGCACGTTTTATTAGCCAATAGCAATTCAGTTATAATGTTTAGACATATCGGGGTGTAGGAGTATAAAAAAGGGCTAGGTTAGAGATAGATTCCGTCAGTTCGTCGAAAATATTTGTAAGATACACGTCGCCTTCAGTCCGTCAGTTCACCGAAAATATTTGTAAAGTACACGTCGGCTATCGATTCGCAAGTTACGCGTATCAGAGTTATGAAAAATCTCAAGTATTGTAAAGTTAATTATACAAAAGTTTGAAGTACGTGAATTAAGAATGATCAGTAAATAAGTTATTATAACAGTTTCAGTTTGGCGAGTGTCTAGATCAATGTGTAAATGTAATAGTGAAAGTGTTCGACAATAAAAGTATAAAAGAAATTCTTTCATCAGTGTTACCTTTGGATAAAAGATTCCTTTCCGTTTACACAACCTGTATAAAGAGATGTGCTCGACCAAAAAGATCATAGCTAGCCGGAGGACAGTAAATCAAAATTAAATAAAATAACAGTAGCATTCTTTCAAACAAACACTAATACTACCGCAAATTGCTAACACCAGATGGAGCTACAAACTTAACAAAGAATCACGTCACAAAATGGCTTCAACACGTGGAGTAAACACACATACACAAATAACATTATAAATTTACCATCGCAAAATGGCTTCCAAAACGTGGGACTCAACAAATAAATACGTTTGAAATATAACACTTCAAAGCACAGATAAGCATATCATTATAAAACGTTAATGAGGCCGTTAGGAGTGGAAGAAATAATAGGACACCAGATCCAGATGGAATAAACAATGAACAGCTTAGGCAGGCAGTGGCACAGATAACCAAAATATGCACAGAATTATTTAATAAGTGCTTGAACCTAGGACAGATAGACAGAAGCTTGGATGAAATCCACCTTAAGAACATTATATAAAGGAAAAGGGGACACAAACGATGCGAACTTATACAGAGGAGTGGCTCTTGAATCATCAGTGCTGAAACTCTTGACGAGAATTTTAACAACTAAAGTAAAAATCTGATGTGTTACACTCACATGACTTTCTCTACTCTTGTACAAACTATTTTTACAAACGCTTATTCTCCATCTACTTCATGTTAATTGAGATAAACATTTCCAGAGTCTATCTTATTGCTAATGTCCTTGTAGATGTAAGGGCAATATAGAAATACAGTAGCCTTTAAGCACATACATATCTCTTAATAGCTGGTTGCTAGGTGCAGCACCAACCCCTTTGCCACAGATTAATACTCTTTGCATATCAAAGACAAAAAAAATGAATAACGAATTCCCATTTGAGAAAACAAGTATTGAAAAATATAAGGGAATAACAAGCAATATCTCGAAAATGGTTCACTCAACAATAAAAATGTATATGACATAATTTGTGTATTTTAACGCGATCTACATTTTTTGTGTAGTAAACGTTTGTCTATCTCTTATGGTTTACCAGTTATGCAAACGTCGTTCACAATGAAGAATACTTTTGGAGACATTCTCAGAAAATTCAAGATATACATTTTATTTGTCATGAAAATATCGTAAACATATGCTAATTTAATCAAAATCGTTAGAGCCATTTTTGAGAAAATTAAAATTTTCGAAAAATGTTCCAAGTAAAAGGTAGTTTGGGGTGGAGGGATTTTCTTAAAAACCTTCGTGTCGCATCTCTGGAAGATACTAAACCTAAATACCAAGTTTGGTGTTTATCCGATTGTTCGTTTCTGAGTTATGCTGTTCACAGACAGACACACAGACAGACACACAGCCACACAGACAGACAGACAGACACACATACACACACACGGACATGCTTCCAAAAATGCTTTTTTTGGATTCAGGGGATCTCAAAACATGTATTTCCGGTGAAATCTCGGTATCGAATTTTTGGGTGGAATACGATACTTTCCCTACTTACTGTACGTAGTAGAGAAAGTAAAAATGTTAATGGAGCCACATATCCCTAAATACCAATTTGGGTTTAGGAAAGTTAGCTCAACGACAATGGTAGTTAAAACCTCCTCAACGACATACAAAAGACTTTAAAAATATCGAAATTATATGCCGTTTTTTCCACTATTCCAACGCTTTTGACCTCATTAACGGACAGCTTTTGTTTAAGAAATTAGAAACTATGATCGGACAACCAACACTCACGGATATCTAATATATTAGCAGCCAATGAAACACATATTGATGACAGTATAGGAAAGTCCAATTGTAACGAACAAACAAATGGTTTTTTGCAAGTCCCTGTAAGTCCAATATTTTTAACACCTCCACCGCGGACGCAGGGGATAAGATAAATGAAGAAACGGGTGCGAGAGTTTACGTCTATGCTGACGATATGGCTATAGCATCACAGAATAGAGAAGAACTTCAAAGAACTATGGATATACTCACAGACTGGCAGAATCAAATGAGATTGAAATAAGTGAGAAGAAATCAGAATTGGTAATCTTCAGGAATTGAGGAAATCACCAAATACAGGCGGAATAACCTATAAAGGGAAAAATTAAAGATATCAAATAGTTTCAAGTATAAAGGGATAACGATACAGACTACAGCACAGAATTTCACAGTTCACTTAATAGAGGGAGTGATCGCAGCAACCAAAAGCTTGAACGAAATAACACATTTAAGAGAAATGTCAATAATAACTGTAATGAAATTACTTCGGTTAAAGGTAATGCCATCACTAACATACGGACCATGTATGGGAACAAATTGGGAATACATTGCGACACATCAGATGGAGAAAATTGGAAAGAAGAAAGCGACATTCTTAAGGAGAGTGCTTGGAGTTTCAAAATACACGGGATCCGGATTGGCCTACGCATTAACAGGAGTACTGGAGTAAGTTTATTTATTAAAGATTGACGCAGCCACGCTACGTCCTCCAACCACTGAAGCAATACCTTTGCCTCACGGTTGCTGCTTTTCTCCTCCTAGTTGTTTTTTTATACTTTGCCACGGCTACTCGAGCATGAGATCTTAATCACTGGGTATGCGTGAATGTATGTACATAGAAACACGAACGCTTTCATGGAACACTTTTATGCACCATTAAAATAAGACTTAAGATTTGCCGATCACTTTTAAATTCCTACGATGTTACTGTGTCTTTTCCAAGACCAAAGATTATCAATTACATCTGATCGTTCGACCCTCACCCAGTCTTCGGACCTCGACGAGACCGTTGTTCCGCACTCCCAGAGTGCTCCAGCGAGAATGTTCTCACCACACGCGCGATACAAAGAAAGGACTCCTAACTTCCCCTCTCTCCCCTTAAACATTTCGTACCAAAACTCAGCGTCATGAAGCTTCTAATGACCTTCATATCCTGGCCAGTGCAACTGCACCCATTATTTCCAAGAGAAACTGTCTTCAGCGGTTTTACCCTTTATACCTGGGACTGGTCCCTAATTAGCTAAACTGTGCCTGTCTGGTCTTTCTGTCGCTTTTAACAGTCAACAATTTTCCCAATGCTTCTCCTTTTAATACATGCACTGATTTTAAATATTTTATTATTTATTTTATTTCGCTATCCTTCCCAGATTATTTAGATAATTATTGACTTTATAATTTCGGCTTCAAGATATATGATTCCATCTAGTACTAAGAGCCACCGATGGTTACAAAGAAGCGCTTGGGAAACTGGAACAGAAAAGGCAGGAAATATTGGACGATTTTTTCTGTACCGAGACTATGACGACCCAGCACTGGAAAGAACTACCAACTGAGACACCCGATGACAACAATGACTGTGCATGGGTTCCATTTCAAGGTGTGCAAACAAAAGAAAGTGCATGAACCAAGAATGTGTATGCATGTTGTGCAATAATACCTGTGAAAGATATCATATACTGATGCAAGCGTAGGTCAAAGCTGTACACTATCGAATGAATACCTAACTCATCGCTATGACTACCATTCAGCATGTTTAAACGAATGCAAAACCGAATGAAAACATTCGGTTGTTACGGGAAACCATCGTTTACTAATCGATGGTGTAAAACATTCGATTTGCCCATCACTAATGTTGAGGCAGTATTTTTAACACTTGAATAATTTCAATTAAATTATATAATATGTAAATTCAATAACAGCCCGCCTTGAAGCAATATGTATGTAATAATTTGTAAAATGTATGTAACAGTCATTGCAAATGCTTATACTATTGTAAACATGTTTAATAATGTTATGTAAATGCATTAAGTAATTTAATAGTGTAAGAGCTGTGAGAATAATAAGTTTAAAGTTGCTAACAATGAGGTAACCTTGAAGCAATAATGGGTTTGAGAGTTTAATTGTTACTAGTCATGATTAGAGCAACAATAATGTAAATTTTGTGACAGTTTAAAATTAGCCAATCAACAGCCAGAATAAGCTTTAATTAAATGCAGGTATTCTATTGGAATAGGATTAGCCAATCAGAGACTTGAAATACAGAAACTTACCGGTTTGGACGGTTGTAATATGTTCAGTTGCCTGCAGAACTTGATAGTGACCGGTTGGAAGATGTGTTTTCTAAAGAAATATTACGTATTCGTGTGAATCGTAAAGTATGTATACGCATTAACAAAGTGCAAGTATTAAAGAATCTCACAGCTCTTAATATCAGTGTAGTGCTATTTAATTTGTGTCAGGGTTAAATAAAGAGAATTGAATTTAAACTTAAAATCCGTGTAAGCCAACATTCTTATCGCACCACGCCCTGATTAAGAGAAACGTGTCTCTAAAGTAAGACTGACGCAGCCGAGGCAAATATAAACATAAATATTATCTATAGAAGCAGTTTAATAACAAAGTTAATAATATAATAATTTTAAACTTGGAGCGTAACAACAAAAATACATCTTTAAAATCGGCTTCTCATACGTAACAGCATATTACGTAATAAACAACCTTTTTCAAATAAACGCCCAAAGCGTGGTGCAAACTTCAACTACAGAACACTTTCTCAAATTGGTTTTCCAAGTGTGGAAATAAATAAACAAGTTGAAGAACAATACTTTCTTCAATGTGAACATTGTTAAATGCACGAGAACGTCTGTTATGAAGCTCTGAGAATCTCCGATAGCTAGTTTGCGCTCCATACTAGTTTTTAAATATAGCAAATTGTGTTCTACCCCGAGCGTTCTGTAATGCCACATATTCCGGCATCAATGTCAGTTTCCCCAATAGTTTACCTGTAACCGTTGACATTGAAGCTGCAATATATACTGACTATTGCATTGCTCGTTTTCACATATCGCGACAGGTTCCGACAGCAGCAGAAAAGTTGTACTTTGCACTCAGTGTATGAATGAAAGATGCTGCTTTAAATTTGATGTACCATGTGTTTTATCACCGGACGAGAATTCTTTTCTGCATATGTTATACAATGCACAGTTATTATTAATTGTGCCCACTGAATAGCTCTAGACTTCACTCATATAATATTTAATAACACTTGTATACAGGCTGTTTCAGAAATACTTTTACAAACTTCGGGTACGGGTTCCTTACACCACAAGAAGGAAAAAAGTTCATATGAACACATGTCCCATAATCCTTTGTTTTCTCATTGGGAGGTGTTCAACACAGTGGTACACTTATAACACACACAAAACTCATAATAAATGCTCGAAATGTCCTCCTCTTGCTTCTATGCATGCCTGTACTCGTCGAATCATGGAATGTCGTACCCTGTCAAAACCTCCGGGATGGTGTCGAATGGTTTCGCAGGCTTCCATGACACGTTTCTGCATCCGAGATGGCTGCTCCATAAACCAATGATTTAAGACGCCCCCAGAGGTAAACATCCACAGGATTGAGGACGGGAGAACGTGCAGGCCATGGAACTGGTCCTCCTCTGTCTATCCATCGGCCATGGTAGATACCAGTCAGTGCATCATACGTTCCGGCGTACGAACAACTCTTGGTCTTCCTCGATCAATAGTCCGTGGTGCAACGGTTCCTGTCTCAGCAAGCCGAAGATAAACAGCGACAAAAGTTGGATGACTCGGTTGTCTTCGGTCTGAAAACTCCATCTGATAGAGCCGTGCGACCATACATAAAAATATGCCTGCCTGTTCAAGAAATGAATATCCAGCCATGGTGGAACGAAACACGTGTAGTTAACTCACTACATGTACACAATTGAAACGTTGAAGACAGACAAATGACAAATGACAAACGTAAACAAGTCTCCACGGCAACACTTCGCCATCTACCGTATGTAGTACAATGAGTCAACGCCTTCTATGAATGCATAGAGAAATGAAGTTTTGAGGTTGGACCCCGAAGGCCGTTGAACTCACACTTTCATTGTGACAGGAATAACGCGAAAACCAAGGATTATGGGACATATGTTCATATGAACATGTTTGCTTCTTTTGGTGTGAGGAACCCATACCCGAAGTTTCTAAAAGTATTTCTGAAACACTCGATATAATCGGACCCAGTGAATTAAATAAGCTGCTCTGACGATGGGCGACTTCATAACCGCAATCAGACTGAAGGAAAAATTCATTCGCTGAATTATCTGATTTGTGATTTTCTCTTTCGGTAGCGACATGGGAATATACATTTTAGTCAGCCTGAAAATGTGAAATAAAACCTTCTGCATAATATTTATGATTATGAATAAATTTACACAACTACAGGCGTTCCTAATAATAATAATACATAACTTGTCTAACGAATGAAAGGGTTGTGTTGTGGATGTTTATTGTTGTGTATATAATTACTTCACATGTTCAATAAGGATTAAAACTTATGGTATAAAAACCTTATTATCAAGAATTCAATCAAAATCTGTTTTCTCTCCTTCACTGTAGTTTCCATTAAGTGGAATACACTTGTCGCACATTTTCATCCACTTTCGCAAGACGTCCACAAATCCATTTTACTTTCTCTACTACGTATAGTAAGTAGGGGAAGTATTGTATTCCACCCAAAAATTGGATACCGACATTTCACCGGAAATACATGTTTTGAGACCCCTTGAATAAAAAAAAAGCATTTTTGGAAACATGTCCGTGTGTGTGTCTGTGTGTGTGTGTGTGTGTGTGTGTGTGTGTGTCTGTGAACAGCATAACTCAGAAACGAACAGTCGGATAAACACCAAACTTGGTATTTAGGTTCAGTATCTTACAGAGATGCGACACGAAGGTTTTCAGGAAAATTCCCCCACCCCAGACTACTCTTTACATGGAACATTTTTCGAAAATTTTCATTTTCTCAAAAATGGCTCTAACGATTTTGATTAAAGTATCATAGGATTAAGATATTTTCATGACAAATGAAATGTATATCTAGAATTTTCTGGGAATGTCTCCAAAAGTATTCTTCATTGTGAACGACTTTTGCATAACTGGTAAACCATAAGAGATAGACAATACTTTTACTACACAAAAAATGTAGATCGCGTTAAAATACACAATTTATGTCATATACATTTCTTTTGTTGAGTGAACCGTTTTCGAGATATTGCTTGTTATTCCCTTAAATTTTCCAATACTTATACTTTTTCTCAAATTCGTTATTCATTTTTACTTTCTCTACTACGTATAGTAAGTAGGGGAAGTATTGTATTCCACCCAAAAATTCGATACCGAGATTTCACCGGAAATACATGTTTTGAGACCCCCAGAATCCAAAACAAGCATTTTTGGAAACATGTCCGTGTGTGTGTCTGTGTGTCTGTCTGTCTGTGTGTGTGTCTGTCTGTGAACAGCATAACTCAGAAACGAACAGTCGGATAAACACCAACTTGGTATTTAGATTAAAATATCATTTTGATTAAAATATCATATGTTTAAGATATTTTTATGACAAATAAAATGTATATCTTGAATTTTCTGGGAATGTCTCCAAAAGTATTCTTCATTGTGAACGACTTTTGCATAACTGGTAAACCATAAGAGATAGACAAAATTTTACAACACAAAAAATGTAGATCGCGTTAAAATGCACAATTTATGTCATATACATTTTTTTGTTTAGTGAACCATTTTCGAGATATTGCTTGTTATTCCCTTAAATTTTTCAAAACATTTTCTCAAATGGGAATTCGTTATTCATTTTTTGTCTTGGATATGCAAAGAGTATTAATCTGTGGCAAAGGGAATGGTGCTGCACCTAGCAACCAGTTATTAAGAGATATGTATGTGCTTAAAGGCCACTGTATTTCCAAACTGCCCTTGTAAATATATATTCCCCTTACATCTACAAGAAAATTAGCAATAAGATAGACTCTGCAAATGTTTATCTCGATTAACATGAAGTAGATGGAGAATAAGCGTTTGTATAAATAGTTTGTACAAGAGTAGAGAAAGTCATGTGAGTGTAACACATCAGATTTTTTTTATGCCCTGGACATGCAAAGAGAATGGAATGCGCCACATAGCAACCAGCGATAAAATATTTGACTATCGCTTAAAAGCTACCATATTCCCCTTGCATCTACAAGAAAATTACCATTAAGGTTGACATTTCGATATCTCGATTAACACGAAGCATATGGAGAATAAGCGTTTGTAAAAATAGTTTGTACAAGAGTAGAGAAAGTCATGTGAGTGTAACACGTCAGATTTTCTTGGAAAGTGATCTTTAAACAATTGGTGAAGAATACTACTGTAATAGGCTGCAGTCACTGTCTACCTCTGGGGACCTGATGTACACCATGTCTCGTAAATATACCGTGTTAGGGGAAGAATGTATAAAGCAATGTATAAATCATATTGTATTTAAGATTTTGGATAGAATGAAGAAACGTGAGAAGTTTCCGCGCCTTGTGCACGTTACTTACTTCTATTACAGTGACTCTAACTTCTGCCGTAGTGTGCGTGTGCTATCACCTAGTGGCAATAACCTAAAATTGTTGGGATAGCGGAAACAGAATGCGCGAAAAGCTTTGCGCGCTGGTGCACTTCTTCAAGTGTACACGACCCTTACATATTTAGCCCCATAAGGTAATCACGTCATAACAGTTGCGCATGCGCAGAAGTTCCTTAAAATATACACAATCCAAAATGTGCTAGGGTCGCTGTTTGCTATATGTTTCATCGAAACTGGCGCGGTAGACTTAAACGCATACATTTTAAATTACCACACTTACGTTACGTTTGATGGCATAGCTATCACTACTCTTGTACAAACTACTTTTACAAACGCTTATTCTCTGTCTACTTCAGGTGTATCGAGATAAACATTTGCAGAAACTGTCTTATTGCTAATTTTCTTGCAGTGCAACGGGAATATGGTAGGCCTTAACGATAGTCAAATCTGTTAAGAGCTGGTTGCTATGTGGAGGATTCCATTCTCTTTGATGTGGAGGACATAAAAAATAACGAATTCCCATTTGAGAAAAAGTATAAGAGTTGAAAAATCAAACAAATAAAAAGGAATATCTCGGAATTGATTTACTTGACAAAAACAATGTTTACGACATAAAACGTGTGTTTTAACGAGATCTGTTATTTTGTAGTAAAATATTGTCTATCCTTTACTGTTTACCAGTTATGCAAAAGTCATTCAGAACGAAGAGGACTTTTGGGGACATTCCCAGAAAATCCAAGATATATATTTAATTTGCTATGAAAATATCTTAAACATATGATATTTTATTTAAATTCGTTATTTCCTTTTTGGAGACAATCAAAATCTTCGAAAAATGTTCCATCTAAAGGGTAGTCTGGAGTGGGGGGATTTTCTTGAAAATTTTCGTGTCGCATCCTTGGAAGATGCTAAACTGATATACCAAATTTAATATTTATCCGACTTTTCGTTTTTGAGTTATGCTGTTCAGAGACAGACAGATACACAGTCACACACCGGACATGTTTCCAAAAAGCCTTTATTTGGATTCAGGGGGCGTCAAAACATCATTTCCTGTGAAATCTCGGTATTGAACTTTTTACTGGAATGCAATACTTCCCCTACTTACTATAGTAGTAGAGAAAGTAATACTCAGTAAATCTGCAAGGTGTAAAAAGGTAGAATGTTCATGTGCTCTTCAGCTCTTATGCAGCAGTCGCCACTGCTCTGATTCATTGGATTCACCGATCTTGATTATAGGGGTAAATAATTGTAAAAGCTGAGAACAGTTATTTACCAACTCAGGTGACTGCAGAAACAATGCAGTGTGGCGGACCAGCTAAATCAGCGTCATTCATCATGAATATCATCATCGTGCTCTTCATCTTCCCTGTGAGCCAGTGTTACCCCCAGCGCTTCTGTATGACATCACTGGTATTTCCTGCGATTCAGCCAGAACATAATATCATCATGACCAATGCATGGTAGAACAACGTCATCGGTTGTCCATGCTTTACTATTGGCTCGAGGAAGATAGGTCAGCGGCGTCAGCGCTCCTACAGGGGAGCGAGCGGAAGCAAGCTCCCAGCTGAGGCTAAAGAGAGTGTACAAAGAAATTTCCACTAGCAGACCGACCAACAAGCATAAATAGGCGGTTCGGCTTGGATTATGCTTTTCAGGCTATTCTATATTGACAACAAAATTTTGGTAAGCTAATTTAAAATTATATTATATTACCCTTACGGTTCTAAATTATTTCATGCGATGTTGAAGAAGCATTAATGAAGGAATTCGTAATGTTGTAGATAACTAAAAATCGTGTAGCCAAATAACAAACAGAAACTATTTGTTAAGTTTGTATTGTTCATTATACAAGAAATGTCATTTAAATGTTCAGAGTGAAAGGAATGAAGCATTAATGTATTTAAATTGTTATTTGAGTTAACACACATACATACTTAAAGATGCAAGCATATTGAATTGTAGGTGTAATACGAGGGCAAATCAAAAAGTCTTTGCCTCTATTTGTTTGTGGTAACATAAGATACATACAGCCAACTAAACATGTAGATATTATTCCTTGTACCTTTCACAATTTTTCCACATGATTCCCGTGTCTGTCCAGGCATTTGTCCCATCGCAGCCCTAATTTTGCGTTACCCTGCGGTAGAAGTCGGACCTCTCACCACGGAACCACTGTCGCACAGTTGTCTTGACTTCATCGTCGCAAGTGAATCGCTGTCTTGCCAGGAACTTCTTTAGCGGACTGAAAAGATGGAAATCACTAGGGGCAAGAACCGGGTTGTATGGTGGATGCTCTAGAAACTCCCAGTGAAAGTTCCTTAGTTTGCCGACGGTCTTGTTTGCCACATGTGGTCTCGCATTGTCGTGGAGGATGATCACGTTGTCAGCATCGAGAATCCCGCGGCGCTTCTTTCTGATCGCAGCCCGCAGAAGTGACAGTGTGGAACAATATCTGTCGGCATTGAAGGTGGCACCTCGCGGCATGAAATCCAGCACAAGCGGTCCACGGCAATCCCAGAATGCCGTTAACATCACTTTGTGAACAGATGGCTCAGTACGGAATTTTTTTTTTCATAGGAGACTGCGGATGTTTCCAACCATACTCTGTTGTTTTGATTCCGGCGTGTAATACAGTACCCACGTTTCATCGCCAGTAACAATGTGATCCAGGAAATTGTCACTCTCCTCGGCATATCGTTGCAGATGATTCAAAGAAGCAATCATTTGCTTGCCTTTCATCGCGTCATCCAACTGCTGCCGCCGGCAGCAGCTGGAAACTCTATGAGGACCGGCCCATAAAAAGTCCAATACTTCGAATGTATATGTAACTACTGGTATATTGTTTTACATTCGTAATTTGGCCGAACAAAATAGGGGCAAAGACTTTTTGATTTGCCGATGAACATGCAATAAATGAAGTAAGTTAATTCTGCAATTCATAATTTCACTTTTTTTCAATAACAATCCACACCTTTGGAATACCCATTATAATAGATTTGATTTGGTAAGGCAGCAATTTCCACAGTTATTGAATCAGGAATATTTGTTTACCTGTTATTATATCCACTTTATATCCATCTACTTTAAATTTGTAATGAAATTCATGATCATCATTGGTGTGTGGTGTAAAAACATTTTGTGTTTGTTAACGACGCTGTCAATTGCCAGGATCATATCAGCGCCGCCGGTGTGCTGGAATTTCGGCCAGGTGCTCTTTTACATGTTAGTATATCTACGGATATGGGGCTGTCGCTTATAAGCACACTTAAAAACCATCGGTCTGGGCCGGGTTTGAATCCGTGACCTTGGGATCAGAAGGCCAGTGCCTAACTGAGCCACCCAGACCGATGGTGTGTGGTGTGGCAAGCAGGGATGGGTAGGTTATCGAGAAAGGCTTCTATGTTTCTGTTCAGATGTATAGTTGATTTTATTCGGATTTAGTTAGACTAGGTTAATGAAGGTGAGGTTAGATTAGTGAATTAAGATTAATTCAGTGATATTTTGAGTTTAATTTAGGTAAATTTCAAAATATCACATGTGGATGTAATGAAGTATAAATACAATATAACTTAAAGGAATAAGACTCGGTGCTTTAGCAGGAATCGCAATACGCATTGGTAGTAATTTCCCGCTCGTCTCCCACCGAGGTCCGGGTTCGATCCCAGGGAATCGTATGTGGGATTTGTGATGGACGAAGCAAGTATGGTTGTGTTTTCTCTGGATTTTCCGGTTTCACCGCCATTCATTCAACCAACTGCTCCATCATCACCTTTCCTTTCGTCCTAGGATTGATAAATGGTCGTTGCGCACGAACTGGCTTCCGGGGCATGGTACATAGAGACTACCATAACACCGTACCGCCAAGGTCTAGCAAACTGCCCTGGTCTCTAGTGTTTGAAGAGGTTTTATAATTAATCTGTACAATTATTGTATTTAAAATTTTAAATGTTTTTGAGATTGAATAAATTACAAGGTCTGATAATATAAGCCTTGGTTTAAGAAATTGGATGCCAGCGTTTAGTATTACAGATTTTATTTTTATTTTTAATTTTTTTGTTTATTTGAAGAGGTAGAAGCTGGTTGGAACAGGTACTGCCTCACGTGGACCTCCATACCTCATCCTGTGGGACGTAGCCATAACATAGCCCTTTAAACGGAAGTGAATTTTTGGAATGAGATGTGTTTCGTCGACTTAGATGACGTCTAATGCATAGGAGCGGGCAAAATGTAGCAACTCGCTCCCTTGACCCGACAGGCCACCACATGCGTTCCCGAATGCGAAGCTAAACGAAGTACGAGATCCAGTTTGATTCGTCATTGTGAACTAGCGGGATGACACGGCTAGTAGAGCGAGTCCCACCATGGCTACCAACATTTTGCAAGTCGAGTCCTTGTCAGAGAATAATCTGAAAACCAACTGGCAGAATCGTTGACTACGGGTATACACAGTTGCTGCAGTCACTTCAGCACCTCTGCGAAGTCAAAGCTGGGGGTAGATGTTGGGTTTGTTGAAAGGATGGTGTTGGGAGCTGATCGAAGTAGTGCAGATCACCTGTCAGTCCATCGTCCCTCGGCTTGATTTGAACATGGGAGCTCCATGTCTCTCTGCCACTTCGGGTGCCAGCTGGAACCTAGGATGTTTTTTTACCCCCTCGGACGTGAGGAGTTGGAGGTTAAATTAAGACCCGTAATTTTGCTCAGAGGCCTCTTTATCAGCTTTGAGCTTCTTTTACATGCCGTAAGTCTACGACACGAGACCACCAGCTTTAATTCCCTTCCGAATGAAGCTATGCTAAGGAGCTATGTGTCCAAAAAAGTCCATCGCCTTCCACCTGGTTTGAACCATCGACCTTGGGAACTAGAGGCTACACGGTAACCACTACACCACGGAGGACGACGAAATTGTGGGTTGGAGGTTTGGTTTGCTGGGGCTGGTGTGGGCTTGCGTGTGTTTGTGTGTGTCTGTGGACTATGGGGTACACGGGGAGCACGCGGGGACTGCTGTATACAACCTGGGTGAAAGTAGATTTTGATGGTTGCCCCTGCTGTAGTGGATGCTTCTGGATGGTTGTCGGCTGTTGTTGAGGATGACGAGGAAGGCTGAGCAGTCCTGTACGTTGTTGGTTGAAGGACGCCCCGGTCCCTTCTGACTGACTGTGGAACCCCATTCTGGGGTGTCTGAGGACGTCTGTTGTGCTTTCAGTCCCGTGTTTACTGAAAGTAGACGAGCTTACTGTTCGCATATTCACATTTATTTGAAGGTTAATTAAATATTTGATGTTTATTCGAAACCATATACAAATGGAATGAAACTCGCAAGTTCTCTTATACGAGGGTAAGTCCATAAGTATCGCACATAGTTTTTAAATTTATTCTAACAATACTAGAAACTTACAATTACCTCATTTTAACGTAGTCATCTTGCTTCTCAATGCACATGTTCCATCGTTGCACAAGCTTTCTGATGCCCTCAGAAAGAGTTTTTCGCTTGAACAGCAAACCATGTATGCACCGCTTCCTTCACTTCTTGGTCTGTGGTGAAGCGACGGCCCCTTAAGGCATTTTAAGTGAACCAAATAAGATATGGTTTGCCACTTCATCGACAGTCAATCTTCGGTTCTGTGGATCAGGATATGGACTTTCTCAATCTTGGCGTCACTAGTGGATTGGATGGGCATCCTTAGGCAATGCTCTTTCCTTGTCCTTCACAGTTGTCCGAACATTTTAATTATTCAATCCATTTGTACACATTTCGTCGGGGTAACCATTGCCCGCATATTGTGCGAAAAGTCTTTAATGGATTTGGGCTCCTCGTACATTTTCAGACTACGAAAAACTGATAACCGCACGCTAACCGACAACGGCGAGGGATGCAGCCATGCTTGTTATGCAACACTCACTGGAGTGATAACGGTCAAACATTCCACAAGCGGAGACAAAGGAACAACATGTCGACGTGCGTGCGCACAAACCGATACAGTCAAACCTACAAAAATAAAAATAGTGTGCGGATATTTATAGACTTACCCTCATACATGATAGAATGCGCCCTGGAAGATTATTGAGAAGCTACACTAAAAGACAAAAGGGGGAAAAAGAGAATTGTGGGATGGTTGGGAAAAACGGGAAAAAGGTGTTAGAAAAAAGCTCCCTTTCTCAACTAGTCACAAAATTTTACACAATGGTATCTTTCGGAAGAGCTTTAATTTACTCTACGAGAAGAGATGCGCACCTAGAAATCCTAGGTGATGCACTGAAGATTAGCAGTGATCTAAGAATATCCAGTTGTGTCAATGGAGCTGATTGCAGTCTTCTCAGAATTGTCTGCGTGTGTTCTGTGAGTGGAGGTAAACAGGAAGCCTTAACCCTTAGGCAATGAGAATCATTCAGAGAGTTTTGCTGAGGGTTGGAGATATACGAATTGCTCTCTAGCATAATAATGACATATTTTACTTTCTCTACTACGTATAGTAAGTAGGGGAAGTATTGTATTCCACTAAAAAATTCGATACCGAGATTTCACCGGAAATACATGTTTTGAGATCCCCTGAATCCAAAAAAAGCATTTTTGGAAACATGTCCGTGTGTGTATCTGTGTGTCTGTCTGTGAACAGCATAACTCAGAAACGAACAGTCGGATAAACACCAAACTTGGTATTTAGGTTCAGTATCTTCCAAGGATGCGAAACGAAGGTTTTCAAGAAAATCCCCCCACCCCAGATTACCCTTTACATGGAAGATTTTTCGAAAATTTTAATTTTCTCAAAAATGGCTCTAACGATTTTGATTAAAATATCATATATTTAAGATATTTTAATGACAAATGAAATGTATATCTTGAATTTCCTGGGAATGTATCCAAACGTATTCTTCATTGTGAACGACTTTTGCATAACTGGTAAACCATAAGAGATAGACAAAATGTTACTACACAAAAAATGTAGATCGCATTAAAATACACAATTTATGTCATACATTTTTTTTTGTTGAGTGAACCATTTTCTATATATTGCTTGTTATTCCCTTAAATTTTTCAATACTTATTTTCTCAAATGGAGAATCGTTATTCATTTTTTGTCTTCGATATGCAAAGAGTATTAATCTGTGGGAAAGGGAATGGTGCTGCACCTAGCAACCAGCTATTAAGAGATATGTATGTGCTTAAAGGCTACTGTATTTCTATATTGCCCTTGTAAATATATATTCCCCTTACATCTACAAGAAAATTAACAATAAGATAGACTCTGCAAATGTTTATCTCGATTAACATGAAGTAGATGGAGAATAAGCGTTTGTATAAACAGTTTGTACAAGAGTAGAGAAAGTCATGTGAGTGTAACACATCAGATTTTTTATTCAGAGGACCTCAAAATATGTCTTTCCGGTGAACTATCGATATCGAATTTTTAGGTGGAATTCAATAGCTTCTCTATCTCTTATTTGGTAGAGAAAGTAATAAGTTTGCGTAAGATAAATTTGTAGAAGCTACTTGAAAATAAACACTAGTGTGTAGCGAAAGTTATGTGAATGTAACATATTTTTTCCGTTGAGAGAAATATGGACATGTCCCGTTGTGTTGTTTTAGAGCTAAAGTCGCCTGAGTTTAAACGGAACAAATCTGAGGCCAGTGCTAGACAAACAAGATCACCACACACAAAGTCTGCTAAAATATTCTTTGGCTGCCTCTGCGAACGATAGCACATCGATATTAACGGCGGGACAAACTCCGTATGATACACAGATTCTGCGTGAGGCTTTGTTTAGCTCCGTGGCTTAATGCTAGGCTTGGCTCCAAACCTCGAGAGTTCTTTTGCTTTATGAGCTTTATCCGCACACGCTGTGGTATATAAACTTGGAAAAGACCGCCATTTCGAGAGTTTATGGCTTAACTTTATAAACTTCTAAGACCATCCGAGTTGTAACAATGGCGTTTCTGTATTTCCCCACTAAGGGCGGTATTGTCCGCCTAGGAAATAACGGTCGGTATTCATGGCGAAGAACCTTGAGAAAGGATTTGCAAGGCACATCATTTTACCCTTGGGGCCGCATTTACTCCACATATCGGTCGGTTCCCAGCAAGACTGTCTCGTCTGCTGTAGACAACGCTTTGGGTCAAGCCGAAGTTCAAGGTTACACTGGTATTATTGGCCGTGCACCAACGAGTCTGCCAAAGAAAATATAAGTAAAAGTATGAGCGTGAACCAGCAGTATACGAATGTGCATTGTATATCGCACCTTGCAACTCTCCTTTGTTTCTTAAAATTAGGCGCATAATAGTAAATTACTACATATAGTAAGTAGCGGAAACAGTGCACTCCAACCAAATATTTCTTGTCGAGATTTGACAAGAAATACACTCCCTCAAGAAGGGATTCCTCTACACTTTAAAAAATCTGATGTGTTACACTCACATGACTTTCTCTACTCTTGTACAAACTATTTTTACAAACCTTTATTCTTCATCTATTTCATATTAATTGAGATAAACATTTACAGAAACGATCTTTTGACATGCAAAGAGAATTACATTTTACACATAGCGACCAGTTCTAAAAATATTTGACTATCGCTTAAGGCCTACTATGTTCCCCTTGTTTTGTATTTGCAAGGGCAATATAGAAATACAGTAGCCTTTAAGCATATACATATCTCTTAATAGCTGGTTGCTAGGTGCAGCACCATTCTCTTTGCCACAGATTAATACTCTTTGCATATCCAAGACAAAAAAATAATGAATAACGAATTCCCATTTGAGAAAATAAGTATTGAAAAATTTAAGGGAATAACAAGCAATATCTCGAAAATGGTTCACTCAACAAAAAAATGTATATGACATAAATTGTGTATTTAAAAGCGATCTACATTTTTTGTGTATTAAATTTTGTCTATCTTTTATGGTTTACCAGTTATGCAAACATCATTCACAATGAAGAATACTTTTGGAGACATTCCCAGAAAATTCAAGATATACATTTTATTTGTCATAAAATATCTTAAACATATGATATTTTAATCAAAATCGTTAGAGGCGTTTTTGAGAAAATTAAAATTTTCGAAAAATTTTCCATGTAAAGGGTAATCTGGAGTGGGGGGGATTTTCTTGAAAACCCGCGTGTCCCATCTCTGGAAGATACTGAACCTAAAAACCAAGTTTGGTGTTTATCCGACTGTTCGTTTCTGAGCTATGCTGTCCACACATACAAACACACACACACACACAAACACACACACACACACCACACACACACAGACACACAGGGACATGTTTCAAAAAATGCTTTTTTTTGGATTCAGGGGTCTCAAAACATATATTTCCGCTGAAATCTCGGTATCGAATTTTTGGGTGGAATATAATATTTTCCCTACTTACTAGGTATACGTAGTAGAAAGAGTAAAAAATCTGGCAGCCAAATTAATAGAGGAAAAAATCCAAAGATCATATGGTAGGACAGTTTACGTGTTTTGACGATTTTTCACATCCTTCATTTTATGAGTTTTATAAATTTTTAAAAATATGCCAAAATTGCAACTTTTTAGTACGTGGCGTTTTCAAAATTATCTTCATGCCATGGGTACATAATTTTTCTCTGCATACATCCACATGCTTTCATCAGCATGTGACTTACACTGGTGGATAAATAAATTTGTGAAGCTGTAAAAAGTGAGCTGAAAATGAGGAATTAAAGAAAAAACCCTGAAAATTCCCAACTTTGACATTTTATTTCTCCGTCAAATAAAATCCTATTTTCGCCCAAAACAGTTAATATACAAAAATGCTAAAAATAGTTACAATGTTGGATATTTTTAAAATGTTTATAATACTGATAAAATGATCTGAAAAACCGCCAAAAATGTAAACTCTATTACCATTTTATCTTTATGTCCAAGAAGGAATTAGATCTTCGCCCCTATTAATTTGGCTGCTAGAATTTTTTAAAGTGCAGACCTTGAGAGGATGTATATGTTTAGAGGCTTTCTGAGCCCCCCAAAAAGAACTTTTAGTTTCTCTACTTCGTAGTGTAAGTAGGGGAAGTATTGTATTCCACCGAATAATTGGATGTTGAGATTTCATCGGAAATATATATTGTGAGGCCTCCTGAACCCCTAAAAAAGCAATTTTATTTTCTCTATTATGTATAGTGAAGGTGGTTTAATGTTATTTATTTAAAATTATTGTGTAGCCCCATGTTTGGAAGCCAATTTGAATGTAACATTATTTGTATATGTTTGTATTTGTTAGCCCCACATTTGGGAGCCAATTTGCGATGGTAAATTTATAATGTTATTTGTGTATGTGTTTACTCAACATGGTGAAGCCATTTTGTGACGTGATTCTTTGTTAGGTTTGTAGCTCCATCTGGTGTTAGCAATTTGCGGCAGTATTAGTTTTTGTTTGAAAGAATGCTACTTTTATTTTATTTAATTTTTGTTCACTGTCCTCCGGCTAGCTATGATCTTTTGGTCAAGCACTTCTCTTTATACAGGTTGTGTAAACGGAAAGGAATCTTTTATCCAAAGATAACACTGATGAAAGAATTTGTTTTACACTTTTTATTGTCGAACACATTCACTATCACAATTTACACATTGATCTTGACACTCGCCAAACTGAAACTGTTATAATAACTTCTTACTGATCACTTTTAATTCACGTACTTCAACTTTTTGTATAATTAACTTTACAACACTTGAGAATTTTCCTAACTCTGCTACGCGTAATTTGCGAATCGATAGCCGACGTGTAATATTTCTGCTGGACTGAAGGCGACGTGTATCATACAAATATTTTCGACGAACTGACGGGAATGCGACGTGTAGTGTACAAAGAATTTTGATGAACTGGGGGCGATCTACCTCTGACTTGGCTTTTTATACTCATACACCTTGATATGCCTAAAGATTATAACTGAGTTGCAATTGGCTAATAAAACGCGCCAACATTAGCGTCTATTTTTATATCCAATGAAAATTATGAATACATATGCTCTAGGGAAATGTTCCAGAAGATTCTAAAGGAAAACGCGCCAACATTACGTAACTTCCTCGTTTCCAATAATGATAAACAGCTCACCCCCTCGCTGCATTATTGCACGCTATTATTGTCAGTTTCAGTAAGGCATTATAAACTTACTTCCCAACAATAATTACAATCAATAAATATCTCAAATCAATGTCACATAAAAATGCATATTCATACTATAATCACTCTTTACATTTAAATAATTTGTGATACAAATTACTGCATCAATAGTAAGAACAGAATGTGTTGTATTCCACGCAAAAATTTTATGTCGAGATTTCACTGGAAATATATGACGCCTTCTGAACCCAATGATAGCATTGTGCTTTGAGGGCCCGACCAAAAAAAAAAAAAAAAAAAAATGGTGGTGTCTGTGAACAGCATAGCTCAAAAATGAGAAGTCGGCCAAATATCAAAATTGGTAATTAAGTTCAATGTCTTCTAAAGATGCGACACGAAGATTTCCAAGAAAATCTCCCCACCCCAAACTACCCTTTACATGGAAAATTTTTTGAAATGTTTGATTTTCTAAACAATTGGCTCTAACGATTTTGATTAAAATACCATACATCAAAGCTATTTACATGACAAATAAAATTTATAATTTTGAATTTTCTGCGAATAGCCTATGAGTTCATCTTCATTTAGAAGATATGTTGTATAATCTTGTATAACTGTAAACGTTAACTGATACACAAAAGTATACTACACAAAAAATGCAAATGTTTTTAAAATACACAATTTACTTCAAATAACTTTCTTGTGGCATCGGCCATTTCCGAGAATGCTTTGAATCATTCAATACTTAGCCATGCTTTTAAGATCCTGACATTATCAATTCTAGGTCTTGGAAAAAGTATGGAATTTTAAGGCCAGCATATAGTGTCCAGTTCTAAAACATCTGACAATCGCTATTCCTTTTATATGTATAACGAAATGTGTAATGCAGCTATTTCCCAAAAGGTTTATTTGGATTAAAATCAAGCAGATAGAAAAAAATCTCATGCCTTACATTCATATGACCTTCTCTACCCTCTGTCTTTATTAGTGGGTGTACAAAGTATACTTACTAAACCTTATTTTTCTATCTACTACATTTTAATAAATAATAATAATAATAATAATAATAATAATAATAATAATAATAATAATAATAATAATAAAATAAAACAAACTTTGCCGAAATGGCTACATTACACATTTCGTTACAGATACAAAGAGAGCAGCAATAGTCAAATGTTTACGAACTGGATGCTGTACCGTGGCCTTAAAATTCCATATTGTTTCCATGCAATCGCGAGAAACATCTGAATGCAGAAAGGACTTTAAGAGCATGACCAAGAAATGAACAATTCCAAACTTAAATAACGGATATTTCAGAAACGGCTTATGCTACAAAAAAGTTATTTGAAAGAAATTGTGTGTTTTAAAGAGAACTACATTTTTTGTGTAATACGTTTTTGTCTATCGCTTAACTTTTACCAGTTATACAAGATTATACGAAATTCCTTCTGAATAAAGAGGACTTCACAGGCTATTCCCAGAAAATTCAAGATATACATTTTATTTGTTACCGAAATATCTTTAATATGTGGTATTTTAATAACATCCCTTAGAGACATTTTTTAGAGACTAGATGTAAGGTGTTGTTTGGGATGGGAAATGTTCTTGAAAATCTTGAAAATCGCATCTTTAGAAGGTACTGGACTTAAATACCAAGTTTTTTTATTTATGTGACTTTTCGTTTTTAAGTTCACAGACACGCAGATAGACACATATAAATACACAGGACCTTTTTCAGACCTCTTTTTTTGTCCAGGGACCTCAGAACATGTATTTCGCGTGAAATCTTGGTATTGAATTTTTGGGTGGAAGCAATGCCTTCTCTACCCATTATGTACGTGGTAGAAAAAGTAAAAATACATTTATGAATCCACCTCTTTAACACTAACAGAACGTGACGTAGTAAAATATGTAAATAGGTAATACATGTACAGTTGCATGTTATTTAAGACACATCACATATTAAATAACTTCAAGAAGGTAAAACTTACTTGTAAATCTGACTTTTAGTGCGTATAAGACGTTAAAATTATACAATTGTCAAGCAATATTATTTAAATCACAGTAAAGAAAACTGAAACATATGCTATTACTTCCACAGTATAATCATACAACTTATTTTATGCAAACATACATTTTCAGAATTAGGGATGATCTTCGATACCATCGACACCTCGTTACTGTCGATAATCGATGGTATGGAAATATGTCTAATACTTTGAGATAAACCTTCGATACTTTTAAATGTTTAAGTTTTGCATTATTGAAAGCTTTGCGTTTAACTTTATGCTAGATAAGGAATGAAAAGAGTCGAGAATTCATGTTATTGCCTCGCACGTGTCCTCAAAGAGTTGCTGGACTATAGTTTTTCCTGCGTTTCCTGTGGGTGATTCAATGTAACATTCCATAGGCGCATGTGTCTATATGAAAACATGCAAAACAATGGGGGAAAGAGTAGAGGTACTCATGTAAAATGCAGCGTTAACTGAGTTGTGAATGAAGCTGATCAGAACTTAAAGCACGAGATAATACGACGCATGGAAATATTTATTCTTTCCTTGTATCCGTTAGCTTGTGTTTACATAAGTCTAACTCGGGTCACGAGATAGCTTACAGGTATACCGTAAGTCTAATTTCCATGATATGGATGGACAATCCTTTAAAGGAATGTTTTCAGCATAAAATAGTTACATAAACAGGTAAGCAAACAAAGTATTATTATTATTATTATTATTATTATTAATAATAATAATAATATTAGCCTTGAGTAACAACAGGGGATATATAACCTTGGCATTATCAAGGTAAAAAATTGCTGCCAATTGGAGAATGTGAGGCAGTGTTTTTAACACTTAAATAATTTCAGTCTAATTATATAATAAATAAATTCAATAACAGCCCGCCTTAAAGCAATGTGTATGTAACAATATATAAAAAGTGTATATTACAGTCATTGTATTATATTATTGTATACATGTGTAATAATGTTATGTGAATGTATTACGTAATTTAATAATGTAAGAGCTGTGAGAATAATAAGTAAAAAGTTGCTAACAATGAGGTAACCTTGAGGCAATAATGAATTTGAAAGTTTAATGCTACTTTATTCTTGGAAACAATAATGTAATTTTTGTGACAGTTCATAAAATAGCCAATCAACAACCAGAAAAAACTTTAGTTAAATGAAGGTATTCTATTGGAGTAGGATTAGCCAATCAGAAACTGAAATATAGACAAATTTACAAATCCAGAAGTCAGTTGCTTGTAGACAGTGCTCATAACTGGACGCGTTGCTAGCAGACAGTGTTACTAATCAGAAGCGAGATGTGTCCTCGAGAAGTATAATACGTATTTAGTGTGAGATGAAAATAGTTTACGTGTTAAAAAGTGCAAGTGATTAATTAAAAAAAAATCTCACAGCTCTCTCTATATCAGTGAAGTGTTATTTAAAATCGTGTCAAGCATTAATAAAAGGAGTGAAGTACAAATTATAATCTGTGTAAGCCTACATTCTTCAGTCGCACCACAACCCTGCAAAGAGAAACATGTCTCTAACAATAATAACATCTTCAAATGCCAAACAGGAACAATTTCGGAATTAGCATGCACTACAAAATTGGTTACATGTGTTTACACACAGAAAACTACTAATAACATAATTCAGTGAACAAGTATCGCCTTTACAGTTTTTTATAAAGTATCGAATATCGAGTATCGGGTATGGGTGTTCAAATATTAGTATGTTATGGAGTAACAAGTATTGAGAAATAGCGGTATCGTCCCATCTTTATTCAGAATAATTAGAGGATATAAATACATTAAGAATGCAAGAGCTTCAATAGCATGTCCAAGTACCATTCCTCTACAGCACTTAATTCAGACATCTAGGAACTGAATCTAACTGGTCCAACACTGAACGAAGAAGCGAATATACCCACACTACAGCAGACAGCGTCTCTGTGTTTGTTGACACTAAGCCACCATCGATGCCGATGTCCGTACAGAACAAACCCGCATACCGAGGAAGAACTGAAACAAAATATTCGCCATGAAATTCTGAAGATGGGCTGCGGCAGGTCAATTGCAATGCTATCGCAGATGTCAGCAGTATATACAAGCCGACGTAAAATACTTCCAGTAGGAGTAATTACCATACATTTCACTGTATGCTTTCTTTAATCGATCGAGATGGCTCAACCGTAACGACTGAATCTCGCATTCGGGAAGTCCCGGATTCGACTGAGTTACTTCGCGTTTTTCTCTGATAGCTGAATGTTCGGGATGGATATTACAGGGTGATTTATGAAGAAACGACACATTCATTTCTTTAATTGTTTCAAAAGTGTTATGCTAGCAACAACTTATTATACCTGATGCAGAGGAATTTTGGAAGATTATTTACCTCTACAGCAAATGTTGAAAATGTCGGCACAACTCAACACGTCGTTCCATGTTACTGACCACTCGTTGGAGCACTCTGTTGTCAATAGCTTCAATTTCCTGTGTAATGTTGTGCTTTAGATCGTCCAATGCCTGGGAACGTGCGGCATAAATCCTGTCTTTTAAGTAACCCCATAGAAAGAAGTCCGGCGATGTCAAATCCGGAGATCTCGGTGGCCACAGGTTCTTGGAAATTATCCGGTCGTCAAAGCAACTTGCAATTAGTGCCATGGATACATTTGATGTATGGCATGTAGCGCCGTCCTGCTGAAAATATCCTGGACTCAGCTTTACATCGTCCATGAAAACCTGTCGGTGTGTTCACATTGTTTAAAAAAAAGTTGCTCCTGTGCGGATATTGCGCATCAAACTGCGATTTTAACTCTGTTATTTGAGTTCACATGGCCAGATAAATGGAACCATGCTTCATCTGTGAATCATGTGATGGACAATTTGGCAGGATTTTGCAGAATGAACCCCTGAAACCAACGACAATAACTCAGTCGTCTATCCTTATCTGGTTCCTGTAACTGGACAACCGTAATCCTATACGGCTTTAGGCCTGCACTTTTCACAGCTCTCTGGCACATTGAGTAACTGTACCCTGTCTCCTGCGACAAATGTCTTAATGATTTTTTGAGTGACTGAGCCAGTCGTGCTCTTGCGTCAACAATAACCGTGGGAAGCCTAGATGAACGAGTTTTGTCTTTTTCACTCACAGAGATCCGGTTGTTTCCAATTTGTTTACCAGTCCCAGTATTGTGTTTCTTTGGGGAGGATTCCGAACACCAAATCCTCTGTGGTATGCCCTTTGATTAGCTCTAATTAAATTCGCAATCCTGTATTGCTTTACAAGGAAGAGTCGTTCATTTAATGTGTACTCCATTTTCACGTTGACTAGAACAAAATCTCAAAAACAGTTGCCAACAATAAAAACAACAATTAGGAATAAAACATGAACATCTGGACATCTAGTTACAGGTAATCGAAACTCTAGAATATTCTGCATAATTTGGTGCAGAATTTCAACACAATAATTAAAGAAAGAAATATGTCAGTTCTTCATAAATCACGCTGTATAATACCGCGAAGTTTCCTGTCCCCTATTTCCTGCAATTTCATTAGCTTATCATGTTTCAGGGTTGAAGTATCTGCGAGTGGACGACGCTCAAGGTGTGTGGCGCGTGAGTCTGCTATGTGGAACTATCTGGCCTCACGCTCGGGGCCCTCAGAGAGACCTGTCAGGAGAGAGTGTCAGGATGTAATATCTGGAGACGTTAGGGACTCCGCCTGCGTCTGAGCCTGCCGTCCCGGATGTGTTCTTTGCTTCACCTCTTCCTCACTGTAGTTTCCAGATGATCAATAGACCTTCATGTGCATTTAAGTATCACTGGAGCTGAATTTTCTAAGTTTTTAAATGTTAAAACTATTTCCTTGAAAATTGGCACACTTAATGTAATGAGAGTACAAAGGCTCTAAGCTCTAGCTCAAATAGTTCCTCAGATAATATAATAACATGTTTTTAATTAGCGAAACAATGCAATTTTTTTAAAACTCCTTGCGCATTTCAGAGAATTATGATAGTGACATATACAGTGTATACAGTGAAAATAAATGTAAGGATTTGATTGAAGTTGGTGTTATTAGCTGTAGAGATTTGCTTTTGTTTTTATGAAGTTGATGTTAAAAGTTTCCTTGTTTTTCAGTATAAATTAATTTTTTATGTGGTGAAGTTGATAGTATCTTTAGCCAATTTGAAGTAGTTATTTTCTTTACGATATTTGCATTACGCTTTGGGCGTCAATTTGAAGTAGGTTGTATTGAAGGAGTGGTATTATAGTTCAACTGTTGGGGAGCCGAACTTGAAGTAGTTGCAACCGCACGTATGGTAAACAGTTTCCGGTAGCCTTCGCCCCAAGTTTTAAAAATTATAACTTTGTAATTTGACTGTTTCTTTAAATATTATATATTTATGTTTGCCTCGGCTGCGTCAGTATTATTGTTAGAGACATGGATGTCTTGGCAGGGTTGTGGTGCGACAAGAATGTAGCCTTACACAGATTATAATTTTACTTCACTCCTTTTATTAATGCTTAACACGATTTAAATAACACTTCACTGATATAGAGAGCTGTGAGATTCTTTAATTAATTACTTGTACTTTTTAGCACGTACACGAATACGTATTAAATTTCTCGAGGACGTGTCTCGCGTCCGGTTACAAACACTGTCTGCAGGCAACTGACTTCTGAATTTATAAATGTTTCTCCTTTTCAGTTTCTGATTGGCTAATCCTACTCCAATAGAATACTTCATTTTACTAAAGCTGTCACTAAATTTACATTATTGTTTCCAAGAATCACAAGTAGGTAACATTATTAAACTTTCAAACTCATTATTGCCTCAAGGTTACCTCATTGTTACCTCTTTGTTAGCGACTTTTGACCTATTTATCACAGATCCTACATTATTAAATTATGTAATACATTCACATAAATTTATTACACATGTCTACAATATAATATAAACATATACAATGACTGTGATAAACACTTTTTATATATTGTTACATATACATATTGCTTTAAGGCGGGCTGTTATTGAATTTATATTTATACGATTTGACTAAACTCATTAAGTGTTAAAAACACTGCCTCAGTGGCAAGAATGAAGCAATAATAAACCCATGCTTGAATCTTTAAATGCACATTTGCATACAAGTAAGAATTAAATTAAAATGTAAGGAATAAATTTCTTGCGCAAAACTATAAACCTAAGGAAAAACACATACAGAAAGAGTCCAGTGGGGTCAAAATGGAGCGTACGGGTGATTTAAACATGTCGCTGGCCTTTTAAAAATGGCGGATTGTGAAAAATGGCTAAAATGATTCACAGCTTTCTAGAAAATATTTATACTATATGATTAAAAAATCGAAACTTTTGCTCAGAAGTAGTGTCCCGTAAGTGTCGAAAATGTTCTCCACTTTCTGATAACCATATGACTTCTTTCATGACGACACACCCACCCAAAGGCGGTCAAGCTTGGCTCGGCTGCCTGCTAACCGCCTCTGGGAAGTTTGAGGTCTTGCTAAACTTGACCCTGTGGTAGAATGTTCTCTTGTTATATTCCACGCTTCCTAAAAGCCCATAAAAAGAGCAAAATCCCAAAATTAACAACAATAAGAACACGCGTAAATTCACGATTTATTACAGTAGGGTAGTTAACCTCGATAGCTTAACTGTTAGACATTCTTGATGTTTCTAAATTTACGAAATGGGATTTCATTACAACACACATTAGTTACACTGCTTAAGGAGGAACTGGACAGCGAAAGATTTTAGAGGTTGTAATTGTGACAACGCATATTGAAGTAGTTTGTGCTTACGTATTATTTTTCTAGTTGCATTTAAGGAGTTCCTGGAACTCGCTTTGGGCGTTGGTTTGAATTTGTTTATTACGTAATAGTTACTGTTATTACGCAATATGCTGTTACGTATGACAAGCTGATTTCAAGATGTGTTTTTTGATATTACACACCAAGTTTTACACTATAATATTTAACTTTGTTATTAACACTGCTTCTATATATTATTCATGTTTGAATTTGCCTCGGCTGCGTCAGTCTTGTTTGTAGAGTCACGTATCTTGGGCAGGGGCGCGGTATGACAATGATTGTAGACATCACAGAATTTAAGTGTTTAAATTCACTTCCTTAATGAATTCTTATACATTTTTATAAAGCACTACACCTTTTAAGAACTGTGAGAATCTTCAATACTTTCACTTAGCGCGTATACATATTTTACGATTCACTCGTAGATAATACATCTTACATCTATTCACTACCAAGGCTTGCCAGCAACTGAGTAAGATTTCAACGGTTAAACCTGTAAGCTTCGGTATTTCAAGCCTCTGATTGGCTAATTCTAGTTCAATAGAATATCTGCATTTTACTTAAACTTTTTCCTTTGCTATTGATTGGCTAAGTTTAAACTGTTACTGAATTTACCTTATGTTTGATATAATCATGACTGGTAACTTTTCAAACACTCTTAATTATTGCTACAAGGTTACCTCATTATTACCTCATTGTTAGCAACTTAAAACTTATTATTCTCACAGCTCTTGCATTATTAACGTATATAATATATTCACCTAACATTAATAAAACATGTTTACAATAAAAAATAAGCATTTGCAATGATTGTTACATACATTTAAATAATTATTACATACATATTGTTTCAAAGCGGGCTGTTATTGAATTTACTTACTGTAAAATACAATTGAAATTATTCAGGTATTAAAATACTGCCTCAATATAAAGTGAGATAATGCTATTTTCTTTTGTTCCCATAGACTATTACCAGTCTAACAAGTAAGCAGGCGGAATAAAAATACTTTGAACTTTGACTAATTGCAGCTGTCTACGCTGCCTGCTTTATCGTTTTCACTTTATTACTTCTAAGGACATTTTTCTTTTTCTCATCAGCGTCATCAACTATTTTATCTTCAGTAATACAGAGTGCTTCTGATAAATTAATTGAGCTGTCAAGATAAATATCTGAGATTAATAGAATTACACTGTGACAACAAGCTTGAGTTTAAAAGAGAAATCTACCAGTTTCACGATCAGTATTTGATTAAATTAAAAAGAGAAACTGAAATGTTTTCTTTGTACTTTTAATATATACACTACATGATCAAAAGTATCCGGACACCTGGCTGAAAATGACGTACAAGTTCGTGGCGCACTCAATCGGTAATGCTGGAAGTCAATGTGGTGTTGGCCCACCCTTAGCCTTGATGACAGCGTTCACTCTCGCAAGCATACTTTCAATCAGATGCTGGAAGGTTTCTTGGGGAATGGCAGCTCATTCTTCACGGAGTGCGCAACTGAGGAGAGGTATCGATATAGGTCGATGAGGCCTGGCACGAAGTCGGCGTTTCAAAACATCCCAAAGGTGTTCTATAGGATTCAAGTCAGAACTCTGTCAGGCCAGTCCATTACCGTTATTGTCGTAACCACTCCGCCACAGCCCGTGCAGTATGAACAGTGCTCGATCGTGTTGAAAGATGCAATCGCCATCCCCGAATTGCTTTTCAACAGTGGAAAGCAAGAAGGTGATTAAAATATCAATGTAGGTCTGCGCTGTGATCGTGCCACGCAAAACAACAAGCGGTGCAAGCCCCCTCCAGGAAAAACACGACCACACCATAACGCCACCACTTCCAAATTTCACTGTTGGCACTACACACGCTGGCAGATGATGTTCACCGGGCATTCGCCATACCCACACCCTGCCATCGGATCACCATATCGTGTACCGTGATTCGTCACTCAACACAACGTTTTCCCACTGTTCAATTGTGTAATGTTAACGCTCCTTACAGCAAGCGAGGCGTCGTTTGGCATTTTCCTGCATGATGTGTGGCTTATGAGCAGCCGCTCGACCATAGAATCCAAATTTCTCACCTCACGCCTAACTGTCATAGTACTTGGAGTGGATCCTGATGCAGTTTGGAATTCCTGTGTGATGGTCTGGATAGATGTCTGCCTATTACTCTTTACGACCCTCTTCAAATGTCGGCGGTCTCTGTCAGTCAACAGATGAGGTCGGCCTGTACGCTTTTGTGCTGTACATGTCCCTTCACGTTTCCACTTCACTATCACATGAGAAACAGTGGACCTAGGGATGTTTAGGAGTGTGGAAATCTCGCGTACAGACTTCTGACACAAGTGACACCCAATCACCTGACCACGTTCGAAGTCCGTGAGTTCCACGGAGCGTCCCATTCTGTTGTTTCACGATGTCTAATGACTACTGAGGTCCCGGATAATGAGTACCAGGCAGTAGGTGGCAGCACAGTGCACCTAAGATGAAAAACGTATGTTTGTGGGGTGTCCGGATACTTTTGATCACATAGTGTACATCATATTCATCATGACATTCGCCGTTCTCATCATCATCATCTACTTCAAGAATCAAGTGCTTTTGCCTGTTGGCCGGTTCCATCCTCGAGAGAATTCATCTTTCCATCTAGTGGATGTTCAACCTCTACTCCAAAATCGAAGCATTATATGAATAAATATTATATCCTTGGCATCCGATGTTCTGGCATTCTCTTAAATATTCTTGTCAATTTCTCCACATTTCATCTATTGTTTCTACCAGATCAAATATCTGTAATTCATCTTGTATATCTGTGTTCTTTTTCTTATGCAGAATAGATTACCTTGTTTTGTTGCTTGTTTGTTTTTGCTTTCTCAACTTGTAGCAACTAGGGGGAATATTGTAATCCACCCAAAAATTCAACAGCGAGATTTCACCATAAATACACGTTTTAAGGCCCCTGAATAAAAACAGCATTTTTAGAAAAAGGTCTGTGCATGTCAGTGCGTGCGTGTGTGTGTGTGTGTGTGTGTGTGTGTGTGTCTGTGAACAGTACATTACTAAAACGAAGTCAATTAAATACCAAACTTGGTATTGAACTTCAGCCTCTTCCAAGGACATGACACAAAGATTTTCAAGAAGTTTACCCATCCCAATCTGCAGTGTATATGCAAAAGTTTTCGCTGTTTTTTATTTTTGTCAAAATTGGCACTAACGACATTGATTAAGGATAGGACAGGACCAGTTAATGAAGGGGACACCTAGCAACTCGACCCCAAAGGATCTTTTGTACGTACACTCCCGGGAGCAACGGATAAGTTGTGGGAACCGCAGGAAACTATGGGTTGCAGAGCGAGGTCGGTGCAGTGACCGTCAGTGACACGCAGAATTCCCTAACAGTTCGCTTGGGGACGTCCCTCCAGTGGAGGCTCGACAGATTTTCCTCTAGTAGGCCCAAGAAGAAAGTTTCAAACCGCAAGCTTCTGTGCCATCTACCCGATACCCTTTTTAGTTTTATTTATTGACGTTCCATAACTGCTATGGTTCTTAGCGTCCCATCTATATTAGGCGTGAAAGACCGAGAATTTAGGTGCAGTTTTACTTCCGTTCCGAAAAAATCCATCGTCCTCTGCCGGGTTTGAACACGCGACCTCGGGACCTAGAAGCTAGACCACAGAGGCCGACTCTGCCCGACAACACCGACCGAACCACACTCAACCACAGTCAACGTGAACATGAAAAGGAAATGAAATGAGAGGAAATGGGAGAGAGAGAGAGAGGATATTTGTTGTAGGGTACACCACTCCAGCATTCGCTTTGTGCCAACCAGGGAAAACTACGAAAAAGTGAGAGTGGGTGGCCACCTGGAATCGAACTAGGGAACTCCCAAATGCAAGTCTCAAACGTTACTACGGACGTATCTGTTTCGGTACTCTGCTGATTAAAATACCATATGTTTAAAATATTTTTCTGACAAATAAAATGAATAACTTGAATTTTCTGGGCATAACTTGTGAAGTCCTCTTCATTCTGAATGACTTTTGTGTAACTGATACTACACAAGAAATGAAGGCCTTTATGTCAAATGGAAATATTTCTGGCATTAACCATTTCAGAGATATTCTTTATCATTGGCTCGAATTTTCAAATACTTATACATTTTTCAAGTGGTAAGTCGCTATTCGGTTTTTCTTGGGGTCATACAAGACGGACAGATTTTCAATGCATCGCATAAAGGCTGATTCACAACCGCCCGAGAACGGTAACCAGAACAGAAACGAGAACGGGAATGCAAATCGATGATCATATCCATCAGAAAGTTAAAGTTGATTTTGAGCATTGGGATTTACGTCAAAATTCGATAGAGTAAACTTTATCTAAATGCATATCCATTACATTTCCGATCTTTCTAGTTGTGCCAAGCTTTCATTCCTTTATTTAATGACATACATCAAAATTGTTTATTGTTCTTGGTTAATTTCCACGGGGTTTTGCTGTTGTTTGTAGCTTTTGACATTGTTTTTGTGGTAATAGCCAGTTTTGACTTGCACATCACATACTACAGAGATCCTTTCACTAGAAGAACCAACACTCAGTGGACCTGCAGATGTCAGAATTTGAGGTTAGGAAGCACATTTACTACTAATTTCTTCCAGTTTCATGTTCCCAGCTTGCGACTATAGAGAGCACTATTGGCTTTCATGTCACAGCCACCTAGAATAATCTCTAAAGTGAAGAGTCTTATATGCACACTATGGATATAATATGCTGTGCCCGGGAACGAGAACGACAAAGTTAAACGTTAGGCAAGTCTTCTTTCCCGTTCCCGGGGCCCGGAAAGGTTTCCCGTCGATTGTGAACGCTCTCATTTGAATACACGTATTTCAACTTTCCGTTCTCGTTCTGGTTACCGTTCTCATTGGTTGTGAACCAGCCTTAACGATTCACATTTTAAAAAATTGACTATCGATATAGCTTACTTCTTATACCTTCAACGAAATCTGCATTGGAAGTTTATATCGATTAACAAGAAGTAGATAGAAAGAATAATGTTCCGTAAGAATGGTGTATAGAAGGGCGAGTAGAGAAAGTTATGTGAATGCAACAAATACCTTTTTTACTTTCTCTATCACGTACATAGTAGATAGAGAAGGAACTGCATTCCACCCAAAAATTCGATACCAAGATTTCACCGGAAATATATGTTTTGGGGCCCCCTGAATAAAAAAGCATTTTATAAAAAAAAACGAAAAGTCGGATAAATACCAATTTGGTATTTCAGTTCATTATCTTCCAAAGATGCGACACAAAGATTTTTATTAAAATGCCCCCATCCAAAATATCCTTTACTCGGAACATTTTTTGAATTTTTTTATTTTCTGAAAAATGGCTC